>RJWM01000153.1:130207-267339 GCA_004363535.1 Dasyprocta punctata | reverse complement strand
TGTCAGGCAGGCGCTTATACTGCTGAGCTATATCCCTGGCCCTAAATAATACTTCTATAAGGGATAAAAATAGAATATTACAGTTAATATTTTTCCAGTGTGTTTCCTTTGTGCCCTTGTTTCTTTCAAAACTAAAGTGAACAAGTTCCTTTCATATTAGAATCTTGCGTTTACCACGTAAATTTGGACAGAGCATTATAAAAGTCACTGGGGTTTTAAATGTACCTTGACTTTAAGTGGCTATTTAAAAGCTAGTGTTGCATTTTAATAGCTGTTAATTATAGAGTAGGATGGTGCCATGACCAGCAATGTGCCCATTAGCCATGGCATATGACCCTTTGCTGTGGGGCCAGCTTCGAAGTCTTAGATATCGAAAGCTATTTTTCATACTGAACTTTAAAACTTAGGTATGAATAGCTGTGCTGGTCCTTATCAGTGTGGTACAGGTGAATCTTGTGTATTGACAAGTTTGTCACACATGCAGATACTTGAGGTTCTGACTATTAGAAAACTTGGTAAACAATTATAAGCAGAGTTATCTTTGGTGCACTCCATATAAGATCAGCAATGTGTGATTGCTTTAAGTGGTTGTAGCTGGAGGGATTCTTCATATTTTCTCAGTACTGTATAGTTAGAAAAATGTCTTACTTTGGCCTTAATAGAATTATTTATTTATTTATTTATTTTTAGAATTTTTAGAAAGTAACTGTTGATAAGTAGTTTTTACCGTGTAGCTGTTTATGGTGAATCAGAGGAAGATATTATAAAAACATGATGTTTGCCTGGTGCCAGTGGGAGTTGCGAATCTTGGCTTCTGTTTCTGGCTTTCCTTTTGATTTGTGTGATCACTGACATTATCTGTTCAGGCCAAGTGCCATTATAATAAACTACAAGGGGCATATTTTGTTCTGAGGTTTTGCCCTTCTGTTTGAAATAAATGAGTTATCAGCTAAAGCTTAAAAATACCCTTTGGAATTAGAGATCTGAGGTTTTTCCTGTAAGGAGCTTGACTTGAATTTTTCTGTAGTATGATGGTAGCTCAGTTGCTTTTGCCTGTGTACCTCTTTTAGGCAGTCAGCAAGTGGGGGATTACCTTTACTACACTGAAACACTTAACGAGACACTGCTGCCATTGCACTCTTACAGGATTGGGGATTTTACATTAAAAGCGAAGCTCTTTTTGAGGTGACTGCATTATAATTGTCCTTAGCAATATTCAGGCAACAGCTTTTCTAGCAGTAACTAAATTTTGAAAGGTATGAATTATCCATTGAGCAACTCTGGCAGTTGGTTTGGTCTGGGAGGAAGGAGAGGTGGAAAGATGTTTAGCTGTGCTATTCTTAGCTGAGTTTCCTTTATCGACTGTTGCCTCTGATTCAAGCTTCCTGAGTCAGAAGACGGGAGGTGGCAGTGTGGTAGCAGTGAGCAGGACTGGCATTCTTAGAATCTCTGTCCTGTAACTCTGATGTTTACAAATTGGCTTGGGCTGCCAGGATTTTGTTTGAAGCCTGGTGGCAAGTGTAGTTTTGAGTGCTCCATTAAAATTGAGTGTGTAATTTATCATGGTCTGAAGTTGCTGTTTGGCAAGTATTCAGTATTGATAAATAAACACAGTTATAAATATTAACACACTGTGTGAATTTTTATTGCCCTGGAGGGGAATACATAGTGCATCAACTGTACATATTTTATTTTATTTATTTTTCACTAATAAATTCTACTAAACATTTAATAAGTAAAATTCTACACAGAAAGCTGAAAAGGAAGCACTGTGTACTAACTGTACACATTTTAGAGAACTATCCTAAAATCATTCAATTTGATTAGGAAATAATTTGAAATTATCACAGAAATAGTCTAAGAAAAATCTAGTGAAACCATGAATGAAAGAAGGCTCAAGTTCTTAGAATGTCAGAATGTCAGGCATTGTCACTTGGTGTGACAGTATTTCAGTTATCTCTGCGACTTAATGGCTTGAAACAACAAGTCAGTACCTCTCTCTGTCTCTATCTATCTCTGGTACTGGAGATATTGAACCCAGGGGTACGCTGGTACCACTGAGCTATATCCCCAGCCCTCCTCTTCCTTCTTCTCCTCTTCCCCCCAGCCCCAGTCTTGCTAAGTTGCCTAGGGTAGGCTTAAAGTTGTGATCTGCCTGCCTCAGCCTCCCAAATTGTTGGAATTACAGGCAAACAGCTTATTATTTTTCATGATTCTTTTTTAAAATAGTGAGACAGAGTCTTGCTAAGTCACCAGGTTGCCCAGGCCAGTCTTGAATTTGCAGTCCTTTTACCTCAGCCTACCAGAGTGCTAGGGTTACAGGTGAACAGTTTGCTTTCTCATGATTCACTGGGTCTGTTAGATGGTTGGTTTGGTACCCATGTTATCTTTTAGGGTCATTTACTAAGGAGAGCTAAAAAGTTTTAGAAGGCTTCACTCATATAACTGGTTCCATGACTTTCCTCCAGTGGTATCTTGACATTGGATAGAAGTCTGAGTTTGTCTATGTTTTTGCACTTTTTTTTTTTTTTTTGGTGGCACCGGGGATCGAACTCACAACCTCGCACCTGCCAGGGCGGGCGCTTCAGCCGCTGAGCCAACCTCCCGGCCCTGGTTTTTTGAGGCAGGGTCGCACTATGTAGCTCAGGCCGGCCTTGTGCTCGCGTTGTAGCCCAAGCCAGCCTCGAACTCACAACGCTCCTCCTACCTCAGCCTCCCGAGTGCTGGGATTAAAGGCATGCGCCACCACGCCCGGCTTATTTTTTTGCGCTATTGAGGATAGAACTCAAGACCTTCACACTGAACTTCATCCTCCAGCCCTTTCTTCATTTTATTTTATTTTTTAAATTTTATTTGAGACTGTCTCCTAAGTGGCTAAATTGCCCAGGCTGAGCTTAATTTGTAGACCGTCTGCCTTAGTCTCCCAGAGTGGTGGGATTACAGGCCTGCACCACCATGCCCAGCTGCCTGCATTTTTTTTTTTTTAAGTAACAGTGACTGACCACCCTGACTGAAAATAGAAGCTCCTAATCTTCTTAAAGGTTAGACACAGGATCAGCACATTATTGTTTTTGTCCCATTTCACTGATCAAAGCAAGTCATTAGGCCACCGTAGTTTCTAGAGTGAGATGAAATAAGACTGTTTCTGGATGGTAGAATGCCATACATATGCAGAGAGGAATTACTGGTGGTCATCTTTAGATTATCTTCCACAAATTGGGAGAGGGGAATAGTGCCTTCAAAATATCTGAAACTTGTATTTAGTACTATAAATCAAGAGCCAATCCTAATTGTAATATCCAGTGAGGAGATGATGGTATTAAGTGTGGAGGTAATGAGGACTGACTATTCTCTGTATGTTACTAAGAAGCAGCGATGGGTTAGATAAGATATTTGAGAAGACTCAATGATAAGATTTTTTTGGAAAGAACAGTTGGGTATAAATTGATACCATTTACCAGAATGGGGAATACTGGAGGAGGAGCACAGTCTTGAGTGGAAGTTGAGAACATTGCTTTTGGCATATTCTGTTTCTAATACTTACTAGAAAATTTAAATGAAGACGTTGAGGAGGCAGTGGGATGTATCAGTCAGAAGCACAAGGGAAGGTAAGAAGCAGAGGAAAATTAAGGGCTTCATTGTGGTATTTGATTTTTTTTTTTTTGTTTTTTTGCAGCACCGGGGATTGAACTCACAATCTCTTGCCTGCCAGACAGGCACTTAAGCTGCTGAGCCAAACTCCTGACCCTAGTTTTTTGAGGCAGGGTCACGCTATGTAGCTTAGGTTGGCCTTGCGCTCTGTTGTAGCCCAAGCTGGCCTAGAACTCACAAGACTCCTTCTACCTCAGCTTCCTGAGTGCTGAGATTAAAGGCGTGCACCACCACGCCAGCAACTTGTGGTATTTGATACCAGGGAATTGGACCAGATCCCCCAGGGACTGAGAAACTCCAGGAGGAAAAAGAAGCCAGTAAAACAGGATGAGGGGGGATGTCAGGCAGAGGAAAGCAAACAATGGTTTGTAGAAGTGAAGAAAGCCTGTGGAGAAGGATGGTGTAATCAGCTGTGTAAGATACCACAGGGAGTTTGTTATTATAGATGGGTGAGTGAGAGAGTGGAGGTGGTGTCAAATCTCAGCCTTCTGGCTCTGCTGTAAATAGGTGAATGAATGTATGGATTTTGGAGCCAAGAATATAGCCATTCTTCCCAAATGCATTTTTTGGATTTTGGTTTGTTTTCTTAATTTCTAGAATCATCTATGAGCATATTCTGTTTATAATTAGAGCTGGAAGTCTTCTAAGTCTGGCATATCTTCTTGCTCAATGAACAGGACCTGTTTATGACATCTGGTCCCTGACCTACCTTAATGTATTTCAGCGCTTTTGGCGGCTGTGAGTTCATTTTCTTATAGGCAGGTCATTCTGCTTTTTATTAACATACAGCTGGGAAATTCTCTGAAGCTGTTTTAGGCTCCAAAAGAGTGACGATTAAGTCTAGGGCTTTTATTTGGTGGTCTAAATACGTAATGATTTGACAAGCAAAGGTTGAAACTGTGGGCCAAAATATTTATGGAATCATGAGAGCCAGTTTTAAAATACTTTAATCACTGTTATTTTAGGATGCTGGCATAAATTAAGCATTCTTTTCATTTTACTCATAAAAGTTTTGCTATGGGAAATACAATTTTTTGGAAATAACTAAATTCCCTCAGTTTTGCACATTTAAAAATCTGTTCCTTAGAAAAGAGCATGTTCCCCAAATTAGTATTGTATCTTTGATGGTCAAAGTAGTTGCCAAAATTGGGTGATATGTTAGATCAGTTGATTTTGAGACAGAAGATTTGGCCTGAATAATTCCTTTCAAGACTTTGTCTGCAAGTCCTTTGATCAATAAAGTACTGCTTTCAGAAACATATCAAACACCTGTTTTCAGAAGGGCAAACTAATAATGATATAACAGTAGATTCTTTTGTGGTATTGGTTGCTTTACCCAAGGATTCTCCACGAAACCGTGGGAGAGAGAACCTGCCCGAGATTGCACAGGTGATTAGTGGAGCCCATTTGTGGATCCTGCGGCTCTGCCCTGCCTGCCTTTATTCCTCCCATTTAACTTGTTCAAATCCTCAAAGTAGCTTACACAGCAGCCCAGATCATGTTTGCTCTTGCAAGTCAGAGCAGAGATGTCCTGTTTGTTGCTTTCTCTGAAGCATAGAAATCTTGTTTGACTTCTTTGAAGAGTTGGTTTATTGTCTTACTTTAGGAAAACGACAGGTTGGGGTAGTCTGGAATTGGGGCTTACTATAAAATAATATAGTCAGACATCCTATTTTAAAACAGAACGTGAAACTCCCCGCCCCACCCCATGTATGTTTAAGCAACTTTATCATTCTGTAAATGAATTGTAGAGGAGGGGGCCAAAGATGTGAGAGGGGGACGGAGGCCACGGAGGGAGAGATGCTAGGGTTTTGTCTTAGGAGGGTGATTGTGATTCTTGGGGTTGTGTTCTAAGATTGCAAAACAGGCACAAATGTGCAGGGACTGTATCAGGCCCATTTGTTGTAGCTTATCAGCAAATTCAGTAGAATCCTGGCTTGCAGTAGGACATATTAGTGGTTGGTATCTCTCTGTCTTCTTTTTTTACAGTACTGAGGTGAGGATTAAACCTAAAGCCTTGTCCATGCTAGGCAAGTTCTCTACCACTGAGTCATATCCTCAGCACTATCTAGTTTTGAGACAGAATCTCAATAAATTGCCCAGGCTGGTCTTGAACTTGGAATCTGCTTGCCAGACTTGGTGATATGCACCTGTAATCCCAGCCCTCACAAGACAAAGGGAGGAGGATCTGAGTTCCAGGCTAGCCTGGACTACATAGCAAGACACTGTCTCAGGAAAACCAAGTTGGGGTAAAACCACAAAGATGAAACTGAAAAATACTAGTTTCTCAATCCTTATTCTCTCCATGTATATTCCAGGGCTTACCCCTGGTTACTTGGTGTACTGTTTTGCAGAAATTCTTCTATGCATGAATCCACAAATATTTTTAGTATATGTACTGCAGAAGTGAGCACTCCACAAACTATTTTGGACTATAACAAATTGTACTGTTTATAATGTGACAATTTTTTTTCTTGTGCGGGTATGTGTGTGGGAGGAGAATTTGAATCCAGCACATTTGAGGCAAGTGCTCTACCACTGAGCTACCTCCCAGGATGGAATTTTTATAACATAAATTGTTAAATTGGAAATTGCTGTGTCAAAAGATATGCACATTTTGGTTTTTTTTTTTTTTTTTTTTTTTTTTTTGCGGCACCGGGGATTGAACTCACAACCTCGCACCTGCCAGGGCAGGCGCTTAAGGCACTGAGCCAAACTCCCGGCCCTGGCTTTTTTGAGGCAGGGTCACATTATGTAGCTCAGGCCCGCCTTACACTCACGTTGTAGCCCAAGCCGGCCTCGAACTCACAACGCTCCGCCTACCTCAGCCTCCCGAGTGCTGGGATTAAAGGCGTGCGCCACCACGCCTGGCTAGATATGCACATTTAAATTTGAAAGAGCTCTGCAAAAAAAAAAAAAAAGATATATATATATATATACACAAACTGCTCAAAAATGGAACCACTGAATTTCTTATGTTGATGTAGTTTGTCATAATTTGACAACAGAGAAAATTTCTTACATGAAGTGTGCAGTGAGAATTTAAAAACTATCCTTTCTTTTTTTTTTTTTTGGGGGGTACCGGGGATTGAACTCACAACCTTGCACCTGCCGGGGCAGGCTCTTAAGCCGCTGAGCCAAACTCCCTGGCCCTAAAAAACTATCCTTTCAAGCATACGGACTTACTAATTGTAAGAACAGCCTTAGTCTTCTATTAGAGATATTGGGCTGACTCTGACAAGTCTGTGTCCCATTTTATTTGTGTACCTTGTATGTAAAAATTAATTAAGAAGCTATAAAGATTTAAGTTCTGATAACACAGTTCAAAATGTCTAAGGTTCATGCTGTGCCATACCTAATACATTGAGTTTTTGATCTTACCTCAGTAACTATCTGTAGCCTCTTGCAGTGGGAGCTTTATTGAATCATATTCTGAGGAGAAATTTGATTAAGAATTAGCTTCTAAAAAAGGCACTATTCTTTTCTTTTCTTTTTTTTTTTAAGAGCAGAAATATTTATTGAGAGAAAGAAAGCTTCTGTCTGAGAGAGAGACAGAAGGGGTCCCGAGTGGGTTGCCAGAGACTGTCTTTTTATAGAGTAAAACCATGGTGGAGAAAACTGGGAACTCACAAGGCAGATGGGCATGAGGTGGGACAGAACTGTGGTCAACCAATAAGATTAATTGTTTAGGTAAAATTGAGCAAATCAGGGACAAATGGGGAAGTGAGTCATGTAGCAAGCACGGATCAGTGACTTTCTGTAGGGGATTGGGATGGTAATTCCTGGCTTCTCAAGGTGATCCATACCTAATCCCTAATGTTTATACTTAGGGTGTGGTTGCATTTGTTTTGAAAGGCACTATTCAGTTTGTCATCCTAGCTGGGCAGATAATGAGAGCTTAGTTAGGAGAACCAGTGGTGGTGATAAAACTGTTTGAAAAGTGATGGGAGTTCTCCCTAGTGATTTCCTAAATGACTATTTTCATTTTTGTTTAAATTAATTAATTTTGTGTGCTGGGGATTGAATTTAGTGCCTTGCATATGCTAGGCAAGCATTCTGCCACTGAGCTGTATCAGCCCCTTGTGTTTTTTTTTTTTTTGCGGTACCGGGGATTGAACTCACAACCTCGCGCCTGTCAGACAGGCGCTTAGTCACTGAGCCAAACTCCTGGCCCTGGATTTTTTGAGGCGGCGTCGCACTGTGTAGCTCAGGCTGGCCTTGCACTTGTGTTGTAGCCCAAGCCGGCCTCAAACTCACAACGCTCCTCCTACCTCAGCCTCCCGAGTGCTGGGATTAAAGGTGTGCGCCCCCATGCCCGGCAGCCCCCTTGTGTTTTTGAGATAGCATTTCCTATGTTGCTCAGGCTGGTCTTGAACTTCTGGGCTCAGAGGATCCTTCTGCCTCAAGCTCCCTACTAGGCAGGACTATAAGCATGTGCCATTTTGCCTAGCTGCGAGTGTCTCTCCATATATCAGCCAGTTCTGCAAAAATGGAGATGGTCTTGCCATTTTTTGGCAAGTTAAATATTTGTGTGGGTGTGGGTCAGTGGGTGGGCAAGTGCATGCTGCTGTACATATTTTTTTTTTGCATTTTTTTATTGGTACATTTTATTTTATTTTATTTATTTATTTATTTATTTTTTTAGCGGCACCGGGGATTGAATTCACAACCTTGTATCTGTCAGGCCGGCGCGTAAACTGTTAAGCCAAACTCCCGGCCCTGGTTTTTTGAGGCAGGGTCGCACTGTGTAGCTCAGGCCGGCCTTGTGCTCGAGTTGTAGCCCAAGCCGGCCTTGAACTCACAAAGCTCCTCCTACCTCAACCTCCCGAGTGCTGGGATTAAAGGTGTGCGCCACCACGCCCGGCTCCTATTGGTACATTTTAGATATACATGATAATAACATTTATCATGAAATTTGTACCTCTACATGATATATCTTCATTTTTTTACCCCATTCCCCTCCTCTCCCTTCAACTCCGTTTTCATTTTTTCCTTCCCACTCCTCTGTCCTTTGTTCACCTTGCTATTTGAATATTTTCTTCTGTTGTACATTTGGGATCTTATTTATACTTTTGGTTTCTCACACCACAGAAACAGTGCAGTATTTGAATGCGTGTGTCCGATTTATTTCACTTAAAAGTATAGTCTCGAGCAAGGTGTGGTGGCGCACGCCTATAATCCCAGCACTCCAGAGGCTGAGGTAGGAGGAGCGTTGTGAGTTCCAGGCCAGCTTGGGGTACAACGGGAGCACAAGGCTGGCCTGAGCTACATAGTGCAACCCTGCCTCAAAAAAACCAGGGCTGGGCGTGGTGGCGCACGCCTTTAATCCCAGCACTCGGGAGGCTGAGGTAGGCGGAGTGTTGTGAGTTCGAGGCCAGCCTGGGCTACAACGCGAGCGTAAGGCCGGCCTGAGCTACCTAGTGCGACCCTGCCTCAAAAAACCAGGGCCGGGAGTTTGGCTCAGTGCCTTAAGCGCCTGCCCTGGCAGGCGCGAGGTTGTGAGTTCAATCCCCGGTGCCGCAAAAAACAAAACAAAACAAACCAGGGCTGGGAGTTTGGCTCAGTGGCTTAAGTGCCTGCCTGGGCAGGTGCGAGGTTGTGAGTTCAATCCCCGATGCCGCAAAAAAAAAAAAAAAGGGGCCGGGGATTTAGCTCAGTGGCATAAGTGCCTGCCTGGCAGGCCAGAGGTTGTGAGTCTGATCCCTGTTACCAAAAAAAAAAAAGGTATGGTCTCAAGGTGTGTCCATTTAGCTAGAAATGTCTTAAACTTGTCCTTTTTATGGCAGAATAGTACTCCACTGTATAAAAAAACCCCATCTTTATTCATTTGTCCATTGATAGGCATTTGGGCTGTTTCGAAGATTTAGCTGTTACAAACTGTGCTGCTATTAATATGGGTGTGCATATATTGATGTGGTGCCATGCTTTTAATTCTTTTGGGATACCAAGAAGAGGAATAGTTGGTTAAATGGAACCTCTAGTTTTAGCATTGCAGAATCTCCATACTGATTTCCACAGTGGTTACATGAGTCAGCACTCCCAGCAACAGTGGAGAAGGGCTCCTTTTTCCCCACAGCCCTGCCAGCATTTGTTACTGGTTGAGTTCGTTCTTTTTTTTTTTTTTTTTTTTGTGGCACCGGGGATCGAACTCACAACCTTGCGCCAGCCAGACAGGCGCTTAAGCCACTGAGCCAAGCTTCCAGCTCTAGTTTTTTGAGGCAGGGTCGCACTATGTAGCTCAGGCCGGCCTTGTGCTTGCGTTGCAGCCCAAGCTGGTCTCAGACTCACAACACTCCGCCTACCTCTGCCTCCCAGGTGCTGGGATTAAAGGTGTGCACCACCACACCTGGCTTGCTTGATTTGATAGTAGCAATTTTTTTCTAGAGTGAGATGGAATCTCAGTGTTTAAATTTTTCTTTTCTTTTCTTTTTTTTTTTTGTACCAGGGATTGAACTCACAACCTCACGCCTGGGCGCTTACGCCACTGAGCTAAATCCCTGGCCCTATTTTTTGAGACAGGGTCTCACTATGCAGTTCAGGCTGGCCTTGAGCTCGCTTTGTAGCCAGGTTGGTCTCGAACTCGCAATGATCCTCCTACCTCAGCCTCTGGAGTGCTGGGATTATAGGTGTGTGCCACCACGCCTGCTCTAAATTTGTATCTCTTGAATGACCAGTGATGTTTGTTGAACATTTTTTTCATTTGATTTTTTTTTTTTTTTGGTACCAGGAATGGAACTCAGGACCTTGCCTTTGCCAGGCAGGCACATATGCTGTTGCGCTATATCCCCGGCCCCATTTTTTTCATAGAAATTATTTGACATTTGTACTTTATCTGAAGAGCATGTATTCATTTCAGATGCCCATTTTTGGACTGGATCTTTAAATTTAGGGGGTTTGATTTTTTTTAATTCTTTATGTATTTAGATATTAATCCTTTGAGGAACGGCTGGCAAAAATTTTTCTAACACTCTAGGTTGTCTCTTCACTCTGTTGATAGTTTCTTTTGCTGTGCAAAAGCTTTTTAATAAGGTGAGGTCCCAGTTGTTGATTCTTTGTAAAAGTCCTGTGGGATCCAGGTTTTGTTCATAAACTCTTTGCCTGCACCAATGTCTTCAGAAGTTCTACCTATTGTAACTTTTAGCAGATTTAGTCAGTCTTTCTTTCTTTCTGTCTGTCTTTTTGAGACAAGGTTACACTACACACTTTAGGCTTGCACTCACTTTGTAGCCCAGGCTGACCTTCAACTCGCAGTGATCCTCCTGCCCCAGCCTCCTGAGTGCTGGGATTACAGATGTGTTCCACCACGCCCATCTCCAGATTTAGTATTTGTTTTAATATTTAGAATTTTGATCCATTTCAATTTTAGGTTAGTGCATGTCAAGAGATACGGGTCTAGTTTTAATCTTTGGCATGTGGAAAGCCGGTTTTCAACCTTTCTATCAGTGAAGATGTTTGGCTCCTTTGTCAAAGATACAGTGGCTTAGTGTGTTTGGAGTTGTTTCTTCATCTTCTGATCTTTCGCATTGATCCTCAGGTCTGTTTTTTGCCAGTACCATGCCTTTTTTTTTTTTTTTTTTTTTTAATCACAGTAGCTTTGTAGTATAATTCTAAGTCAGGGATTGTGATGCCTCCTGCCTTGCTTTTGTTGTCCTGAATCATTTTTGCTATTCTAGGTCTCTTCCTGGTTCCAAATGAATTGTAAGATTGTTTTCTCTAATTCTGTGAGATATGCTATTGATTTTTTTTTTTTTTTTTTTTTTTTTTGTGGCACCGGGGATCGAACTCACAACTTTGCATCTGCCAGATGGGTGCCTAAGCCACTGCGCCAGACTCCCGGCCCTAGTTTTTTGAGGCAGGGTCACACTATGTAGCTCAGGCCAGCCCTGGGCTCGCATTGTAGCCCAAGCCGGCCTGGAACTCACAATGTTCCTCCTACCTCAGCCTCCTGAGTGCCCGAATTAAAGGCATACGCCACCACTCCTGGCACCTATTGATATTTTGATCAGGATTGCATTAAATCTCTCTTAACAATTTTGGAAGTAATGGTCATTTTCACTATGTTGGTCCTTCCTACCCAAGAACAAGGAATATCTTTCCTTTTCTTTTTGGTGGGTATCAGGAATTGAACTCAGGACCTCACACTTGCCAGGCAGGTGTCGTGCCACTGAGGTATATTGCCAGCCCTTATCTTTCCGTTTTCTTTTCTTTTCTTTTTTCTTTCTTTCTTTCTTTTTTTTCTTTTTTGGTACTGGGATCTAACTCATGACCTTGTGCCTGCCAGGCAGGCGCTTAGGCCATTGAACTAAATCCCCAGCCTTATTTTTTGAGACAGGGTCTCACTATGCAGTTCAAGCTGGCCTTGAATTCACTTTGTAGCTCAGGCTGGTCTCGAACTCACAAGGATCCTCCTGCCTCAGCCTCCTGAGTGCTGGGATTATGTACCCAGTTTATCTTTCCATTTTCTGAATCCTCTTCAATCTCCTTTTTCAGAGTACTAGAGTTTTCAATATGAAGGTCTTATACTTCCTTCGTTAGATTGATTCCTAAGTATTGTGTGTGTGTGTGTGGTACCTGGAATCGAACTCAGAACCTTGTGCCTGCCAGACAGGTGCTTAAGCCACTGGACCAAACTCCTGCCCTAGTTTTTTCAAGGCAGGGTCACACTATTAAGTTCAGGCCGGCCTTGCTCACATTGTAGCCCAAGCCAGCCTCGAACTCACAACACTCCACCTACCTCAGCATTCCAAGTGCTGGGATTAAAGGCGTGCACCACCATGCCCGGCTGTATTTCACTTTTTTGGATGCTATTGTGAAAAATGTTGTTTCCCTAATTTCTCTCTCAGTGAGTTTGTTATTGCTGTACAGGAATGCCACTGAGTTTTGAGTGTTCACTTTGTATCCAGCTATGTTACTGAATTTGGTTATTGAATCTAGAAGTCTTTTGGTGGATTTTTTGGCGTCTTCTATGTAGAGTATCACGTCATCTACAAATAATGATAATTTAACTTCTTCCTTTCCTATCCTTATTCCTTTTATTTCTCTCTCATACAAATAAATAACTGGCTAACGTTTCTAGAACTGTATTGAATAGGAGTGGAGGTAGTGGACATGCTTGTCTTGTTCCTGCTTTTAGAGTGAAAGCTTTAAGTTTTTGTCCATTTAGTATGCTGTTGACTGTTGGGTTTTCTTTTTTTTTTCCTTTCTTTTGTGATTTTTTTTTTGGGGGGGGTCTTTTTTGAGGGTTTCACTATATGGCCCAGGCTGGTCTTGAGCTCGCTTTGTAGCCCAGGCTGGCCTCAAATTCATAATGGTTCTCCTGCCTCAGCCTCCCAAGTACTGGGATTATAGACGTGCACCACCACACTTGGCTCTGTATTCCAGTTTTCTGTAGAGCTTTTTTTTTTTCCAAATCATGAATAAATGTTGGACTTTGTCAAATGCTTTTTCTGCGTCTGTTGGGATGACCATGTGGTTTTGTCTTTGGTTCTGTTAATATGGTGTATTACATTTATTAATTTGTGTGTGTTGAACCATCCCTGCATCCATGGGGTGAATCTTACTTGGTCGTGGTGTATAATCTTCTTGATGATTTGCTGCATTCTGTTTGCCGGTATCTTATTGAGGATTTTGTGTCCCTGTTCACTAGGGAAATTGGTCTGTAATTCTCTTTCTTAGAGATCCTTCTCTGGTTTTGGTACCTGGGTAATACTTGCTTCTTGAATTGAGTTTGGGAGTATTTCTTGCCTTGCAGTTTCATTAAAGAGTTTGAGAAGTAGTGACATTAGAGCTCTAATTTCTTTTTTTTTCGGCACCGGGGATCAAACTCACAGCCTCACCACGCCTGCCAGACAAGGCGCTTAAGCCACTGAGCCAAACTCCCGGCGCTGGTTTTTTGAGGCAGGGTCACACTGTGTAGCTCAGGCTGGTCTTGCGCTCTCGTTGTAGCCCAAGCAGGCCTCCAAGAGTGCTGGGATTAAAGACGTGCGCCACCGTGCCCGGATTTGCTCTGATTTTTAAATCTCCCTCCTATGAGTTTTGGGTTTGACTTGCTCTTCTTGAGGTTCAACGTTAGATTTTTTTATTTGATCTTGGTTTGTTTTTTTTCTCTCTCTCTTTTGTGGATGTGTGTGAGTGTGTGTGTGTGTCTGTGTCTTTTTGAGACAGGATTTTGCTATGCAGGCTGACCTTGAACTTACTTTGTAGCTCAAACTCTCCTCAAGCTCAGTAATCCTCCTGCCTCAGCCACCTGAGTGCTGGGATTACAGATGTGCACTGGCCAGCTCTGTGTTTCTGATATGAGAATTCACCACTATAAATTTCTCATAGGATTGCTTTCATTGTGTCCCCTAAATTCTGGTATGTTGTACTAGCATTACCATTTAGTTGTAGAAACTGTCTAATTTCTTTCATTTTATCTGTGACTCACTGGTTTTCAAGAGAGTGTTATTTAATTTCCATGTGCTTATGAAGTTTTTGTGGTTTCTTTTGCCATTGATTTCCAGTTTCATTGCACTGTAGCCTGATAATATGCAGGGTATAATTTTAGTTCCTTTGCATTTATTTAAGCATGTTCTATGGGCTAATATGTGGTTTGTTTTGGAGACTGACCCTTGTCCAGCTGAGAAGAATGTTTATTCTGATGTTGTGGGATACAGCACTGTAGACATCTACTAAGTTCATGTGTTCAAAAGTTTGGTTCAATTCTGATATTTCTTTGCTGATTTTTTTTTTTTTTTTTTTGGTTGTTGTTCTAATTGATCTATTTGTGACATTGGGGTATTGAGGTATTCCATTAAAAGTGTATTAGTGCTTATTTGATTTTTCATGTCTGTTAATATTTTATATAGTTGGGTGTGCTAGTGTTTGGTTCATATATATTTGATTTTTATCTCTTTTGTATTGTTCCCTTTACAAAGATGTAGTAACCTTTGTCTCTTAGTCAGGCTTGGCTTGAAATTCACTTCGTCTGCAAACAGAATAGCTACCCGTGCCTTTTTCTGGGTTCCTATTGCATGGAGTATTGTTTTCCATCCTTCAACTTTCAGGCTATGAATTTCTTTTTAAATTAAATGTGTTTCATGCGTGCAGGATATTGTTGGATCTTGCTTCTTGATCCATTGAGTCAGTCTGTTTCTTTTGATTGGTGAATTTAGCCATTTGCATTGATGGTTATAACTGACATGTATTGACTTATCCTTATCATGTTGTTTTCTTGCCCCATTTAATTACTGCTCTTGCTGCTGGATTCATTCTGTTGTGGTTCTTGGAGTTGTAGTCCTTGTTATCTCTAGAATATCTTCCAGAATATTTTGGAGTGCCAGTTTGGTGGGCATGAATTTCTTTAGGTATTTTTTATCATGGAAATATCCTATCTCTCCATCAATTTTGAAAGATGATTTTGTGGGTACGTCAATCTGGGTTGGAGATTGTTTTCTTTTAGGGCTTGAAACACTTCACTTCAAGCTATCCTTGACTTGAGGGTTTGTATTGAGAGCTATGATTCTGATGGGCTTTTTCTTTCTAGGTGATTTGTTTATTTTCTCTGGCAACTTCTAATATTCTGTTCTTGTGTTGATTTTCTGGAATCTTGATTATTATATGCCTTAGTATAGATTTTTTAATCATGACTAATTCAAGTTTTATATACCTCAACTTATCTGCATGTCAGATTGTTTTCTGTGTTTGGGAAGTTTTATGCCATTACGTCTGTTTCTGTCTTCCTTTTTTTTTTTTTTGCTTTTTTTTTTTTTTTTTTTTTTTTTTTTTTTTTTTTTTTTTTTTTTTTTTTTTTTTTTTTTTTTTTTTTTTTTTTTTTTTTTTTTTTTTTTTTTTTTTTTTTTTTTTTTTTTTTTTTTTTTTTTTTTTTGCTGCACCGGGGATTGAACTCACAACCTCACGCCTGCCAGAGCAGGAGCTTAAGGCACTGAGCCAAACTCCCGGCCCTGGTTTTTTGAGGCAGGGTCGCACTATGTAGCTCAGGCTGGCCTTGAACTCGCGTTGTAGCCCAAGCCTGCCTCGAACTCACAACGCTCCACCTACCTCAGCCTCCCCAGTGCTGGGATTAAAGGGGTGCCCCACCACACCCAGCTCCTTTTGTCTTTTTTTGAGACGTCTCCCTATGGAGTTCAGGCTGACCTTGAGCTCACTTTGTAGCCTAGGCTAATCTTGAACTTTTGCCTCAGCCTCCTGAGTACTGGAATTACAGGCATGCGCCACCACCCCTGGCTTCTGCCATTAGGTCTGTGGACAGGATTTTTATGTCATTTGTGCTATCTCCTTCTTTTTCATTGACCGATCAATCTTACCTTATTCTTTGCATCATCTAGCTGTTGGATTGGCTTTTCACTGTTCATTACTATTTTTAAGAAATCTTTCTTTGCATGATCACTAACCATCTTAGTTACTTTTCACTCATTGCTGAGACAATACCTGACACCCAAAAATTAGGGAAGGAAAGGTTTGTTTCTTACAGTTCTTGGAGGTTTCAGTCCCATTCAGCTGGCTGCAAGGCAGGGTGGCGTGGCAGGGCAGCTATTCATGGCGGCCGCCAAACCGCAAGCACAAACTGGCAAGAGAGGGAAAACATGCCTTCTTCCCGCCCTTACACTGTATGTTGGCTCTGCCCCGGGCAGGTACAGCACTCACATAGTTAATCCCAGTGCTAGACAACAAGCCAATCAAAAACGCCAGACTCAGCCGCATCCATGCCATGATTGCATGAGACTTGGCAGGGCCACAGGACCATAAACTGTAACACTAACCACAGTCCTGTTTTCTCTATGTGATACTGTCCTCACATTGACTCATCCTGTTGTATGTACTCTGAATTTTTAATTCCCTGGAGATTTTTTAATCTGTTTTATGAATTCTATTTCTTTCCTAGTTGGGCATTCATGTTTTCCATCATTTTCCAAAGCTCCTCTTTTTTTCTTTTTTTTTTTTTAATCTGTATCTGCTCTAGAGTTGATAACATGTCCTTCATTATGGTCACCATCTCTGTAGTTACCTAATAAATTATTTCTGATTTTTTTTTTTTTTTTTTTTTTTTTTTTTTTTTTTTTTTTTTTTTTTTTTTTTTTTTTTTTTTTTTTTTTTTTTTTTTTTTTTTTTTTTTTTTTTTTTTTTTTTTTTTTTTTTTTTTTTTTTTTTTTTTTTTGGGTAGAGCCTCATTTGTCTGCTTTATTACTTCCACAGTTACCACTTCAGAGAGTTCAGCTGGGTGGCTTTCAAATTGTTCCACTTCCTTGCTCTCTGGGTTTGCAATTTATTTATTTATGGCACCAGGGATCGAACTCACAACCTCGTGCCAGCCGGGGAGGCACTTAAGACACTGAGCCAAACTCCTGGCCCTAGTTTTTTGAGACAGGGTCACACTATGTGGTTCAGGCTGGCCTTGCGCTCACATGCCAGCCTTGAACTCACAACGCTCCTCCTAGCTCAGTGTCCCAAGTGCTGGGATTAAAGGCGTGCACCGTCATGCACAGCTCTGGGTTTGCCTTTTGTGAGGAAGAAGGCTGGGATTACATCTTGCTTATGTGTCTTTTCATTTTCTGTATTTTTGTTTTGTTTTAGCTTGATTTTGTGGTTGTTGCTTTTAATTTGCTGATGGCAGGGAGCTTTATTACAAATACTGAGAATACTTAGGAAATGACTACTTTAGAGACGTCGTCTAGATGTAGCTGGCTTTTGGGTTTTGAGTCTGTTGCAAGTTTTCCTACCTCTTCAATTTATTGGGGGTGAGAAGTTACTGCTTATTTATTTAGCTTAGCCCTTGGTTCTTTGGCATTGGGCTGTAGTAATATTTATGACCCTTAGGCAATCTCAGCCTTGGGATACCAGGAAGAACAACTGATTAGAACAATTATGTCACCTGGGCTAAAATAATGCAATAGCATTAAACAGCCTACAAAATGACCAACTATTTATGTGCTATTTATATGCCACCTATATTTGTGGTTATATGACAATCTAAAACAAACTAGAAAATTGTGTACAGTAAGTATGCCCTCAATATGGCAATTTTACCCTTGGGAGGAAATTTAAAAGGGGTAGGGGAAAAAATAGAGAAGTAGAAGTGGAAGCAACTAGAAGCCAGGCTGAAAGACAAAGGAAGGTGATGTGAACTTTGGAAAACTGGTGAAGAAGACAAGGGAAGAAGAGGAGGACAGAAAAAGAGCAAAACAACAGCATCAAAACTAGAATCAAAGTTCACACTCCTGTAAAGACAAGAGTACAGAAAACAAAACAAAAATAAGAGAAGAAAAAGTTGTCCACTTCAGGGTGTGTCTCTGTTGTCTCTGGTGGACAGAGTGGGCAAACAGAGTCCTGATCCGTGTTGATTAATCCCAGGAAGCCAGCCGCAGCTCTATGGAAGGGTGGTGGATAATCCCAGCAAGCCTTACCTTTAGTCCCACTGAAATTCAGGCTGATTTCAGGCTGTGAGGCTGGTACTTGATTTGTTCAGTCTGCAGCACTCCTGAGTCTCCTGTCTGCTTGAACTCAGCTCCCTGCCAGTTTGAACTCAGCTCTGTGACCTCCTAGTGATTTGAACTCAGTTGTGTCACACCTTAACACTTGAGGCTACTAGATGGAAACAGCCTGCAGCTGCTCTGAATTCTGGGCTCAGTTGGCCCCTAGGATGCCAATCAGCTCCTTGCCATCTAGGGAGGTGGGGGATTTCTGAACCTAAATAACTCACCAGCCACTGCAGTCCGCTTCACCGAGTGCTCCGTTACACTGGTGCGTTTCTCCGTGGAGGCCTTTGGGGCTCCCAGTAGTCCCTGTGCATGTGCAGGTTCCAGTGCTCCTCTTGCACGGTAGGTGAGGGCTCGGGGGAAAGTGCCACTTGCCGTGCCCTTCTCAGTGGAGGTCTCTCTTCCCTCTCCCTGGGGGCTTCGTTTCTTGCTTCACATTCTTGCTGAGTCCTGGGAATCCATTTCCTTCCTTTTCTTCCTCTCAATGTTAGATTCCAGCATCTGAGCATCAGTTCTTGGGGAGGTTGTTTCTCTGCTGTTCACTACTCTGCTGTCTTCCTGGAGATTCCTATTTCTTCCTGGAGATTCCTATTTTGAGTTTCAGAAATAAATTCATTCTTTATGACATCAGCACAGATTGAGCATCTGCTCATAGTTGATTCCAGTCTAGGTCTCAGGGCTCAGGGAGAATGAAAACCTCATTCTAGAAAAAAAATGCCTGCGGTACAGAGGCTTTCTCTTTCCTCTGGCTGGGTCCCTGGGTGATAATTCCTGTTTCAAGCATACTAGTGGTGTGCTGTGACAGCGATCCTAAAAGTCAGTTAAAATTTCTGCAATTAAAGGAGTTATAAACAGGTGATACAGATGTATTTGAGATTCTTTAAGAAACATAGGTGTGTGTGTGTGTGTGTGTGTGTGTGTTTGTAGGGACTTCACCTGGATAGCCAGGAATGAATTCAGAAAGGGATATGGAGAAAAGCAGAGGCTAAGCAGGCAGTAAGGATGGAAAAGGCAGAAGGAACAGCAGGAGCTGCCAGGGCCTGTAAGTGTGATACATCCTGAATCTGTGTGTGGGAACCTCAAGCTGTTTAGGATTAAAAGAGGCTGAAGTGTCAGTTGGTCTGATCTTAAGGCTGAGTCTACAAGGGGTTTTGACATTAGTCTGCATGTCTAAGGGAGTGGCTGTATTGTTCTCACTCTTCATGTGTTGAACTTTAGGGACTCCGTCAGTTTAGTTTGTGGCATTTACCTGATGGTTATTTGGGAGTAATGTGGAAGGCTTGATGCCTGGGTTAATGTTGAGATCTACTCACCACAGAACCGGATGAACTGCTATTGACTCTTCAGTGCCTCATGGGAATAGCTATGTCCCCATATGTTCTGTGGAATTCGGAGGCCTTCTTAGGGAACCCTTTGACATAGTAATTGGGGTAAATTATGATCTAGGACTGGGATCTCTGAATTAAGGTTGTTTGGGCTTGTGTTATTAAGATCAGCTAGGACAAGACAGTCATCAATAGTGGTGATTAAAGGACCAGATACTGATTTTTATTGCTGGCTTAAATTATGTAATGAACCTTTTATGGAGTGATGTTAGAGGCAGCAGCATAGCACGATGGTCGGAGAGCCAGTGGTGTCCATTGGAGCCACCAGTGGACCAGAACATGACCAGGAGTTTTTTTTTAAACAGGCTACTTGCAATGTGAAATCTGAAATATATCAATGAACTTTTGTGTACTGTTCTTTTAAACTCCATTGGTCTCCTTTGCACTTTGGATCTTTGTGTGTGCTGTAGAACTGTCAACTTTCATAGTGGTGGATAAAAGTTTTCCCAAGTCATGGTTTTTACTTAAAAGCTCAAATTTAGTCATTTGGCAGTAAATATTTTTGGAGAAAGTGTGTTGTGACAAGCTTACTTCATTCTTTTCTCAGAAAGTGTCTTTCAGGCACTGAATCTTAAATAACCATCGTTAATCTGAAGTGCTTCAGGTAGAGGAGCACTGACGGGCATCTTAATTGTTTTTTTTTTCTCCTGTGCTGGGATTTGAGTTCTCATGCATGATAGGCAAGTGCTGTGCTCCAGCCTACACCCACCCCTTATCAGCTGCACAGTATTTCTTCCAGAATAGCCACAGGAGGTAGGAGTAGGCTTTATGCACATTTACCTTTTCTGCCTCCAAGTGTTTTAAAATATGTCTACGGTTGGATTGTGATTTAATAAAACATACTAATCTATGCTGCTTCAAGAACATTTTTTTTGGCACCGGGGATCGAACTCACAACCTCACGCCTGCCAGACAGGCACTTAAGCCACTGAGCCAAACTCCTGGCCCTAGTTTTTGAGGCAGGGTCGCACTATGTAGCTCAGATCGGCCTTGTGCTCGCGTTGTAGCCCAAGCTGGCCTCGAACTCAAAATGCTCCTCCTACCTTAGCCTCCCAAGTGCTGGGATTAAAGGCGTATGCCACCTCAAGAACATTTTAACAAAACTTTTTTTTTTTTGGACCACACATGACATTTAAGAAAGTAGCCACTGGTAGTACAATTTAGCTCCTCTGCTTTAATTCATGCTAATGGCCTACCGTTATTTGCACCATCAACAGAAATGTTGCTAGTGTAGCGAAAAGGGCCAAAACCTCCTAAAAGTGTTTGGGATCCCGTGGGTCCATACACTGGATTTTGAGAATTGCTACTCCACCAAAGTGTATTTTGAATTTATGTAGATCAAATATTCTTTGTGAATATGTTTTTATATCACAACACAGCAGATGGTAGGAGCAAGTGAAAACTTTATACAACTCCATGGCATGCTAACTTTGACAGGGAATTTTACACAAGTGAGTTTGTGAAAAACAGATGTGGGAGAGGAAGGCAAGAAAAATAAACTCCACAAAGAGGGAAAATCTAAATGAATGAAACTATGTAAAAGAGTTAAGAGCTGGGCATGGTGGCACATGCCTGTAATCCCAGCACTCAGAAGGCTGAGCCAGGAGGATTGCTGCAAGTTCGAGACCAGCCTAGGCTACAAAGTGAGCTCAAGGCCAGCCTGAACTGCGTAACAAAACCCTGTCTCAAAAAAACCCAAAAAACCAACCAACCAACCAACAAACAAAAAAACACGTAGAATTCACATGAGCAAAATGAAGTGCGTTTGGGCATTAGGGCATCTACAATCAGGCTTTGGGTTCCTGGGGTGAAAGTGAACCTTACACATTGACACCAGATCTTGCCTAGAGAAGTGAGCAGCGTGTGGGACGTTTTGTGAATCCTAAAACCTTAAGGAAACCTAGTTAGGAGCTGAGAGATCTGTCAGTTTCTCTTGACAGTTTAGATGTTTTGAGGCTGGAAGCTTGTGGTGGCTTCTTTTTTTTTTTTTTTTTTTTTTTTTTTGCGGCACCGGGGATTGAACTCACAGCCTTGCGCCTGCCAGGGCAGGCGCTTAAGCCACTGAGCCAAACTCCCGGCCCTGGTTTTTTGAGGCAGGGTCGCACTATGTAGCTCAGGCCGGCCTTGCGCTCACGTTGTAGCCCAAGCCGGCCGTGGTGGCTTCTTGTATCTGTAAGGATGAGCAGATAAAGAGTTCAGTCTCTGACGTATCTCAGCTGACTTTCTTTGCTCTGGGTAACTTAGAAAATAACTAATGTTGTTCCTGTCATTGGAGAGAGAGTTTTACTTTTTTTTCTTTTTGTCTTTTTGAGGCAGGGTCTCATACAGTTCAGGCTGGCCTTGAGCTCACCAGGCTGGTCTTGAACTCTCAGTGACCCTGCTGCCTCAGCCTTCCAAGTGCTGGGATTACAGGTGTGAGGCACCACATCCGGCTGAGAGAGAGAGAGAGACTTTTTCTTAGACAATGATTTTATTTTGTTTTCCTAGTACAAAGTGCAGGTATAGTAGTACATGGGCTGTAATCAGTACTCTGGAGGCTGAGGCAGGATTGCAGATTCAACCTCAGCTTGGGCAATTTAGTAACTTAATGAGACACTGTTTGAAAATAAAAAATAAAAGCCTGGGGGGGAGCTCAGTGCAGAGACCCTGAACACATTTCCCAGTGCTGCGTGACCTTTCATGGTATTTCCCCCCCCATTCTGTGTATCTTTTTTTCCTAGTTTGAGAAAACTTGGTAGTTTGCTGTTTTCTTTTTGAAGTAGTTCTGTTTCATAGGACTTAGACCTTAGCAGTTTTTAAGTGATTCATTCAACAGATATTTCAGTTCATGCCAGGTAGTACTTTAGGTGTTTGTGGGGCAGAAGTGATGAGAAGATAAGAATCCTGCTGTTAGGAAACTTATGATGAGAAAAAACGAGCTTAGTGGGACAATTGGCAGCTACTGGGCACGTGTTGCTATGAAGCGGTTGAAATGTGGCTGTCCAACTGAGATGTGTAAGTATAAAAAGTGCCCTGGATTTCAAAGACTTAGTTCAAGCCAGGTGCAAATGGCACATGCTTGTAATCCCGGCTACTAAGGAAGCTGAGGTAAAGAACGGCAAGTTTGAGGCCAGCCCAGACAAGTTAGGGAGCCCTTTTCTTAAAAAAAAAAAAAAATCAGTAATTTTACTTACTATTATTTTGCAATACTGGGGATTGAAAACAGTGTCTTCGTACTCTTTAAGTTTTGTGGAGCTGCAGTGGGAGAGCTGTTGGTCGGGGTCTGAGAGGCAGGCAGCTGCCACGGAGTGGGACGGAGAGGAGCGGAGCGCTGGTAGAGCCCCGCAGATGGAAAGGAGAAGGCCTGGGAGGGTTTTCAGAAGGGATAGTTCCCGTCAGATTACCTGAAAAGGGACCCCTCTGGCAACTCCATCGCAGATAAACCATGGGGTATGGGATGGCACCAGAGAAACCGGTTAACAGCCCTCACAGGTTAGAGACGGTGGTGACTGGCACCGGAGTTGCCATGGTGGTGCTGCTGGTAGTGCTGATGGGTGCTTAGTTAGTAGTGTCTTGTGTTGTGAAGCTAATGCCAATGCCCCGTATGGAGAGGCCATGTGTAAAGACAAAGGAAGCTTCCAAGGCTGCCTCAGCAGTGTATGGTTCAAACCCTTGAAAAATGAATTTCTTTTTCTTTTCTTTGCGGCATCGGGGATTGAACTCACAACCTCACGCCCGACAGACAGGCGCTTAAGCCACTGAGCCAAACCCCCGGCCCTAGTTTTTTGAGGCAGGGTTGTACTATGTAGCCCAAGCCGGCCTCAAACTCGCCACACTCCACCTACCTCAGCCTCCCGAGTGCTGGAATTAAAGGCATGCGCCACCACACCTGGCTGAAAGATGGGTTTCTACTGAGCATGGTGAGCAGGGTTGTGAGAGCAGTGCAAGTGCACTTGGGGGATGGGTGGGTTAGCGTGGCCAGGTCGTTGGAGATGTCTGTTGGACAGGTGAAGACGGCGCGGTGAGTAGATACAAGGGAAGGAGCGAAGTCTTAGGTAGGGGAACCTCTGGTGATCTGGCAAATGGAGTCTCTTCTTTTACGGTGATTGAACTAAGGACCTTGCACATGCTAGGCAAGCAGTCTAGCACTGAGCTACATCCCTAGTCTTTTTTTTGTTTTTTCCCAGTAGTGTGGATTAAATCCAGGGCCTTTGCACTGAACTACTCCTTTGTTTGTTCATTTGTTTGTTTTTTTGTTTTGTTTTGTTTTCATACTGTGGATTGAATTTATGACCTTGTGCTTGCTGGGCAGGCGCTGTGCTGCTGCTGAGATATATCCCTGCCCCTTTTCATTTGTTTTGTGAGACAGGGTCTCCATGTATAGACTGGGCTGGCTTGGAGCTCTTGTTGATCCTCCTGCCTCAACCTGCTGAATATTGGAATTATAGGCATGTGCTGCCACACCTGGCCCTAACCCTTTCCTTTTTCTTTTTGAGGCAGAATTTTGCTAAGTGGCTAAGTTGCCCAGTCTGGACTTAAAATTGTGATCCCCTAATTCACCACCCAGAGTGCTAGGATTATAGGCATTGTGCTACCATTGACTGACTGACTGACTGATACATACTGGAGACTGAGTCTGGTGTCATCAAAGTGAGCTATGTTCCTACCCCTTTTTAAAATTTTTTATATCTAAATAAAAGTTGCTAGCCGGGCGTGGTGGTGCACGCCTTTAATCCCAGCACTCGGGAGGCTGAGGTAGGCGGAGCGTTGTGAGTTCAAGGCCGGCCTGGGCTACAACGCGCGAGCGCAACGCCGGCCTGAGCTGCAAGTGCGACCCTGCTTCAAAAAACCAGGGCTGGGAGTTTGGCTCAACAGCTTAAGGGCCTGTCTGGCAGGCACGAGGCTGTGAGTTCAATCCCCGGTGCCGCAAAAAAAAAAAAAAAAAAAAAAAAAAAAAGTTGCTGCCAGGAGTTTGGCTCAGTGGCTTAAATACCTCTCTGGCAGGTGCAAAGTTGTGAGTTCAATCCCCGGTGCCACCAAAAAAAAAAAAAAAAAAAAAAAAAAAATGCCAGGTGTGGTTGCGCACGCCTTTAATCCCAGCACTTAGGATGCTGAGGTAGGAGGAGTGTTGTGAGTTCAAGGCTGGCTTGGGCTACAACGCGAGCACAAGGCCGGCCTGAACTACATAGTAAGACCCTGCCTCAAAAAGCTAGGGCTGGGAGTTTGGCTCAGTGGCTTAAGCATCTGTCTGACAGGTGCGAGGTTGTGAGTTTGATCCCTGGTGCCACAAAAAAAAAAGTTGCCCAGGTTGGGTTGGTTTTAATTTGTGATTTTCCTACCTCAGCCTCCCAGTGTGTGGGATTACGGTTGTTTTCTGCCATGCCATTTTTATATTTATTTATTTGTTTATTTATTTTTTTACTCTTAACTTTTATATACATACACATATGCATGTTGTTTCTTTCAGCTTCTCTCACTAATGAGACAATACGATGTTTACACGTGTGTGTCTCATTTATTTCACTAATGAGTGTGTTTTCAAGTTACATCCATTTACCTATAAAAGTCTCCAGTTTATCCTCCTTTACGGCTGAGTAGTACTCCATTGTATAAAAATACCACATCTTTTTTATCCATTCTTCATGATGGGCATTTAGGTTGTTTCCAAGATCTAGGTATTACAAATTGAGCTGCTATAAACTTGGGTGCACATATGTTGCTGTGGTATGATGTTTTTAATTCTTTTGGGAAGATACCCAGAAGGGGAATAGCTGGGTCAATTGGGACCTCTAGTCCTAGCTCCACACCAGTCTGTATTCCCATCAACAGTGGAGAAGGGTTCCTTTTTCCCAACAACCCCTCAAGCATTTGTTATTGGTTGATTTCTTGATACTAGCCATTCTTTCTGGGATGAAGTAGAATCTCAGTGCTGTTTTAATTTGCATTTCTTAAATGACCAGTGATGTTGAATTTTTTTCACATATTTATTTGCTGTTCATATTTCTTTTCTTTTTTTTTTTGGTACTGGGGATCAAACTCACAGCTCACAACCTTGTGCCTGCCAAGCAGATGCTTAGGCCACTGAGCTAAATCCCCAGCCCTATTTTTTGAGACAGGGCCTCACTATGCAGTTCAGGCTGGCCTTGAGCTCACTTTGTAGCCTGGGCTGGTCTCAAACTTGGAATAATCCTCCTGCCTCAGCCTCCCAAGTGCTGGGATTATAGATGTGTGCCACTACGCCTCACTTGCTGTTCATATTTCTTCATCTGAGAACTGTGTATTCATCTCAGAGGCCCATTTTTGGATTGGGTCTTCAAATCTGGGAGGATTGATTTTTTTTTTTTTTTTGAGTTCTTTGTATGTTGCTCTTTTTTTTTTTTTTTTTGGTATTGGGAATTGAACTCACAGCCTCATGTTTGCTAGGCAGGTGCTTATGCTGATGAGCTAAATCCCTGACACTCTTTATATGTTCTTAATAGTAATCCTTTGTCTGAGGTACAGATGGTAAACATTTTCTCCCATGTTGTGGGATGTGTCTTCACTCTGTTGGTGGTTTCTCTTGCTGTGTAAAAGCTTTTCAATAGGATGAGTTCCCAGTTGTTGATTCTTTGTGATAGCTGCCGTGCAATTGAGGTTTTATTCATAAAATCTTTGCCAGCACCAATGTCTTCAAGAATTTCACTTACTCTGTTTTCCAGCAGGTTTAATGTTTTTGTTTACTACTACGATCTTTGATCCATTTTCATTTTAGCTTAGTACATGGTGAAAGATATGGGTCCAGTTTTAATCTTTGGCATGTGCAGAGCCAGTTTTCCCAGGACCTTTTATTTTATTTTATTTTTTATTTATTTTATTTTATTTATTTATTTTTAATACCGGGGATTGAACTCACAACCTCGCACTTAGCAGGCAGGCGCTTGAGTGACTGAGCTAAATCCCTGGCCCTCTAGCACCATTTATTAAAGAGGCTGTCTTTCTTCCAGTGAATGTGTTTGGCACCTTTATCAAAGATAAGGTGGGTTAGTGTGTATGGAATTGTTTCTGCATCTTTTAATCTGTTCTATTTATCTTCAGGTCTTTTTTTTTTTTTTTTTTTTTGCTAGTACCACACTTTTTTTTTTTTTCCCCAGCACCGGGGATCAAACTCACAACTTTGCGCCTGTGAGACAGGCGCTTAAGCCATTGAGCCAAACTCCTGGCCCTGGTTTTTTGAGGCAGGGTCACACTATGTAGTTCGGGCTGGCCTTGCACTCAACGTTGTAGCCCAAGCCAGCCTCAAACTCACAGCGCTCCTCCTACTTCAGCCTCCCGAGTGCTGGGATTAAAGGCATGTACCACCGCGCCCGGCTGAATTTGCTTATTAAATCTAGAACTTTCTTGGTGGAATTTTTGGGGTCTTCTATGTAGAGTATAATGTCATCTACAAATAACGATACTTTAACTTCTTTCTTTCGTATCTTTATTCCTTATTTATTTCTTTCTATTGTCTAATTGCTCCAACTGGATTTTCCGGGACTATGTTGAATAAGAGTGGAGTATCTTGTTCCTGATTTTAGAGTGAAAGCTTTCGGTTTTTGTCCATTTAGTATGATGTTGGCTGTTGGTTTGTCTTAGGTGACTTTTATCAGATTGAGATAAAGACCGTCTATTCCGATTTTTCATGGGGTTTTTATCATGAATGGGTGTTGGACTTTATCAAAAGCTTTTTCTGCATCTGTTGAGATGATCCATGTGATTTTTGTCCTTGGCTCTGTTAATATAGTGTATTACATTTATGGATTTATGTACATTGAGCCATCTCTGCATCCCTGGGATGAATCCCACTTGATTGTGGTGTACAGTGTTTTTGACGATTTGCTGCAGTCTGTTTGCCAGTATTTTATTGAGGATTTTTGTATCAATGTTCATTAGGGAGATTGGTCTATAATTTTCTCTCTCTCTCTCCCCCTCCCCCTCTCCCCTCCCCTCTCTCCCCCTCCTTGGTGCCAGGGATCCAACTCATGACCACCTGTTTGCCAGGCAGGCACTTACCCCACTGAGCTAAATCCCCAGCCCCTGGCCTATAATTCTCTTTCTTAGTTGGGTCCTTCTCTGGTTTTTGTAGAATTTAGTAGCGATTCCATCATGGCCTGTGCTTTTCTTTGTTGATAGGTTTTCAATTCTATCTTTGATTTCATTTATTGATACTGGGTTATTTAGGATTTTTAAATGTTCTTGATTCAGCTTTGGTAATTCATGTGTGTCTAGGAATCTATTCATTTCTTCTGTATTTTCCATCTTGTTAGAATACAAGTTTTCAAAGTAGGTATAGATGATTTTCTCGATTTCTGCAAGGTCTGTTGTAATTTTGCACTTTTCATTCCTAATTGCGTGGATTCAAGTCTTTTCTTTCCTTTTTTTGATAAGGTTGGCTAATGGTTTGTCAATTGTATTTAATCTTTCAAAGTACCAACTCTTTGATTCTTTGATTCTTTGTATTGTTTTTTTACTCTCCAGTGTGTTAATTTCTGCTCTGATCTTCATAATTTACTCCCTTGTATGAGCTTTTGACTCAGCCTGCTCTTTTTTTTTCTGGAAATTTCAGGTTCAACATTAAGTTGTTTTTATGTGCTTGTTCTGTTTTCCTGATAATGGGTATTTACTGCTATAAATTTCCCTCTTAAGACTGCTTTCATCATGTCCCACAAGTTCCAGTATATGGTATTGTTGTTATCATTCAACTGTAAAAACTGTCTAATTTCTTGTTTAATTTCACCTGTGACCCATTGGTTGTTCAGTAGGGTGCTGTTTAATTTCCATGTGTTTATGAAGTTCTTGTGGTTTCCTTTGGCATGGATTTCCAATTTCATTGCACTGTGATCTGATAGTATGCATGGGATAATTTCAATTCCTTTGCATTTACTTTTAAGCATGTTCTGTGAATGAGAATATGGTTTATTTTGGAGAATGTCTCGTGTGCAGCTGAGAAAAGTGTGTATTCTGATGTTGTGGGGTGGAACACTATAGAAATCTACTAAGTTCATTTGTTCAGAAGTTTGATTTAGTTCTAATATTTCATTATTGAGTTTTTTGTCTAGTTGGTCTGTCTTTTTGTGACCGTGGGGTATTGAGATCTCCCAATATAATTGTATTAGGGCTTACTTGATTTTTCATGTCCATTAATAATTGTTTTGTATAGTTGGTTGCACTGGTATTTATTGCATATATATTTATGATTGTTATTTCTTCCTCTTGGATTTTTCCCCTTACGAGGATGTCGTGACCTTCTTTATCTCTCTTAATCAGTCTTGGTTTGAAATTCACGTTGTCTGCAAATAGAATAGCTACCCCTGCTTTTTTGTGGGTTCCTGTTGCATGGAGTATTGTTTTCCATCCTTTGACTTTCAGTCTGTGAATTTCTTTTTGAGGTAAATGTGTTTCTTGTATGCAGCATATTGTTGGATCTTGCTTCTTGATCCATTCTGCAAGTCTGTGTCTTTTGACTGGTGAATTGAGACCATTAACATTGATGGTTATAACTGAGATGTATTGACTTATCCTTGTCATGTTATTTTCCTGTTATTGGCTCCCCCACTTTTTTCTCCTCTAATTGTTTGCCTTCCCTGGTGGATTCCTTCTGTTGGAGTTCTTGGATCTGTAGCCCTTATTTTTTAATTTAAGTTTATTTTTTTTTTGTGGCACCAGAGATCAAACTCATAACCTTGCGCCTGCCAGACAGGTGCTTAAGCTATTGAGCCAAACTCCCAGGCTGAGTTTTTTTGAGGCAGGGTCGCACTATGTAGCTCAGGCCAGCCTTGCGCTCGCGTTGTAGCCCAAGTGGACCTCGAACTCACAATGCTCCTCCTACCTCAGCCTCCCGAGTGCTGGGATTAAAGACATGCACCTCCACGCCCGGCTATGTAGCCCTTATTATCTCTTTCTAGAATGTCCTTCAGAATATTTTGGAGTGCTGGTTTTGTGGTCATAAATTTCCTCAGATGTTTTTCGTCATGAAAGTATCTCATTTCTCCATCAGTTTTGAAAGATAGTTTTCTGTGGGGTACATCAAACTTGGCTGAAAGTTGTTTTCCTTTAGAACTTGGAGTACTTATTTCCAAGCTCTCCTTGACTTGAGAGTTTGTACTGAGAAGTTTGGGCTTTCCTTTATAGGTGATTTGTTTCTTTTCTTTAACAGCTTCTAGGATTTTATTCTTGGTTGAATTTCTGAAATTTTGACTATGATATGCCTGGTTGTAGATTTTTTTTTTTTTAATTATTGCTAATTGGAATTCTATATGTCTCGTTTATCTGTGTGTCAAATTCTTTTTCTCTACCAGGAAGGTTTTTTGCCATGTTGTCTGTGAATATTTTTTTAATGTCATTTTTAGTATCTCCTACTTTTTTATTGACTCCAATCAATCTTAAGTTATTCTTCTTCATCTCATCTAGCAGCTGCTGGATTGATTTCTCATGGGCCCTTGCTATTTTTGAGAAATCTTTCTTTTCCTGGTGGCTAACTGCAAGCCTGTCTTCAGTATCTGAGATGCTGTCATCACATTGGCCTAATGTGATTTGAATACTTTCACTGAGAGTTTTTATTCTCCTGGATATCTGCTTGAATCTGCTTTATGGATTCCATTTCTTTCTTATGCTGATCTTCTACAATTTGCTTAAACTCGTCTGTTTTTTTTTTTTTTTTTTTTTTTTTTTTTTTTTTTTTTTTTTTTTTTTTTTTTTTTTTTTTTTTTTTTTTTTTTTTTTTTTTTTTTTGTCTCTGTCTGCTCTAACGTCGTTAAGCATGTTGTATGTTGGTAATCTCTGTCGTTATCTGGGAGATTATTTCTAATTTCATGTTTTCCAGAACCTCATTCAATTGCTTTGTTATTTCCACTTCAGAGAGACCTGGTGGGGGGCTTTTGGATTGTCCCACCTCATTGCTCCCTGGATTTGCCTTTGGTAACTGGATGTCTGGGGTTGCATTTTGCTTAAGTGTGTTCTAATTTTTTCTCTCTTTTTTTTTTAGTTTAATTCCTGGGGTGATGCTTGTAAGTTGCCTATGGTGGGTTACTTTATTGGTAGTATGTAGGATCCTTAGGTGATGATTACTTCTTTGAGGTATCTTCCAGGTGTATCTGGTTTTTGGGTTTTGAGTCTGTTGGAAGATCTTACCTCTTCAGTTTGTTGGAGAGGAGAAGTTGTTGCTTGTTTGGCATTGTCTGGTTCTTTGACTCTGTGCCACTGTGTTTTCTGTGACCCCATAGTTAATGTCAGTCATGGAATACCGCGACCAACACCACCAGCCAGTGCAATCCTCCACGTCCACTGCTCCCCTCTGCTTCTGTGCCTCTCTGCAGAGGCCTCTGGAGTTGCCAGCTGTCACTTCACTGTCACTGTGTATCCCCAGGTTTGAATAGCATCTGTCACATAGTGAGTCCTGTCTCGGGTCGAAGGTGCCACCAACTACTGCCTTCTTTTTTCCTTGAAGTTTTTCTTTTCATCCACTTTGGTTTTTAGGATGTGGTTTTAGTCTGCCACCCAGGTTGATGTCAAAGTTCTGGGCTGAAAAGATTCTTTTGCCTCAGCATGCCCAGAAGCTGGGACCATAGGAGTGGGCCACTGCACCCATCTCAGGCGCAGTTTTTTAAAAAAAATTTTTTTTGGGGGACCGGGGATCGAACTCACAACCTCACATTTACTAGGCAAGTGCTTAAGCTGCTGAGCTAAATCCCCGGCCCATGAGGTGCAGTTTTGATGGAGTGGTAGGATTGAAACTGTTGAGCATTTTTATGAAGAGGAAGCAGTGACAGCATGGTTAGGCTTTCAAGGAGTTTTGCTGTAAAGACATCAGAAAAATAGAAAAGTAGTTGGAAGGCTTAAAAAAACTTTCAGTTTACGGACAAGTTACAAAAATAGTGCAGATTATCCATATACCCTTCATTTAGTGTCAACTGCTCTAATTTTTCCGGGACCTTTGAGAGTAAGTTGTGCACATACTGTTGCAACACACATTGCTGCACAGTAATTTGCACACATATCTGTAAATATGTGTTACCTAAAAACAAGGACATCCTGTTACATGACTGTTGTACAGTGATCAGAATAAAGAAAATTAGCATTGACACCACAGTTTTTAATCTCCAAATGTTATTTAGACTTTGCCTGTTGTCCGACTAATGTCCTGTTTTTGACCTGGACCAGATCCAAGATTACATACTGCATTTAGATGTAATGTTTTTGGTCTCTTAATCTGCGACATTTCCTAGTCCTTGTCTGTCTGTTATGTCCTTCATATTTGTGAAGGCTATAAGCTACTTACTGTAAAATGTCTCTCCTCATGGACTTGGCCAGTGTCTCCCATCTTAGAGTCAGGTTATTATTATTTTTCCCGCAGTGCTGGAGATCAAACTAAGGGTGTACAACTGAGCTACAATCCCCAGCCCTCAGATTATGTGTTTTTAATGGACAACCTTAGGAGTGACGTCTTTGGTGTATCTCGTGAGGAAACATGAGTTGTTGATTTTTGTTCGTATAGTGGTGATCATTTTAATCAGCTCTGTAAGATAGGGCCTGCCACGCTTCTCCAGGGTAAAGTGGCTGGTTTTTTCCTTTGCAGTAAGAACCTTGTGGATAGATGCCTTGACTGTAAACAGCCTGTTTCTTAATAATACTTTGCTCATTTTAGCATCTGTTGATGGTTCTTGCTTGAACTATTATTAGTGTAGTGGTTATCAAATGGTACTTCCTTATTCTGCATTTCTTCACTTATTAGTTGAAATTTTAAGAGCTTTTCCTTCTTTCCCATGTATTTTATGTTGATAAGGGTTTATGGAAATCTTACTTCATATTATAACACATTAGCCAGGTGTGTTGGTGCACGCCTGTAATCTCAGTACTCGGGAGGCTGAGACAAGAGAATTGTTGCAAGTTCAAGACCAACCTGGGCTACAAAGTGAGCTCAAAGGCAGGCTGAACTGCATAGCAAGACCCTGTCTCAGAAAGACCCCCCCCCCAAAAAAGATTACAACACGTAGCAATCATTATTTGTTGCTCAGAATGTCAAAATGAGGGTGCTGAATGTAAGAGGTATTTTAGCATGATAGTGGTATGCCAAAGCACAGACAAAAGATGATTATGATAACCTCATGTCCATAAGGTGAAATCTTTGCTTAGGTTTTTTTTTTTTTTGGTACCGGGAATCAAACTCACAACCTTGCGCCTGCCGGACAGGCACTTAAGCTACTGAGCTAAATCCCCAGTTCTGTTTTTTGAGACAGGGTCTCACTATGCAGTTCAGGCTGGCCTTGAACTCACTTTGTAGCTCAGGCTGGTCTCGAACTCACAAGGATCCTCCTGCCTCAGCCTCCGGAGTACTGGGATTAAAGGCTAGGCTTTTTTTTCTAATGGGGTGGGAATTGAAGATTGAATTCAGGACTTTGGCACACAGCTTCATCCCCAGCATGGATATTTATTTATTTATTTATTTATTTATTTATTTATTTTAAAGAGAATAAAACCAAGGAAATTAAAACAGAATAAAACCAATCAAAATAAACCAGTATAAGTGATCCAGTACTACAAGACCTTACAAAATCAACAGTAGTTACCATAATGCCTTTTGTTGTCTGCAGATACTTTCGGACATAGTGAAATTCTAACAGAACAGAGTAGAATAGAAACAATAAAAACAAAACAATGAATGCAATAAAGGACTTCAAAACAAGCCAATAGTATATCTGAAATGGCTACTGTAATATGTCTTGCTATCTTTCAAATAGCTGCTCAAACCATCAGATTTAACACAATCAACCAAAACAAAAGAGAATAAAACCCAACCCAACAAAACAATGAAAATGATAGGGTTTCCCTGTGGGAATCGCTTCCTGGTGAGGCCTGGTTCTCTCTCCGCAGTCTGCGGATGGTGCTGACTCACAGAGAGAGAGGCTTGGGTTGTACCTTTCTTAAGTACATGTTTGCAGTACATAATGATTACATTCGTTTTGAGGAATTCACACATGTGTATATCACATTTTAATTCTCACTCCTCTCCTTCCATCTTTTGGTCCCCTTCTTGTATGCAGAAGAGAACCTTTTTTAAAATTTTATTTTGAGACATGGTCTCACTCAGTCACTAAGTTGATCAGGCTGAACTTGAACTTGTGATCCTCCTGCCTCAGTTTCCTGGATCCTGGGTTTACAGGTGTGCACTATCATGCCCAGCTGCTTATGCTTTAGATGACTTTAGCTGCCAAAATGAAATGAGCAATGAGTCTAGGATATTTTGTTCTGCAATAAATCTAGGATATTTGATTCTTTTTTTGAGGGATATCTGTAAGTTATCAAGTGATTCTTTGTGTCTGATACATTGTCTCAAATTTGATAATGTGCTAACAGAAAGTACAGTAACTACTTGCATATCCTGTATGTCATTTGTTACTGTTACTTGTATTGTGTTGTATTGTATTGGGTTGTGCTGTGTTTTGTTTTGTTTGAGACAGGGTCTCACTGTGCAGTGTAGGCTGACCTTGAACTCACTTATGTAGCCCAGGCTGACCTCAAACTTGCAGTGATCCTCCCACCTCAGCTTCCAGAGTGGTGGGATCATAAGCGTGCACTGCCACGCCCAGCATGTATGTCACTTATAAGTTAATCATATGCAGGTTATTTTTCCATACAAGAGTAACTCACGATCATGCATTTTTCCTAGTCTATTGCATTTTGATGCACTATGGATGTAGTAACTAAAATTGGTAGAAACATTGTCACACATCTCTTCACCATTCCTATTTACTCTTAGGTCTTGGTTAAGGTGTACTTGTGGAAGCAGATGGAATCTCAAGCTATTTTCTTGAGTTATACTGTATACAAAACATTCACAGGAATTAAGTGAAGCTAGTTTTTTCTATAGTAATTAAAAAGATTGAAAGGCTTTAAAAATATGTAGTACCCATGGCTAAATTTAAAACATAAAAATGGTTAAAATTTCCTTTTTGCTTTCCTCAAATGCAGCCACTGTGCAGTTTCTTGTGTTCTTTTGGGTAAGATTTAACAACATATATGAGCATCTATATGAATGTATACTTTTTTAGAAAAAATGCTACTTATAACTGTATGCGCCATACTTTTTGCAAGTTTTAAAATGCTTTTTAAAGGCACTATGGAAGGTAGGATGGGGAAATAGAACGTTTAGTACTATTAGTTAATCTGAATTTAGGAGAAAAGTTTATTTACCCATATGTAGGCCAGTAATACATTATAAACTATTTAAAGGTCTTTTCCTTAATAATGTAATATCTTAAGTTTCATTATTAGGATTTGTTACAGATTCTGATCTTCAGAAAGCTGGAGAATGTGGTTTATTTCCATCGTGAGTTATGATAGAAAGAAATGTATCGTGTTGGGGATTTAGCTCAGTGGCATAATTGCCTGCCTGGCAAGTGCAAGGTTGTAAGTTCAATCCCTGGTACCAAAAAGAAATGTATTGTGTAGTGTTTAACTGCTCCCAAAAGAAAAGCTCCCTTTCTTGCCCCGAAACCTCTGAAGATCACAAAACAGGTCTTCTAAATAGCGTGTGCATATTACCTTGTAGCAACTGGAACTGCTTCGTGCTCTAAAAAGTTAGCTGTAAGAAAGAGAACTTTTTCTTTTCTTCTTCTTCTTTTTTTTAGAAAATTGAAATTGTGTTTTAAATTAACTTTCTTAACTTACCAGGCAAGTGCTTGAGCTGCTGAGCTAAATCCCCAGCCCTTAAACTTTCTTTTAAACACTTTTTGAGTTATAGTTTGGTGGTACTGGGAATTGAACCCAGGGTGCTCTACCATGAAGCTACATCTTCTTTCCCTTTTCTATTTTTATTTTTGAGACAGGGTCTTGTTAAGTTGCCCAGGTGAGATTCAAACTTTCAGTCCTCTTGCCTTAGCCTCTCTCAGTGCTGGGATTGTAGTGTGCTGATATAAAATTAGTGTTTTTTGAGATAGTTCACTTTGTAGTTCAGGGTGGCCTTGAACTCACTGTGGAGCCCAGGGTGGCAGTAACCTTCTCGTCTGTGTCCTGAGTGCTGGGATTACAAATCGTAGCCACCACTTAAAATTGGTTTTAAAATTAGTGTTTTTACAGAAAAATTTCTAAATTTTTCAGAAATATTGATTGACTGGTAAATACTGAGATTCCATTTGTAAAGTTAAAGGAAATAATTAATGGTCTTAAAAGAAATAGTTTTCATGGAGATGACAATGTGCAATGTATGTACCATTGTTGTCTCCTGATTGACGTGTTTTGAAATTTAGTTTTTTTTTTTTTTTTTTTTTTTTTTTGCGGCACCGGGGATCAAACTCACAACCTCGTGCCTGACAGACAGGCGCTTAAGTCACTGAGCCAAACTCCCAGCCCTGGTTTTTTGAGGCAGGGTCGCACTGTGTAGCTCAGGCCGGCCTTGTGCTCGAGTTGTAGCCCAAGCTGGCCTCGAACTCACAACGTTCCACCTACCTCAGCCTCCCGAGTGCTGGGATTAAAGGCGTGCGCCACCATGCCTGGCTTAGTTTTTTTTTCTTTTTCTCCTTAAAATGCATTTGGAAAAAAAAAGTTTTCAGTGTTTGACTGTTAGCAACATACATTATTTTCAAAGTCATAAGTACAGTAATGAATTTTAATATAACAAAATACAGTAGTGCTGTGTCTTAATTCCAGATAGAGGTCCAAAGTCTTTAGTGTACACCGGTCTAATTCTGAACTTACAGACCTTAAGCAAACAGGTCTTAAGTAAAATATGCAACTAAAATGCTGAAACCGGCGGTGATGTTGCACGCCTTTAATCCCAGCACTTGGGAGGCTGAGGTAGGAGGAGCGTTGTGAGTTCGAGACCAGCTTGGGCTATAACGCAAGCGCAAGGCAAGCCTGAGCTACATAGTGCGACCCTGCTTCAAAAATCCAGGGCTGGGAGTTTGGCTCAGTGGCTTAAGCGCCTGTCCCGGCAGGCGCGAAGTTGTAAATTCAATCCCGGTACCGCAAAAAAAAAAAATAAAATAAATAAAAATAAAATGCTGATAATTTAATGCTGCATACTATATCTAAGATAGTTGTCTTTAAACATTTAAGTTCTTTTTTTGGGTCTTTTTTCAGGGGGGTACCAGAATTAAGTTTATTTTTAAAATCATCATTTATATCTGGTTGATACACAAAACTAACATGATCTAAAGTAAAAATGTAAGCATATTAAAGTACCCCTTTTTCAAAATGAGTTTTTAGTTTTATGATATTATAACTAAAATAAACCTAAAAAATTTCTAACCTGCTTTGAAATAGTTTAGCTAAACATAAAGTTCTAGTTGTTTGATTTTATGGTAGACTTTAATTTGGTTACGTATTCCTACTCTAAACCTGGGTTTATTGAAGGACTAGGTGGGTATTTTGGAAAAATATCAGAATCCTTCAATTGAATACTCAAGCTTCTGAGTTAATTTCAAAATACTACAACTTTATAGGATCTGGAGATGGCTCTCAGTAAAGTCTGGATATATATAAGTTATTCTAAAAAGGAAGAAAACACAAGAATGAAATATCATTTTTATTACTGACCTTGAACTAATGACATTAATCCTTAGCCACTTAATAAAGCTGCTCTAAGGTTTGCATTTGAAAGTTAGTGATGTTACCGTTTGTCTTCTGTCATTTGCAGTTTCATTTTCTTTCAACTATCTGTTTAGTATTGTGAAAGACACCACTATGTGCAGGTGCTACGGAGAGACAAAATCATTAACTTAAATTTTTGAAAGAGGAAAGTTAACACTTTACAGTAATTTTAACAATTTGTAAAAAGCACATTTATGTGAATATGAGCATTAACGTATTTGTAACCACTCTCATACTTGGCAGTAGTTTTACATACATAGGTGGACTGAGTTTTTCAAACTGATAATTTGCAATTTCTAAATTTTTCGAAGAGGTGAGGGCTGTTAAGCACCCTTTACCTCCGTCCTGCTGCCCCATGTTTAATCTACTGAGTTTTGAGATGTGTGACTTGCTCTGTGAGTACACTGGATCTGGCTGGTTGTTTTCATGTTATTTACCCGGTCTCCTGTCATGAGTCTTGAGGCTTTTCCTGCCTGTAGAATTCTGCAACTAATTTTTTTAATTATCCACTTTATTTATTTAAAGCCGTCCCAAGTCCCCAAATACGTAAAGTTCTAAACATGGAGTTAAATAACAGTTTAAATGATATCCAGCATATAAATCTGGAGAAGGGATTTTAGAATCCTAAATTCTTGTAGTTGATACTGTATTGTTAAATTTAAGATGTGCTCAGATTTTAATTATCAATAGAGTAGGTAAAATTTAAGTATATGTGTATGGTGCATAAATTACTAGGAAATAAAATTAAAACTTTGACTTAGACCTTCCTCTTCGCTCTAGTAAGGCCTGTGTAAAAATAAAAATGACCTATATGGACAGATGGTGGTGGTTAGGGGTGTGGTAGAGTCCTGGTGTGCTGCCCCCGCGATGGACAGCCTGTTCTGATAGCTTACATTTTTGCCCTTGCTTCTGCGAGTCATTCTTTAGGCAGTTATTAAAGTGTTTGGCTGATTAACACATTCTTAAAGCTTATGCATTTTCAAAACATTCATTTCAACATTTTTACAAGGTGTTAAAATCTAAAAGCCCAGCCCACTAAAATTTAATGTTCTGTATAGATTGTTAATGACAGATTTAGTTTATGATCCTATTTTTCATTATAAAGCTTTCAAAGGGGTTGGAACATTTGCCAAGGACGGGGCCATTTTAAAATAAACTCTTGTTGTCTGTTATAGAGAAAACCCAAGCCTGGGTAGATGTACTGTGGCTACACATGGTATCGTAAATACTGTGTAAAGCAGTCACACGTTTATACCTTTGCTTCTTGGTGCCCACCTCTTCCCCTTTTGTGAGCTTTTTGTTAAGCATTTTGGCCAGCTGCATCAGTATTGTAAAGGAAACTAAGAGTTTTTTCCTTTGAGAGAATCCTTGTTAGGGCTGTGGCAGAGTCCTGGTGTGCTGCCCCCTCCCCCCATGGACATTCTCTCCTGATAGCTTACATTTTTGCCTTTGCCTGGAGATAAGTTGAAGTCATAGTATACTTTTGCATAAATTAACATTGATAGTAAATACAATATCATGTCTTAGATTGTTGTAACAGGAATAGTTTTAGCTTGTCCCTTGTAAAATTGAACAACATGTAGTTCCCTGGTTCCACAAATAGGGAGACCCTCCACCACTGTGCTACAGCCACAGCCTGTAACCTTGTCTTAGTGTGTGACATAGATACAGAAGTTTTAAAGATTACTTTACAGTCTAACAAGTTAAAAGCATGTGACTTCCCAGTAGAAAAGGGAGCAGTTTGAAGCTCCACTGCACGCCTCGGTTCTTATTGTCAGTTAATGCAGTTACTGTCTTAGTCGCATTTCATCACAGCTGGCGGAGGAGGCTGGCTGTGTTTATTTTGAAATGATCCATTCTTTGAGCTTCCTTTCTAAAATGATGATGTGCATTAGATAATTTTGAGTATTTCCTCTGGGAAGTTGTGTTTCTTTCTTTTTTTTTTTTTTTTTTTTTTTTTTTTTTTTTTTTTTTTTTTTTTTTGGAGTTTTTTTTTTTTTTTTTTTTTTTTTTTTTTTTTTTGGAAGTTGTGTTTCTTACTGTTGTGATTACATTGGAGAGTTTTCATGAATGCATGCATTTTTTTTTCTTACACACAAGCCAAATAGTTATCTTAAAAAAAAAGTAGAAGTAACACGGGCATTAGAATCATAAGTATGAAGTTGGCTTTCAATTACTTTTTTTAATCTAAAAAATAAACTTTTATTTTTATTTTTTTATTAGTTCATGTTAGTGATACTTGATGTTTATTATCTTCCTTGTGGGGAGTTAGTGTATGCATGCAAAATGTCTCAGTTCCTTTTTCAAACCTTTTTTGATCTGTGAAGTGAGAATCTTAATGCTGCTTGGGCGTAGCATACAATGAAACTGTATTTCAAGTGCTTGGCACAGTGTTTTATTCACTAGGAGTCACTGAGTAAGTGATAATTTATGGTTGGTATTTTCATTCTCAGTATTGATGAAGTTTTAAATTTTTTGTTAAATTGTTGTGGTTTTAAAGCCTACAAATGCTTAGTCTCCCTAGATGTTGCTGCCTTTAATTGCACTTGCTGGAAGACATAGCTTCCCATGTATAGCACTTACTTCGTTTGTATCAGAATTGGCATAAATGCAAATTGTGCAGAAGTGTTATCCTAGTGTAACAAAAGATTCTCTTTAAGTGAACACATAATTTCATTAATATATATACTTATAATTTGTAGAACATAGTGGGGCATGGTGGCAAATGCCTGTAATCTCAGCACTTGGGAGGCTGAAGCAAGAAGATCACCATGAGTTCGAGACCAGCCTGAACTGCAAAGCAAAACCCTGTGTCAAAAAGACAAAAGACCAAAAAAAAGTTTATAGAACAGGAGTTTTGTGAATACCCTACATTTGAAGTTCCACTGTCGTTATCAAGGCATAATGAATCTAAATGTAATATCCTTTGAAGTAATGGAAAGAGGTGGACGATTGTGTAATGCAGTATTTAGAAAAATGTCTAGTTTTCTGCAGGGTGTGAGAAATGGTAATGTGATCTCAAGTCACGTGAGTGAAAAGTATGTGTAGCTCTTCTACTACCAGTGATATAAACTTAAATCAGATTTTTTTCCTAAAAGGTCTTTCTCATGGTACTAGAAAAGCCCAGTTTGATTTTTAATGAAATTTACCATTTGTGAAAACAGTGACTTGTAGATTTTTGAAGAGGAAAAAAAGAAAGTTCAAAAGTACTGCAGTAGAAGTGATCGTGTAATACTGTGTATCCTATGCCTGTCACTTTGCTTCAGGAGTGAATCCCCAGCCAATGTGTGACCAATGTCATTTCAACTCTGCAGCCGTGTCACCTCTCCCCCAATTATTCTGAAACCGATTCAAGGCAGGAAGTATATTACCTTCCTAAATTGTTCAGTGTATAGCTATAGAAGATAAGGACATTAAAAACCACAGACTGTACCATTTTATCACATGTTAAAAATGGGGATAATTCATTGGTATCAAATATTCCAGTTTAGGCAGGGCATGGTGGTGCACTCCAGAGGCTGAGGCAGGAGGGTTGTTGCAAGTTCGAGACCAGCCTGGACTACAAAGTGAGCCCGAGGCCAGCCTGAACTGCATAGTGAGACCCTGTTTCAAAAAGACTGAAAAAGAAAAAAAGAAAAAATTTTCAGTTTTTTTCTGGTTGTTTAACAGTTGCATTTACACTCTTATTAAACTTATTTGAATGAGGATTTAAATAAGTTCCCTACATTGTTATTAATTGATATATATCTAGGTTCTACATTAAAATTTTTTTTTATTTGTTAGGAAACTTCCTTGTCTGTGCTGGAAACTTGCTAGGGTCCTTAGACTGAGCTGGAACTTAGATCCTCTTGCTTCAGCCTGATTCCTCTATCGGGATTTTGCTGACAGTGTCTTTGTAGTGTCTCTTACTGTGCATTTCTGTCCTCAGAGGACATGCTGGGTCTACAGACTTGATCATTTACAGGACTGTTTTTTTGTTTTTGTTTTTGTTTTTTTTGTTTTTTAAAATTGGCAAACATGACACAGGTGACAAATGAGGGTATTTTAATGTGGTGGCCAAGATTTTATTTATTTAAGAGAATAATGGATTAAATGTAGGGGAGTTCAGGTTTGGGAAAACATTGATAGAGACGGGAAAGCATATTGCTTGTAAGTGAGCCTTAGCTTTTTTTTCCCTTTCTTTCTTTCTTTTTTTTTTTTTCTTCTTTACCCGGTTCTTAACTAGTTATAAACCTATCAATTTTTCCACACTTGAAGGTGAAATAGCTTGGTTAAGTAGGCAAAACTTGCTACTATCAGAGACTGGCAAGGTCCCATTGCGTTTATTATAGTATGCTTTCTACAGGGAGAAGAGTTATCTACTGAGTGTAGCAAAATTACATCTTGGAAGAAAAGAGAGTTGAGTTGCCCAAGACAAGGAAAGTCAGGCAGAGATATTTGACTCTAACTTGTCTGTCTTTTACCTTTTTTTTTTTCTTTATGCATTAGGCTTCATCAGCTGCATGAAGCAGAAATTTTCCTACTGATTCTCTTCAAGCATTAACAATTTATTTTATTTCTGTAATTATACAAAACTTCAAAATTGGAAATATAAACCATGTGGGCAGCCTAGCTACTTCTTGGAAACATTCTTCAAACTCAGGTAGTAGTAAGATTATTGTAGTTTGTAAAATCGAGAAGGTGGTATAATTTGATAACGATCAGCTGTAACTTTCTGACTTAGAACACATCAAAGGAGCTGCTACTTAGCAGTAATGTGAAGTCAAAAGTGCTAATGTGGAAACACTTCTACATTTGAAATATGGCATTTTAACAGTTTAGTCATCCCTGTCCTCCCCCCTCCCCAACTGGATACTAGAGATTGAACCCAGGGTCTCACCCTGAGGCACATCCCCAGCCTTTTTTCATTTTTTAATTTTGACACAGGGTCTCCCTGTGTTGCCTAAGGCTGAGCTGGAGTTTAGATCCTCCTACCTCAGTCCCCCAGAGTGCTGGGATTACAGGCATGTGTTACCATGTCTGGTTTACTTTAGTCATTTTAAAATACCTCTACTTGCATGTGCAGTTCACTTAGTGATGCTAACTCTCATGCGGAAAATAAGTATTCCATAAAATCTTGGTTTTTTTAATCCTCAGGTATCTTTGACGTAAATGAAATTTAATCATTTAACTTTGCCTTTGAAAATCAGTTACACTGAGTTTTAGATCATCTCTAACTGAAATATGTGAAAATACACATAATGTGAGCTTTCTAGTAGCTACGTTAAACGCATAAGAAACAGATAGTATTAAGCTTTTATACAGCCCAATATATCTGAAATGTTAGTCTTTTTTTTTTTTTTTTTTTTTTTTTTTTTTTTTTTTTTTTTTTTTTTTTTTTTTTTTGCGGCACCGGGGATAGAACTCACAACCTCATGCCTACCAGGCAGGTGCTTAAGCCACTGAGCCAAGCTCCTGGCCCTAGGTTTTTGAGGCAGGGTTGCACTATGTAGCTCAGGTCGGCCTTGCGCTCCCGTTGTACCCCAAGCCGGCCTCGAACTCACACTGCTCCTCTTACCTCAGCCTCCCGAGTGCTAGGATTAAAGGCATGTGCCACCACGCCTGGCTGAAATGTGAATCTTTTAATATACAAACAATAAGATATTGAAGCCTGGGCGTGATGGTGCACGCCTGTAATCCCAGCACTTGGGAGAATGAGACAGGAGGGTTGCTGCAAGTTCAAGGCCAGCCTGGGCTACAAAGTGAATTCAAGGTCAGCCTGAACTATATATTGAAACCCTGTCTCAAAAAAGATCAAAAAGCAAAAACAAAAAAAATAAGTTGAGAAATTGTACTTTTCTTGTTTTTAATCTGACTCTTCAGAATACATGGCATATTTTATGTTTACAGAACAATTCTAGTTGGATCAGCCATATATCAAATGCTCAGTAGATACATGTGGCCAGTGGCTTCTTCTCTGTTGTACAGGGTAGTTGAAGATAAACAGCCTTTTTTTTTTTTTTTTTTTTTTAAATGAGACAGGGTCTTGCTGTGTAGCCCAGGCTGGCCTGGAACTTCTGCCTCAGCCTTCTGAGTGCTGAAATTACAGATGTGTGCCATCGTGCTTAGTTTAAAGATGAACAGCTTTTAAAATCACTGTTAAAAATACTGAGTCTTGCTGGGAAGAAAATGGAATAGTATTTATAAAATTAGTTTTCAACATAGAAAATCTGGAAATGATTAATTATGAAATTAATTCAAGCATATTATAAAAGTTTTGTATCAGTTCTTTTTTTTTTTTTTTTTTTTTTTTTTTTGCGGCACCAGGATCCAACTCACAACCTCACACCTGCCAGGCAGGCGCTTAAGCCATTGAGCCAAACTCCCCACGCTAGTTTTTTGAGGCAGGGTCGCACTATGCAGCTCAGACCGGCCTTGCGCTCACGTTGTAGCCCAAGCCAGCCTGGTGCTCACACCGCTCCTCCTACCTCAGCCTCCCGAGTGCTGGGATTAAAGGCCACCACGCCCGGCTCCAGTTCTTTATTTACTGATTACCGCTCTTCTAGAAAGATGTGTGTAATTTACTATATGGTGTTGATGTCAGACTTTTGAAAAGGCTACATTTTTGAGTCATACAGGTAATAAAAGCTTTTATTTAAACAGTCACATTAATGGTCAACTGCATATTTGTTACTGTTCAGTTGTTGAAATATCAGTGGTAACTTTTGCTTGGGGCTTATTTTTCAGGTAAAATCTTTTGGGAAGACTAGAGAAATCTTTAGTTTTTCAGGGATGAAGGATCATTTTGTGCTCTGTTTAAACTTATTTTTCTTTAATTTTTAACTGATAAAAACAAAATTAATAGTATATACTATGTTGTTTTGATACATGTTGGATACATTATATAATGTTTAAATGGGGTTAAATATCTATCTCTTTAAACATCTGGCTCTGCGGTTGAGGATTGCTGGGGATTGAGCTCAGTGCTTCCTATATTCCAGGCAAGCACTGTACCACAAAGCCACACCCCCACCCTCCTGGAGTTTTGAAATGTGCAGTACACAATTGTCAACTACAGTAGTCACCCTACTGTTCAACTGTTATTTTTCAAACAGTGATGTGTCCTTCCACTTTGTACATATAGTAAGGAAGTGTGAGAGCTTTGACAATCCTTGTCTTAAAGAATCACTTAATTTTCTGAAAGATACGGTAACTGGTGGTGAAGTTCAGTGGTAGATCGTGTGCTTAGCATGCACAAGGCCCTGGGTTCTGTCTTGAGCATGCACACATGCGTGTGCTTGTACACACTACGAAAGCCAGCATCTGTAGTTCAGTTACTTGGGTGGCAGGGGAAGGAGCTTGCACCAGAAGATTGAGATCAGCCTGGGCAATATAGCTAAATCTTGTTTTTCCAACTCTGTTGGTGTTTTTTTTTTTTTTTTTTTTTGTTTGTTTTGTTTTGTTTCGTTTTGTTTTTCGCTGTGCAAAAATTTTTGGATGAGTTTCCAGTTGTTGATTCTTTGTAATGTTTCCTGTGAGATCCAGGTTTTGTTCATAAAGTCTTTGCTTACACGAATATCTCTAAGTGTTCTAATAACTATTTTGTCTTCCAGCAGATTTAGTGTCTTCTGTTTTAGATTTAGTGTTTTTGTTTTAATATTTAGATCTTTGATCCTTCAATTTTAGTTTAGTGCATGATATGTGATACGGGTCTAGTTTTAATCTTTGGCATGTAGGAAGCCGGTTTTCAAGCTTTCTTCCAGTGAGGATGTTTGACTCCTTTGTCAAAGATAAATGGCCAAGTATGTTTGGAGTTTTTCTCCATCTTCTAATCTGTTCCACTGATCCTCAGGTCTTTTTTTTGCCAGTACCATGTTGATTTTATCGTAGTGGCTTTGTAGTATAATTTCAAATCAGGGATTGCTTTTGCCTTGCTTTTATTGCCCAGAGTTGCTTTTGCTATTTTAGGTCTCTTCTGGTTCCAAATGAATTGCAAGATTGTAAGGTGGTTTTCTGTAATTCTTTTTTTTGTTTTTTTGGTGCCAGGGATTGAATTCACAACCTCATGCCTGCCGGGCAGGCGCTTAGGCCACTGAGTTAAATCCCCGGCCCTATTTATTGAGACAGGGTCACACTATGCAGTTCAGGCTGGCCTTGTACTCACTTTGTAGCCCAGGCTTGTGTCGAACTCACAAAGATCCTCCTGCCTCAGCCTCCTGAGTGCTGGGATTACAGGTGTGCGCCAGCATCCCCGGCTTGTTTTCTGTAATTCTGTGAGATACGCTGTTGGTATTTTGATCAGGATTGCTTTAAATCTCTCTAACAATTTTGGAATTATGGTCATTTTCACTATGTTGGTTCTTCTTATCCAAGAAAAAGGGATATCATTCCATTTTCTGATGTCTTTTTCTATCTCCTTTGTCAGAGTACTAAAGTTTTCAATGGTCTTTTGCTTTTTCCTTCATTTGATTGATTCCCAACTATTTCACTTGTTGGATACTATTGTGGAAAGTGTCATTTCCCTAATTTCTCTCTCAGCGAGTTTGTTATGCCAGTACAGGAATGCTACTGAATTTTGAGTGTTGATTTTGTATCCAGCTATGCTACTGAATTTGGTTATTAAATCTAGAAGTCTTTTGGTGGAGTTTTTGAGGTCTTCTATGTAGAGTATCATATCCACAAATAATGATAATTTAGCTTCTTCCTTTCCTGTCCTTGTTTCTTTTATTTTTCTCTTTCGTCTCATTGCTCTGGCTAATGTTTCCAGAACTATATTGAATAAGAATGGTGACGGTGGACATCCTTGTCTTCTTCCAGATTGCGAAATGAAAGCTTTAAGTTTTTGGCCATTTAGTATGATGTTGGCTGATGGTTTTTCATAGATGGCTTTTGTCAGATTGAGATAAAGAACATCTTTTCTAGTTTTCTATAGGATTTTTAAAAAAATCTTGAATGGGTGTTGGACTTTGTCAAATGTTTTTTCTGCATCTATTGAGATGATCATGTGGGTTTGTTTGTTTGTTTGTTTTTGGTCTTTTTAAGATAGGATCTCACTATGCAGTTCAGGCTGGCTTTGAGCTCACTTTACTGTAGCCCAGGCTGGTCTTGAATTTGCAGCGATCTTCCTGCCTCAGCCTCCCGGAGTGCTGGGATTACGGGCCTGTGCCACCACGCCCAGCACGATCATGCGGTTCTTGTTTTTGGTTCTGTTGTATAGGGAGATTGGCCTTTAATTCCCTTTTTTGGTTGGATCCTTCTCTGGTTTGGGTATCAGGGTAATGGTTGCTTCCAGGAATGAACTTGGGAGTATTTCTTCCCTTTCAGTTTCATTAAAGAAGTTGAGGAGTAGTGGCGTTAACTCTTCTCTAAATTTCTTATAGAATTCAGCAGTGAATGTATCAGGGTCTGGGCTTTTCTTTGCTGATAAGTTTTTAATGACACTGAACCCAGAGTTTTGCACATGGCAAACACATATTTTTACCACTGAGCTGTATTCCCAGCCAAGATGTACAGCCTTTTAAAATAATTTTTTAAGCGGGGTGTGGTGGCACATCCCTTTAATCCCAGCACTCGGGAGGCTGAGGCAGGAGGATGTTGTGAGTTGGAGACCAGCCTGGGCAACAAAGTGAGTTCAAGGCCAGCCTGAACTGCATAGTGAGACCCTGTGTCAAAATATAGGGCCAGGGGTTTAGCTCAGTGGCCTAAGCGCCTGCCTGGCAGGCACGAGGTTGTAAGTTTGTTACCCAGTAACAACAACAACAAAAAAATTAGGGTACTGAGTATTGAACCCACAGCCCTTCACACTGGGCTATGTTCATAGCCCTTTTTGTAGTTTTTATTTTAATTTTAACTTAATTAAAATTTTTTTTTTTTTTGTATTTTTGAGACAGGGTCTCACTATGCAGTTCTGACTAGTCTTGAGCTCACTTTGTAGCCCAGGCTGGTCTCAAACTTGCAAAGGATCCTCCTGCCTCAGCCTCCGGAGTGCTGGGATTACAGGCATACACCACCATGCCTGGCCCAGTATTTTTTATTTTTAGACAGGGTCTTGCTAAATTGCCCAGCTTGGGATTGAATTTGTGATCTTAATGTCTCAGCCTCCCAGAGGCTTGGATTGCACCTAGCTAAGATGTGCAACTTTGAAAGATACTTTATATAGAAACTAACACATACACATTCCTAGAAGATCTCAGAGCTAGGGGTGATAGAAGAATCACATTAGATTTTCATTTAGAACTATGATATTAAGAGACTGAGTTATTGCCTGTTCGAGTCAGGCAATTTGCTAACCACCGGAGTGTAGAACACTGAATAAAATAGAAATAATTTTTTTTTTTTTGGCGGCACTAGGAATCGAACTTACAACCTCACACCTGCCAGAGCAGGTGCTTAAGCCATTGAGCCAAACTCTCAGCCCTGGTTTTTTGAGGCAGGGTTGCACTGTGTAGCTCAGGCCGGCCTTGCGCTCGCGTTATAACCCAAGCTGGCCTCGAACTCACAACACTCCGCCTACCTCAGCCTCCCGAGTGCTGGGATTAAAGGTGTACACCACCACGCCCGACTTAAAATAGAAACAGATTTGCCCACATGGGACTTGCCCTGTTAATAAGACCTCAGCGGCCCCCAAGCTTGAATATATGTGTAGGTGCACATGTAGGTAGCCGTGTTCCCTGCTGTGTTAGAAGATCTTTTGGGCTCTGGATCTGCGTTTTAAGCAAACTCAGTGGTGGCTGACCCTTAGGCTACACTGGGAGAGACATCTCGTCATCAAATGAGGGACTGTGTACTTTGTCTTTTTCCTTTCTCTTGATCCAGTGTGTCACTAGAATCTGGCATGCCCTTTCACCATTGCACAAAATATGCTGTTCTTAGAGTACCTGTGACCCTCTGTCGGCCCAATAGATGTGATCCTTTGATTCAGTTTTTCACAGGGATTCCTGACCGAGGATGTATGTGTTCTCCTGAATCTTGAGGTTGATCTTCTTTCTTTTTACTGGCCTTCTTTTCAACTGACTTAAAGTGTCTAACCTTCTGCTAGACTGTGAAACCTCAGATGAGAGGAACTGCTATCAATCTCTGAGCTAGTTAGAATTGTTGGAATCTTAGCTGATTCCTTCAGGGTTAATTCTGATGTTATATAATAGGCTGGAACTAATAGCTTATTTCCCTCTTAACAATTAGAGTTTATTATAAAACACAAAAGTTAAAAATGCCCATGGTTCTACCAGCTAGAGCATATGATACTCAGTGTCTTGGTATTGTATTTCTTTTCCGTATTTCTGTTGATTTTGTGTGTGTGTGTGTGTGTGTGTGTACACACTTGTGTATGCATGCACATGTACCAGTATTATACACACTTTTTCTCTGCATGGGTACTCTTTTTAGGGGAGGGTGGTACTGGGGATTGAACCCAGGGCCTCAATGCCTTCACACTGATCCACATTCTCTATTTTTAAAAGTTTTTTTTTTTTTTTTTTGGCATTGCTTATCACTAAGTCACTACGTTGCCCAAGCTGAGCTTGAACTCGAGATCTTCCCGCTGCAGGCTGGGGTTCCGGTTGTACCCGACCAGGGAGACTTACGCTCTTTCTTGTGGTAAAACATATTTGAAAATGAGATCATTTCTGTATTCTGGTTTTGCTTTTTTTTCAGTGAGTAATATCATAAACACTTTTTCTTCTTAAATATTCTCTCAAGTTTATAATGTCCCCATGAGATTTAGTTTTATATGTTTGATTTATTTGGTGAATCTTTTTCCTGGACCTCCAGATTCTTCCTAGTTGTCACCATCTTCAAGTATGTCTCAGTTTACCTATGTACAAGAAAATCTTTGAGGCAAAAGTGGCACCTGATGTCAGAGGTTTTAAGACACTGCTAAGTCAATAATGATGCAGTTAAGGCCAGGTGACTGGGCCAGGGATGTGATAGTGATCATTTCCCTAAGTATTTCTGTGCTTTGAAGTGCTTACCTTTTTAAAATTGAGGTTGACCTTTTAAAGAGCTAATTCCCAACTGTATAAAATAAGAGGGGATAGTTCTAATGTAACATTACTGAATTTGGCCAGGCAGAGCAAATTCCTTTTTGGGCATGGATTTTGTTAGTTAGGCACATCCCGTGTGACGATTTGTAGCCAACACAGAGTGCCACCAAGTGGTAGGTTGGAGAGGCGACACTGTATTTTGAGTTATTTGAAAACGAATGATCTAAACATGACCTGTCTCTCAACCTTTAGAAAAGAAAAAGAAAATGAGGCAAAGCAGAATGAGTTACATGTTAGACTTCTTTTTTTTTTTCTTTTCTTTTCTTTTCTTTCTTTCTTTCTTTCTTTTCTTTTTTTTTTTTTTTTGTCTTCAACTTGGTGTTAGCGTTAGTTAGGTAACTGGTGGGAAACTACAAGTCAAATGATGAGGTTCCCCCCCTCAAACAAGCTGCTAGAAAAAAGGGAAAATTTGTAGATTTGTGAGACTAGAGTTTTTTTGGTTTTTGTTTTTGTACCAGGAATCGAGCTCAGGACCTCGTGCTTGCCAGGCAAGCGCTGTGCTGCTGAGCTACGTTCTCGGCCTGAGGTTAGAGTTTTAATCAATCAAATTCAACATGTGGATCTTAAGTTGGTACTGATTTGAATAAATCAGTTGGCAACTTTTTTTAATGATCACTGTCTACTCATTTTTGATAATTGCTAACAGTATGCTGTCTGCTTAAAATCATGTTAAAGAGAGGCTGGTATATATAAATAAAGTGTTAGAATAATAAAATTGTGGGTGATAATTACATTCTGGGAGGAGGAGAAACATACAGGTATTTTAGATATTTTATGCCTTATAAAATATTACATATCACTGCATATCAAATTCAACATAGCACACAATTATTAAAGTGATAGGGAATCCAAAAGGTAAAATCCAGAATTAGGTAACAGGATTTATGGTCTGAGATTGTCAAATAAATAGAAAGAACAGGGTAGGGGAATTGTCAACTCCAGGCACTTTGTGTTTGTGTATATCTTGAGATCTTGATGCAAGCACATGAATGAAAAAAGATACCAAGCAATTGAGAGAATAAACATTGATTGGATCTCTGATAATGAGAAATCTTTACTCACTCCCTTTTAGGTACAATAGTGGGGTTGTGGTTATGTTGAAATAACGTTTTTGTTTTTTTTACTAATCTACCTCAGCATTGCTATGTAGGTAGGACTTGTTGGAAGAGTGGTGCAGGTATAGAATCAGTAAGATCTAAATGATCATACTTAATAATTGAAGCTGATAATGGGTATATGGCTCATCTTTTATCCGCTCCTCCTCCTTTCAATGAGGTATTGGGAATGAAATCAAGGATCCTTGAGCTATATTCCGCAGCCTTTTTAATTTTTTTAATTTTTATTTATTTATTTGCGGCACCGGGGATTGAACTCACAACCTCGCACCTACCAGGGCAGGCGCTTAAGCCACTGAGCCAAACTCCCAGCCCTGGTGTTTTGAGGCAGGGTTGCACTATGTAGCTCAGGCCAGCCTTGCGCTCATTGTAGCCCAAGCCGGCCTCACGCTCCGCCTACCTCAGCCTCCCGAGTGCTGGGATTAAAGGTGTGCGCCACCACGCCCAGCTTTTTTATTTTTTATTTTTGACACAGGGTCTTGCTTAGTTGCTGATGCTGGCCTCAAACTTGCAGTACTTCCTCATTCTCCCAAGTAGCTGTGATGACAAGCATGTGCCACTGTGCCCAGCAGTTTTTAAAATCTTTTTTTTTTTTTTTTTTAGACAGGATCTTGTTACGTAGTTCAGCCTGGCCTTGCACTCACTACATGGCCCAGGTTGACCTTGTACTCACAGCAGCCCTCCTCCCTTAGCTTCCCGAGTGCTGGGGTTACAGGCGTGTGCCACCACAGCCAGTGGTTAGTAAAATCTTGAAGATGCTCTTTGGCATCTACATGAGCCTCTCTGTTGGCTCTTTACCCTATACTGAAACCTAGTTTTTGTGACTAACTTACTTTGTATAGTAATAATTCCAGCACAGGGCTGGGGATTTAGTTCAGTGGCGGAAGAACCTGCCTGGCAAGCGTGAGGTGGTGAGTTCGATCCCCAGTATCCCCCCAATAAAAAAAAAAAAAAGCAAAAAACCATAATTCCAACACAGTATGGATTTGGTTTGTGGTGCTGAGGATTGAACCCAGGCCTTGTGTTTGTGAGATGGGCATTCTACCGCCCCGCTTAGCCCTACAGTGGGCGTTTTTTAAAGGATGTTGTCTGTTGGTCAGAGATCTTAACCCTTACCCCATTTATCCCTAGTGCGACAGTTATTTTTTTCCCTTAACAGCTGTAAGAAAGTCATTAGAAATGTTAATAGTTTCCTAAGGGTGGGACGATGAGCTTTCGTGCCTTTCTACCCTCTCTGTGTACTCTTAACAAATTTTAACTACCGGCCAAGTATTCATCAGGTGCCAAGTACTGTTCCGGACCTAGAATGCACCAAAGACAAGAAGCCTGCTTTCTGTTGTCACGAAGTGTATGTTCTGTTTACTGCTACTTGTGTGTTACAGGAGAAAGTGTTTTGCTGATATGTTTAACTTTAATAACTTAGTATAGTGGGTGCAGTCTATTATAATGAGTATTTTTCTCTTTAAAGTTTATTAGTGGTTTGTTTTTTCAAGATAGTGACCCGCTATGTAGTTCAAACTGGCCTTGTACTCATGTCGCCCAGGCTGGTCTTCAAAGGCCTTTCTGCCTCAGCCTCCCGAGTGCTGGGATTTCAGGTGTGCAGCACCACACCTGACTGAATATTTTCTTGACTCATAAATACTGAGAATCAAACCTAAATCAAGTGAAATTCTGAAAGCTCGAGTGGCAGATATTCAGAGAAATAGCTTTAACTGTGTGCAGCCATCTCAGTAAGCATAGTTGAGGAGCAGGAGGTTCTCACTACGGCAGAACTGTGTGCTTCTGCGCTGCCTGGGTCCAGTTCCTGCCTTTGATTGCTTCCTGTTCCTGTTGCGCTTTCTGACTCATTTTAAGAGTGGAGCAAAATCTTAGAAGCCAGAGGGAAAACTGTTAGTTCCTGGGTAAATAGGAAAGAACAATTCTGGATATCAAAACACTTAACTCTAATAGAAATAATTCTGGTTTTTATCTAAAATGAGACTTGAGCAATTCAGATATGGAAATTGGACAACCATTTAAGGAATATAATTTATTCTGGATTAAATTCCAATAAGTTAATGAATGTTGGATGTACATTTTGAAGAACAGTTAAAAGGTCCTTGGGAAACATGGCTAATAGATTACTTTTTTGGAGGTTTGGTTTGGTTTGGTTTAGATTGGAGACAGGGTCTCGTTGTGTAGTTCAGGCTTGCCTTGAACTCACAGTAATCCTCCTGCTTCAGCTTCCTGAGTACTGAGATTACAGGTGTGCACGTTCACATCTGGCTAGATTACTTTTAATGTTCAAAATACTATTCTACTTGAAGAATTTCTTGGAAACTGCAATGAATATTTGTTTTTAAAATGCGACTTATTATCTGCTAATTAACTTGAATTCTGTACATTTACATGTGTTCATTTTTGGAAAAATTTTTGGTAACATAAATGCACTATAAAAATTAGTTCCATGGGGGGTGAATACTTAGTTTCTTAACATTGCTGCCAGTTTTTACTGTGTCAAGGACTTGGTTAAAATAGATTATTATTTGCATATGTGTAGCAAGTAATTCTTATTCCTTAGTTACCCTGGGTAAATATTTACATAGTGTAATTTTTACGGTAGCTAAAGCAACATGTAGCAGCATGTTAGAAAACTTTTTTTTTTGGTACTGGGAATTGAACTCATGTCCTTGCACTTGCCAGGCAGGCACTGTGCCACTGAGTTGTATCCCTGCCCCCCAGAAAACTTTTTATTAAAGGTGTGACTTGCTTATTTTTCACTGGGAATTACCTCACCAGGACCTTCATACTGAGTTATATCCCTAGGTGTTCTTTCTTTCAACAAGGTCTTGCCAAGTGACTAAGTTGCCTAGCCTTGGCTGAAACTTGCAGTTCTTCTGCCTCAGCCTCCCAGAGTGTTGGGATTACAGGTGTGGGCCACCATACCTGGCTTCCATGGTGCATTTTTAAGCATTCATTCATTGGTTGGTTTGTTTGATGAAGGCTTCACTATGTTGTCTAGGCTAGACTTTGCTTGTGTTAATTGGCTCATGTGATTTTTCCCACCTCAGCCTCCCAAGTAGTTGGGGCTACTGGACACCGTACTTGGGCTTTTTCCTTAAAGAACCTTTTGTAGAAAAGTAGTACCTGCTCTGCAATATTAATGTTTATGAGCACGAGTTACTTTTTTTTTAAAAAATGAAGACAATTTATTCAAAAAAGGAGGAGGAAAGGGGAAGCCAGACAGCTACGCCAAAGAGTAGGGGGCACTGGAAAGGTAGGTACACCATGAGTGTTAAACAAATCCCAAATTAGCACGTCATCTGGAAATTCTAATAAAGTGGTGTTTGGATTTTTTTTTCTTTTAAACTGACATTCTTACCATCAGGTATACTTTACCCTGATGATTTGCTTTTTTTTTTTTTATTATTCTGTCATGAAAATAAAGTGTTTCTCCCTTTGCCCCTGCACTTTATGATTGCACACGGAGTACGGTGTGCCTGAACTTGCCTCGTGGTCGTTTTCTTCGTAGTTCTTGACTGAATAGGCAGCAGCTGTGGCAATCATTCTCTTGCTTTGGGGAAAGGGAAGAGACAAAGGACTAATCTGTGAATCTAATCTAAGCTGGTGTTTTGTGCCTGGAAAGAGCTCACTGTAGTTCTAATTTTGTAAGAAATTTAATTATTTCACCTGAGATGTCAAACTCAATTAAGAGGGTAATTAGTAGGAGGCATCCATAGTACAGTCTGTTTCTCTTCCTTTCCTCACCCCCCCCCCACCCCCCGCCCCATGGATTTGATGGGGCATTTGAATTAAGTTGGGGATTTTCCCCCCTGGTACTAGGGATTGAAGCCAGGGTCTTTACACTGAATTACAGCCCTGTTCTTTTAATTTTTTTTTTTTAACAGCTGGGCATGGTGGCGCAGGTTTATAATCCAGCACTCAGGAGGCTGAGGCAGGAGGATTGTTGCAAGTTTGCGACCAGCCTGGACTACAAAGGCCAGCCTGTACTGCATAGCGAGACCCTGTCTCAAAAAGACAAAAGAAAAGTTTTTTTTTTTTTTTTTTCCAATTTTGAGACAAGGTCTCACTAAGTCTTTAAGTTAGCCAGGTTGACTGGGGCTAAAGTTGTGATCCCCCTGCCAGCTGGGATTCTTAATGCCTTCTGTAGTATGGGTTTCTTTGGCAGTCTGGAAATTATGGACCTCTTCTTAAATGTTTCAAAATACATAAAATCTGTAGGATTATCAAGGAAACATTTCAAAATAGCAAACAAAACTTGTAGTAATATGTGCTTCTTAACACAAATGGGAAGATCTAGCAATGTATCTAAACTTCACAGCCATGAGTGTGGATGACATTTAAAGATCTGCAGCAACTTAATGTAGCATAAAGATACCTGATTTATATTGATGTCAAAATTATAAACACTGTTCTTTGATGGTTTATTGCCTCCACTCATAATTGAAGAAAGCATAAATTTCAGTCAGGGGACAGTGAAAATACGTAATTCTCACTTCTTTTCTCAATTCTGAGTTCCCTGAATTCAATTCGTGGTCCCCTTGGCTGTGATCACAGAATAAAAACATCTGGACTGAGGAAGGCTTTGAGTCTTGGGAGGCTTAAATTTGAAGAAAAAGGGCTTCAACTCTGAATATAGTTATCAGATGAAATGTTTTTCAAACATTTTATGTGCCAGTTTTAGTGACTTTTCAAATATGTCATAATAATCCAACAATGCCAGACCTCCAAATGGTCTCAATATGCATCCTGTGATTAACTTTCTTTCTTGTTTCCTTCTTGGACTCTATTTTCTTTTTATATATTGTATAGTTAATATAAAATTAATATTTTAAGTAGTTGCTAAACTTCCTTGTTGGGTATTAAGATCTTGTACTCTTGTTTGTTGTTTTTCTTTAAAAATATTTTTAAATTCTTCCACAGGATTCGGAGACTTCAAATACGAAATATCCCGCCACACTTACAATGGGAGGTAAGAATCACTTTATGTAAGATTATGATCTAAGTATCTAAGCCTACTATTAATTTTTCCTAGGAGTTTTTGCCTTCCCTCCAGCCTTGGGTGTGGTAGAACACAAAATCCTTCTCTTTTGGTCTGTGTCTTGATGTGGGCTTTTCTTTGTAAGCATATGAAATATTTTTGAAAACTCTGCTCTCTGAAATATTTAGGAAAAAAAAGTTGGAGTTTTGTATAACTGGATTATCTTCCTCCTGCAGTTCCATCCAGACAGGATCTTGTTTGATAAGAGTTTTCTTAGTGGGTTTGCCAATTACTGTATATTTAAATATGGAACTCTGTATTTAATAATTTAAAAAAAGATAAATACTAGCTACTTATGTTTTATTTTTTCACATCGTGTTTTATTCTTTGAATGGTTCTAAAATATCACACTAAGTCAGACAAATAACATTTAAAATAAACAGTTTTGTGAGGATAAGTTATAATGCACGGAATGATTGTTCACGCTGAGGAATCTTGATCTTTGAGCTTAGCATGGTACCAGTTGGCAGTGGCAGCAGGTTTTTTAAGGAGCCAGGTGTCATTTATCTCTGGTCGGCATCAACTTCTTGTTAGCTGCCTTCTGCTACTGTCGCATGCTCTCAGAGTCCCTCTGCTTTCTCTGACAGATAGTCATGCTATTTTTCCCTTGCTTTTTTTCTGGGTTTTCTTCATACTCTTTTGGTGGGAAAGTTCTCGTCGATTTCCACTGGCCATGGTGAGCACCCTGTGGAGCTAGAAGAGACAGAGCCGGTGCCACCTCTGGAGTTGAAATTGTTGGGGTGACGCCTCCATTGCTGCCGTGTTTTGTTTAGAAGAGTTATTTTGCTTCCTTTTTGCTCAGATAGTGGCATTATAATGCTTATTCATAAACACAAAATATGTCTCACAATTGGATAGTTAGTGCCAGCAATTTCCGAGGCATAATGATGTCTCCGTGAGAATTCAAGACACCAGTTGTCGAAGAACTCTGAGAAACTGTTGACTCTTCCTGAAGGAACTTGAAAATTCTTTTAAAAACAGCTTGGAAAAGTTGTGCGGGGAAAACGCTCAGCTTTATGTATTTCTCATATGAAGTCCTGTGTTTCAGAAAAGTAACAGGGGAGGAGTCACTAAGCCAGAACCCTTATCAAAATGCACAGTGGTTAAAAAGTTTCTCCTGTGGTGAGTTGAAGGATGCTGGTCTGAATTTTGATTCCCTGTGGTCCCTTAGCTGTAATCATTTGTGCTCAGAATATTTTACATACACAGAGGCTTCTTCAGGGCAGTATTACTACATTTCATCCTTGTAAGAAGTTGGTTCTTTGGTATATAGAAAGTATTTTCAAGTTAAAAAAATGCTCTGTAGATGGAAACAGTAACTCTCAAGTTTAAGCTCCATAAGTGTCTTTTGATTTTTTGAGACAGGGTCTCACTATGCAGTTCATGTTGGCCTTGAACTCACTTTGTAGTCCAGGCTGATCTCGAATTTGGAAGGATCCTCTTACCTCAGCCTCCTGAGTGCTGCGATTACAGGAGTGCATCACCATGCCCGGCTTTTTTTTTTTTTTTTTTTTTTTGATACTAGGCAGTGAACCCAGTGCTTTTACTCTGAACTACAACCCACCCTTTTGAATAGTATTTTGAGACAGGGTTTTACTAAGTTGGTAAGTTGCCCTGGCTGTGCTTGAACTTGGAGTTCTCCTATCTCAGCCTTCCAGGGTGCTAGAATTATAGGTATGCATTACCATGCCTAGTTACAGAGACTTCTTTTAGTGCATTCATAATACCAATTTGAAGTTAGATTGTGGTGACTTCTCAAGCTTTTAGTTTATTGCATCTCCCCCCCCCCCCCCCCCCCCCGCCCCATTCTGGCTAAAGCCTAACCTAAAAAACAAAGTTTTATTTGCTGTATCTTTTTTTTCCTTAACTTTTATAATTCATTTTACCCTTCCCATGGTCATTTGGGGCACTGCCAAGTTGGTGATACTTGTGTTTTCATATGGTCAGATGTAGGCACACAAAATTAAAATCATTATTTACATGGGAGAAACTTAGAACTAGACTTTGGAACTTCTCACTGTTGACCCTTTTAAAATATTACTGGTTGTTTGATATATTGATCAACAAAAGCAAATTTACTGATGGCTTGTTAGAAGTAAGATGAACTCTACAGCGTTCTGTTGAAGATGTGGGAGTGTTGTGTTCCCCTTGGGAGAAGGGTCCCTCTTGTGTCCTTGGGGATGCTGGCCGTCTTAAGTCAGCATTTTATGGTAGGCTGTGATAAGTTAGCACTGTTACAGTGGAAGGATTAGAATTTGAACCCATGGTTATCAGAGGATCACTGAAAGTGAAACACTCAGACTTCCTGTGCCTCCTGATTTGACGTAGTAGGAAAGTCATAGAGCCACAGACAAAATATTTTTGCCTGAAAACCAGGTTTGACTGGATTGTTTCAGGCTCAGGGACAAAATGAAATGATGCCATGAAGAAACAAGTGGCCGAGTCCTGAGTATGGGATAGATGACACTGTTTTGCTACATGAGCAGTGGCGTGAAAACAGAATGGACTTACAGAATGACTTACTGAAGATAAACAAGCACACTGCATAGTTAGCTGATCTTGTTTCATTTTTACATCTATAGTTTTCCCTATTTTCTAGATTATTTAGAAGCAAATCTTAGGCCTTGTCTCAGTTTGTCATTACATGCTAAAGTACAAATTTCCAGAAGTTAACTGTTTCTGTCTTAGTTAGCCAGGGCTGCTTAACAAAGTAGCATAAACTGCAGTTTAAACACAGAAACTCGCCAGTCGTGGTGGCTCACGCCTGTAATCCCAGCACTCAGGAGGCTGAGGCAGGAGGATTTTTGTGAGTTCAAGACCAGCCTGAGCTACAAAATGAGCTCAAGGTCAACCCAATCTGCATAGCGAGACTGTCTCAAAAAGCCAATAAATAAATAAATACACACACAGAAACTTACTGTCTAGCAGTTCAGGAGACTAAAACTAGATGCCAAAATGTTGGTAGGTTCGCTGCTGCTTGAGGGCCAAGGAGTTGCTGTGTGTTTTGTGGTACAGGGGATTAGCTCAGGGCTTTCATGCTGAACTTTGGCCCTAGCCCTTTTTAAAAATTTTAGAAATACAGTATTATTCATTTACTTGTGGTACTGGGGAATGAACTGAACTATACTGAACTACATCCTTAGCCCTAGAAAGGTAACAGGTAGTTTAGAAGGAGTTGTCCATAAACCAAGTAGATTACCAAATAGCTCAAACTGGAAAAAAAAGACAGAAAGAAATGAAGTGTGGGAAGAGATTGAAGTTAGGAGTAAAGTTAAAAGTTACACAGCAGCCTACACTGTGCTTTGGATTCCTTCTCCCCTCTCTTTCCTCTACTGTACTCTTTCCTGCTACTTTTTTTTTAAAACACAGAAGTGTGTTCACACAAAATTACTAACCCATGGTTGAGTTTTCATTTTGTGTCTGTTACTGGGGATTGAACCAACTGAGCTATATCTCCAGCCTTTCTTAAATTTTGGGACAGGGTTTGGCTAAGTTACTAAGTATCCCAGGCTGGACCAGAACTTGTGATTCTCCTGCCTCAGCCTACCAGTGTGCTCTTTTACAGTCTTGTGTTACCATGTCTGACAAATATTCAGTTCTTATAAACCTAGCTAAGCAGAGAGCACTTGAACTGAATCAGATATGAACTTGGGTCTAATTAATACCATGATCTAAAAAATAGAGGATCAAGCTAAGTAGATTTAAATCTTGATGAAAATGAAAATGAGATTTGAGAATTAACTTATGAGACATCTGTGCATCTAGCTCTCTTTTTTAAAACAGATGATCTATTAGAGAAAAAAGGTAAGTATTTCAAAATGTTGAGGCAGTCTGTTCACATAAAACTGTTTCAGAAGAGACATTATAGTAGGCACTGTTGATTTCCTGTTGTCTTATTTTGAAGTCCTGTGTTGCTTGCATTGTTCTGTTTTGATTTGCTTTGTCCTGTTCTGGTGGTTTTGTTTTTGTTTTTGTTTTTGTTTTTGTTTTTTTTTGTACCAGGGATTGAACTTACAAACTTGTGCTTGCCAAGTAGGCGCTTATGCCACTGAGCTAAATCCCCGGCCCTGTGTTTTTGAGACAGGGTCTCACTATGCAGTTCAGGCTTGCCTTGAACTCATTTGGTAGCCCAGGTTGGACTCAAACTCACAATGATCCTCCTGCCTCAGCCTCCTGAGTGCTGGGATTAAAGGCATGTGCCACTACGCCTGGCTTGTTCTGTTCTGTTCTATTTTCTTTAAAATTAAAAAAAAAGAAAATTTAAAGAACTGTTTCAGAACAAATGTAACATGACAGGCTTAGGAGAGCAAAAGCCAAAGAGGTGACTAGTGTCAATAGTGATCTTGTAGATAACTTTCCTTTTTGGTGCTGGGGTAGAACTGAGGGCCTCATTAAGCATGGGCTCTACCCTGAGCTACATCCCCAGCCCTGGTGACTTCGTTTTGCACCTTATGCCAAGGATTCTAGGTTCTCACCATCTGAGATCCTTTTGTTTCCTTTAATAGGAACTTTCAACTATATTTTAAGAGTAAATGTGACACTCATTTGGGTAGGGAACCAAAATATGGATTACTGAACTAAAGAAGAAAAGAGGGAGATAGATCTCATTTTGTTTTATTTTATTTATTTATTTTTTTTTATTTTTTCATTTTAAAGATACTGAAATCCAACAAAGCATAACAGAACAAAGTCAATCAAAACAAAGCAGTAGAACTGGTACAGAACTTCAGAGAAAGACACCAGGAAAACAACAGCCACCACAGCATACCTTGTTACTTTCAGAATAGTTGACCATTCCATCAGGTATAGTAAAATCAAACCAAAAACAAAACACAACAAAACCAATAAAAACAGAGTATGAAATAAAGCAAAAAAAAAAAAAAAAATCAGAATAAAGCAAAACAATGCGAACAATATTGGGCCTCAAAGATAAGACAGAGAAGAATCTCCCATGTTTGCTGCACTGCATGCTATCATCTTCCCAAGAGATGCTCAGACTGCTGGCTCCAGGCCTACAAAGTCTACTGAACAATATAAGCATTTAGTTGCTTTATGTACCATAGTTGCTGTCAACTCAGCCAGTCCTCTGAACCAGCAGGTTGCTTACGGGGGAGAGGGGGAGTCCTTGATACTTAGCCTGCTCACTGGTAGGCCTACGAGAGGCACATCTCTTTCTCCTCCTGGGGGTCCGCGCCGGTCACGCACACTCACCAGGAAGGCAGGCTAGGTTGTCTTCTGGTCGGAGCCTCCCTGCCCAACATCTAGATCTCATCTTAAAAAAATTTTTCGAGATTGGGGCCGGGGATTTGGCTAAGTGGCATAAGCACTTGGCTGGTCAAGTGCAAGGTCATGAGTTTGATCCCCGATACCAAAAAAAAAAAAAAAAAAAAAAAGAATCAAGATTGATGATCAGGAACACTTACTTTGTTAGTTCCACATAAACTACATGGAACTCATCTGAGTTTCCTTCAAGGTGAACCAATCTGGAAGTCTAATGGAGAGGGCACAACATTTGATAAATGGCGTTTCTGGAAATGAGATTTCAGGACAGGTAATGAGCAGACTGCCTACTTGGGGCAGCCCTGAGGGAAGCTGTTAGTCTTGCTGGCTCTATTTATGACTCTGTTGTTTTTGGTGGCTTTATGCCCACTGTCTTATTATAATAAAATACAGAATTAATTTGTGTGAAATGAACATACATTGAACTCATCTGTTTTTTTAGGTATGCAGTTCTAACACATGTATTTGTAAAACACCACAGTCAGGACATAGGCCAGCTCCGTCACACCAAAGAAAACTCCTCATGATGCCCTGTTGTAGTTCTGTTCTCTCCCCCCACCCCCACCTAATCTCTGGCAACCTCTGATCTTTCGTATTTATATTTAGCTTTATAAGAAGCCTCCCAAGTGCTGGGATTATAGGTGTGAATCACCATGCAAGGTTTAGATCTTTGTGTTAACCTGGCCAGAGATTTATCCATTTTTTCACTCCCCCTCCAAAAAACCTAGCATTTGATTTCATTGATTTTCTTTTTAATTTTAAAGAGGATAAAATAGAATAAAACCAATCAAAACAAACCAGTGTAAGAGATACAAGACCTCAAAACATTATGAAATCAACGCTAGTTACCATAATGCCTTTTGATGTCTTCAAAATAGCTGCAGATAGGGCCGGGAGTTTGGCTCAATGGCTTAAGTGCCTGCTTGGCAGGTATGAGGTTGTGAGTTTGATCCCCGGTACTGACAAAAAAACCAAAACAACAAAAAACGCTGCAGGTAACTTCGGACATAGTAAAAATCAAACAGAACAGAATAGAATAGAAACAATAAAAACAAAACAATGAATGCAATAAAGGACTTCAAAGTAAGCCAATAGTAAATCCAAAATTGCTATCATAACACGTCTTGCTATCTTTGAAATAGGGGCTGCTCCTGCCATCAGATCTGACATAAACAAAACAAAAGAGAATAAAACCCAACCCAGCGAAACAATGGAAATGATACAGGACTTCCAAAACAAGACCATAGGGAATCAACAATGGCTGCAATCCTCAGGAGATCCCCACTAGATGTCACACTGTGTGTCCCTATCCTCTGAACCTATGATTGGACCACTGGCCGTACACCTGCAATGTTAGTGAAACAGTAAAGCACCACAGGCATCCAATTGCATTTCACCTCCATAGCTATTGTCACAGGCTGTGTTTCTCTGGATAAGCCAGTTGCTTATGGCAGTGGGGAAGTGGTGGGAGGGAAGAGATTGATATTTCTTGTTTGTCAGTCTGCACGCCAACAGGGGCTGGAGTCTGTCTGTCCCAGTAGGCTGGTGGCCCAAGCATGGCGCTGCTTCCCAGACTGGGCTTGCTTGCTGGTGTGGCCTTATTTTCTCAACCCGTTTTGTGAATGGCACTGACTCATGGGGAGAGGTTGATTTTCTTTTAAGAAATACGTTCTTTTAGTTTACAGATAGTACTTATGGAGTTTTTCTGTTAGTGAACATATCTTACATGTTCGTAGGTTTTTTCTTTTGTTTTGTTTTTTTAGTTCTATTGAAATCTGAAGCTAGATGTCATTGCACAAGTCTCTGATCGCAGCATTTGGGAGGCTGAGGCAGGAGGATCGCAAGTTCCAAGGCCAATGTGGGCTGCACATTGAGACCTAGATTCAAAACAAAAAACTTGTTAGTATGTCTTTCTCACTGTTTTTTTCTGTATCTGTTTTAAGACAGATAAAATCTGACTTGGTTGTTCTTGGGTGGTGCTCTGTAAATGTCAGTTAGCCCCCGTTGATTGCTGAGTTTTTTATTTACTTGTTCCATCTGTTTCTGAGACTGTAATATTGAAATTTCTCACTACAATTGTGGATTTGTCTGTTTCGCTGTTTTGTTTTGTCAGTTTTGCTTCATATGTTTTAGAAACCTTTTGTTGGTCCATTTATACCTAGAATTATTATATCTTCAAGGTGAACTAACCGCCTCCCTTTTTGGGTGGAGTTTGGGGCAGGGTCTCACTATGTAGCGCAGGCTGGCTTCAAAACTCACAGCAGTCCTCCTATGTCAGCTTCCTGAGTATTAAGATTACAGGTGTGTGCCATCACACCTGGCAAGCTAGCCCTTGTATTGTGAAATAATGTCCCCCTCTTTATTTCTGGTCACTTTCTTTGATCTGAAATTTATTTTATCTGCAATTAAATATCACTCCAGCTTTTTTTTTTAATTAATGCATGGGTTTTTTGATCCTTTTACTTTGAGACTAGCTGTATTATAATGGTTGGAATTAATTTCTTTCTTTCTTTTCTTTTTTTGTCTTTTTGAGAAAGGGTCTCATGATGCAGTTCAGGCTGGCCTTGAGCTCATTTTGTAGCTCAGGCTGGCCTTGAATTCACAACAATTCTCCTGCCTCAGCCTCCTGAGTGCGAAATTAATTTCTTAAAAGTTGTGTTGGTAGAATGCTGGACCTCTACTAGATGCACCAATGCTGCTTCCCCAAACATTAAGAATGTTTGCAGCTGGGTGTGGTGGCACGTGCCTTTAATCCCAGTATTTAAGAGGCTGAGGCAGGAGAATCACTGTGAGTTCAAGGCCAGTGTGAGACTGTGTCTCAAAAAACAAAAACAAGTGTTTATGAATGTTGTCAAATACATCTTAGGAGCAACATAAGTTGCAGCTGAGACCACTGCCCTTCACATTAAGTTGTTTTTTTTTTTTTTTTTTTGGTGGCACCAGGGATCAAACTCACAACCTTGTGCCTGCCAGGCAGGCGCTTAAGCCACTGAGTCAAATTCCCGGCCCTACCACTACCCTTCAAATGATGTCATTTTCTCTGGCTGATATTGAGATTTTTCTTTGACTTTTCAGCAATTAGTTATGTGTTGAGAGGTAGATTTCCTTGGGTTTGCCTTGTTTTGGGTTCACTGTATATTTTGAATCTATCTGTATGTCTGTGCCTTTTGCCATTTGGGGAAAACTGAGCCATTATTTATGAAAATGCTTTCCTTGTATTTTTATTATTTTTCTATTTCTCAGATAATAACAACAAGGACTTTTAGTAAGTGCCTTTAAAAATCTTTGTCAAATAATTTCAGCATCTGTGTCATTCTTGGTTATTCTGTGTCATTCTCTTTTTTTTATGTGAGTTTTTTTCTAGTTTTTATATGCCAAGCAGGTCTGGATTGTATTGTGGACATCTTAAATGTTGAGGCTCTAGGTCTTGTGTAAATAGTGTGCAGAGTGCTATTCATTTTTTTGTTAGTTTGTTTTGCAGTGTGGGGGAGGGGATACAGTTTACTTAGTTTGGTTCAGGCTACATGTTGTAACCAGCCTTGTTTGGATTATGGTTCCAATTTCAATTCTTTTTTTTTTTTTGGATATGGGGGATAAAACTCACCACCTTGCGCCTACCAGGCAGGCGCTTACACCACTGAGCTAGATCCCTGACCCTATTTTTTGAGACAGGGTCTCACTGTGCAGTTCGGGCTGGCCTTGAACTCACTTTGTAGCCCAGGCTGGTCTCAAACTCACAGTGATCCTCCTGCCTCAGCCTCCCGAGTGCTGGGGTTAAGGGCTCCAATTTCAATTCTGTATCTGAAACTTCTGAAGTATTTTTGGAATTGACTCACATATGCATCACCCAGTGATGGCCAGTCTGGGGTCTGGATGTTGATTTATCTCATGGTTAAGCTTTGAAAGAAAAAAAAAATTTTTTAAAGGGAAAAGGCCTGTAATCCCAGCACTTGGAAGGCTGAGGCAAGGCCACCCTGGGTTACAAAGTGAGTTCAGTGCTAGCCTGAACTTTGCATAGTTAGACCCTGTCTCAAAAGGGTGCAGGCAGGGTGGTGTGGCAGAAGAAGGAGAAATAGTTGATGAAGGAGAAACAGTTCATGGTGGACATAAGGTAACAAAGCAACAAGGGAGGACCACAGCTCTTTCTAACCCTTGTATCTTATCCAGGCTACTTTGAGTATCACTCATGCCCTTAATTCTAGTGTCTTCGAGCCTAGCATTGCTCCATGAATCAATCCCAGCGTCACAAACTCCAGAAGCAGCCACTTCTGAAAAGACTCCACCTATGACTATGTGAGGCTTTGAGGGGGACCTCTAGACACAAGCCCTAACATTCTGCCCTTGGTTCCCCAAAGAGCCATGCATATTTCTTTGTGCAAAAGGCATTTAGTACATCTCTTCGAGTTGCTAAAGTCCCAACAGTTTCAGCATTGCTGAAAAGGCTAAGGCTAAGTCCAAGTCCAAAGTCTCCTCTGAGATTTAAGGCAAACTCTTAGCTGTGAGTCCTTGTACAAAGGAACAGAAAGTTAAACACTTGCAATGTTCAGTGACACAAGATAGATATTTCCATTCTAAAAGTTACAAATGGGGATAGGAAGGAAGGGGAACAAAGCAAGACCAAAATCCAGCAGGGCAAACATTAAATCTGATCGTTCCATTTCCAGCTTTCCCAGCAATCTGTGGCAAGTTGTGAACTCTAAATGACTTGGATGACTCTGCCCCTGCGAAACTTCTGGTGATTGTACCTCCCATGGCTTCTTTCTTTGGCTGGCTTTGCTCTCTCCTTGCAACCTTTCTTGGATGATTCACATTCCGGTCTTCTCCAAACTCCGGAGTCTCCATAGCATCTTTGACTTCACACTCACAGCTTCACACACTGCCCTCTCTGGGGCACACTACCTGGCCCCACAGGTCTTCTGAAATCTGGGCGAAAGCCTTCCTGACACCACAACTGTTGCATTCTGTATGTTCTAAAACTAGCACCACCTGGATGATGCCAAGGTCTGTTGCCAGCCAGAGGAGTAGCAGCTAGGCTTCCTTCTCTCTTGGCTGTAGCGGTCCTGTGACTGTGAACCAACTGCTGAGGAACAAATCCCTAGGCCACCCCCATTCTGGAACATGGTGCTGTGAGGCTCTCTTCTCAAAGTGAAGCCTTTCACTTCTGGAATTTTGAGGCTGCAAAGGGTAGAGTCCTGCTGCTGATTGTGATACACTCAGGCCTTCTTTTCTGTTCTTCTGTTCTTCTCAGCAATCAAGATCTCCTCTGCAGTCCACAGTTTTATTGGAGCTTCCTTTCTGCCTGGACTCAAAACATTTTAAATCATTCCGCTGGGCTCTTTACTCTTGATTCTCAATGGTAGCCATGCCACCACCACTTCAACACTAGATTGTCTTGAAATCTCTTCTGCCAGTTTAATTAATTAGTCCACTGTCCTTAATCTTAGTCTCAGGCAGTGTCTGGACATGAGCAAAATCCAGACAACTTTCTGCCAAGGAATAACACACACCGTCTGGAATCCAACAACCAATGCAGTCCTTCTTCCTAGCATAAACCACCAGAGCCTGGTCTTTACCACCATAATTTCCATCAGCATTCTGGTCTTCTGAGCTCTGACTAGAATCTCTCATCAAGTAAAGCCTAAGGCGTTCCAGCTCTACTTTTTATACTGGCACCTCCAAACCAATTCCTAACTCTTCCCAGTCCCACAAGCCAGCACCGAAGGCTGCTAAACCATGTGGTCAGGTAGTCACAGCAATGACCCTACTTCTCTGGTAACAAATTCTGTCTTACTTTTCTCATCGCTGAGACAAAATACCTGACACTTAGACTTACAGGGGAAAACGTTTGTTTGGTTCACAGTTTGTAGAGGTTTCTGTCCATAATTGACCTGCCCCAAGGCAGGGTGGCATGGCAGATAGGCCTTGTAGAGGAGAGAGAGTTCATGGTGGGCAGGAGGTAACAAAGCAACAAGGACGACCACAGCTTTTTTTTTTTTGGTTACCAGAAATCAGACTCGGAACTTTGTGCTTGCCAGGCAGGTGCTGTACCACTGAGCTACAGCACTAGTCCAACTGCAGCTCTTTCTGGCTTGCAAAATATTCAACATGCTGTTTAGGTTCAGATTCAAATATCCATATTTTGGGGCTAAAAGTAGCAATTGCTAATAACTTGCCTGAGTGCATCTCTCTTCATAATCTTACTAGTATTTTAGGGCTCCCTGGGCTTCTCTTTTTGTTTCTGTAACCAGAAAAGCTAGGACCTTAAGTACCCAATTTGGTTGTACAGGTTGTACTTGTTCCCCCATGTCCAGGGTTTAAGTGGCCAGAGGCAGAGGAAAAAAGCAAGATTCAACCTGTCCCCTTGGAACCATCTCCATTGCAGTTTTAGGTGACTTCTTTACTTCGGGCTAGGACTGCAAGGCTTCTCCTCAATTCTTTCTGCTTGTGTCCACTTCATACCTTTTGAGTGTAGCACTGCCCTGAGCCCTGGCTGCAACGTACCAGGGGAGAAGGGGGGCGAATAAACTTCCTTAGCTTCCACGGTGCTTCACATCCTCCTATTTGCTGTCATTTACTTCTCAAGAGTCTTCAAACAGCCACTTCATAATTCTGGGCAGATTTTATTTATAATTGCATTGAATGGGAGAGGCAGAGTGGAATGTGCTAGTTTTATCCAAATCCAAAGCCTGGAACTAAAGTTTAAATTATTTGTTTTTTTTTTTTTTCTAAATAAAGTTTTTGTTCCTTCTGAATTTCGAAAGAGGCAAATTGATTCTTCTATCTCAAGAACAGAATGCTAGTCATAAGTAATTGCTTTAAAGTTTGTTTGTTTGTTTGTTTTTTGGTAACAGGGATTGAACTCACGACCTCATGCTTGCTAGGGCAGGCGCTTATACCACTGAGCTATATCCCCGGTCCCTAAAGTTTATTTTTCATTTATGGAGAACCTTTGGTAATTAAGGCTGCATAAGGCTTTAGCTGTCTTTGAAAAAAGAGTGTGTATTTGAGCTGTTGGTGAGATGTGTATTCATGTGCATTTTATTTTAAATTGTGTAAAACCCTTGTTGCACTTTGCCCTTCACTCTCTGCCTTTGATTTTAATGAATAAAATACATGAGGTAGACATGGGGAAAGGGAGGAGTCCCCAGGTAGGGATTTAGAACAGTAAATCAGTTGGGAATGGCAGGGAACTCTTAATCCTAGTTCTAATTTTATCAGCAATCAGAAAAGCAAGGGTTGCCTCTGTACGAAGGGCACCCCTGCCCCCACTTTTGCTTTTGCTTGCCAAAGAATCATACATTGTTTTATGCCAGACACAGTCTTACTCTTTGGGTTTCTTCTCATGTGAGGATGAGAAAACCTCTTGATTGCCTATGGTCTTTCTTGGATGTCTAGTATCTCTGTATTGACAACTTGTCAGTGTTCTTAGGCTTTTTGTTTTTTATTTCCTGTCCAGTGCTCGGTAAGCTGGTTGAACTGAGGTGTGTGATACTTTTTAGAATTCATCCATCAACCCAAATAGAGATTTCTGTGTTCCACTTGTTATTTTTCTTTGGTCTAGTGTTTTGTGTCTAGAACCCCCTCCTTCCTACATGTGTCATTCATGTATGTGCATGTATCTTGTTTAATCAGCTTGCTCTGTTTGGTGATAATATGATATTTTAGACTTTTGTTTTTTTTTGTCTTTTTTGAGACAGGGTCTCATTATGCAGTTCAGGCTGGTCTCAAGCTCACTTTGTAGCCCAGGATGGTCTTGAACTTGCAAGGATCCCCCTGCCTCAGCCCCTGTGAGTGCTGGGATTATAGGCATGCATCACTACCCCTGGTTTAGACTCTTAGCAGGGCCTGTATTTTACTTGCCCATTCTTCATTTATCTTTGTGGTTACTCACATTCCTAGTTCTTGTTTCCTCTTCATTACTCTGCTTTTGGGTTTTAGGTTAACCTAGTAGTATGCCTGTAGGACACACTGATCTTGTAAAGGGCAGTATGTGGACCTCCTTAGTTATTTTCTCAGTTGCTTCTTATAGTGAGCCCTAGTGGTCCACCTGCTGTGAAAGAGACAGGGTTTGGTTAGATTTCCCAGGGCTCAAACTTGTGATCCTTGTGCCTCTGCTTCTCAGAGTGCTGGGGTTATAGGCATGCACCACTGTGCTGTGGGCATCAGAAGGTTTTTTATTTTTTGAGGTAAGGTTGCAATATGTTGCCTAGACTACTCTTGAACTCCAGCAACTTTTTTTGCCTTACTCTCCAGAATAGCTGGGACTGCATGCCTCTGGCATGGTCCCTGGCTTCTGGGGTCCCTTTTATAAGGGTCACATCAAACTTGCCATCCTCCTGCCTCAGTCTGGGGCTAACTGCAAGTAGATGGGATTATAGGTGTGTGCCACTCAGGGCCTTATCACTGAACCACACTGCAGCCTTCGTTAATTTTTTATTTAGAGACAGGGTCTTGCTAAGTTCCAAAGTTTCCCAGGCGGGGCTCAAATTTGTGACCCTCCTGCTTCAGCCCCTCAAAGCACTGGGCTTATTGACACTTGCCACCACATCTGGCTGGTTTTCAACTTTTACAAAGTCGTGTGGCTTAGAATTGTGTTCATGGTTTTACTATGTGTGATCAGCAAAAAGTAATGCAGTACTTCAGAGAATTTTTTGCACATTGTTTTGCTCCATGATCCTCTGCCTAAAGAAATGGGATAAACACAAAAGTTTCCTCAATTGCTTAGCTCCTTTGTGCCTGACATACTGAGAATGAATTTAAAGATGTATGACTTTTCTTTCTTTCTTTCTTTCTTTCTTTCTTTCTTTCTTTCTTTTTTTTTTTTTTTTTTTTTTTTTTTTTTTTTTTTTTTTTTTTTTTTTTTTTTTTTTTTTTTTTTTTTTTTTGAGACAGTGTTTCTTCATGTAGTTTACGCAGGCCTTGAGCTCACTGTGTACCATAGGCTGGCCTTGAACTCATGGTGATCCTCCTGCCTCAGCTTCCCAAGTGCTGGAATTCCAGGCATGTCCTACCATGCCTGGCTGAGATGCATACTTTTTCTATCATGTGTCCCCTAATCACCAGCCAATAGCTTGATGTAGTGTTAAGCTAAAGAAACTTCCTCCGATGTTGGCAGAAAACCTGGCTCATCTGGCTTCATTGGGGGTTACATAGAATGTGCTACCTTTCTTAGGAATTTAAGTGACTTTTTATGATGCTGTACTTTGAAGGTTTTTACACATATGCACACAGAGAAGATGACATAATGAGCCCCTTGTGTCTCTAACTTTAAAGATTAGTAACTGTCCTTGTTTTCCTGTGTATCTCCTCACTTTCTGGGGAGGTGAGGTAGAATGAATTATTTTAAAGCAATTCAGTGGTGACTGGTGTCATAGAAAACATGCTTTACATGCTGAAATAAAGCAAGAGTAAGTGTATTGGTTTTCTGTGACTGCTATAACAAATTACCACAAATTTGGTGGCTTAAAGCAACAGAAATTGATTTTTTTGAAGTTCTAGACACTAGGATTCTGAAATCCATCCAGTGAGTATGGTGATGGATTCCTTCTAGAAGACAATCTTTGCTTTTGCATTTTCCAGATTGCCCTGGCTGCCTGTCTTCCTTGGCTTGATCTCTTCTTTATCCTCAGAGTGAGGCCTTCCATTCCCACTTCTGTCCTCACATTGCCTTCTTTCTGACTTGGTTGCTGCCGCTGCCTTTTTATAGCCGCCCCTGTGAGTGTCAGGTGACTCCACATGACCCCCTGTCTCAGGCTCCTTAACCAGCCCTGCACAGCCTTTTTTGCCACTTGGGTAACATTCGTGGGTTTCAGGGCAGGAGGTAGATATGATTGGGACCAGTCCTCCATGCATGGTGGTCAGAGTCCAGGCTAGTCAGCACTTCAGTGTCGCCGAGATGCTGGTAGAGCCACAGCCCCAAGAGTGAAGACTCTAGTCAGGGAAATTGGTGAAAAGATTCTCTAGGACCTAGCGATCTCGGCACAGAACACATCTTGTCATTTTCCAGGGCGGATGTGGCATTCTTAGCAGGTGAGCAGGTAGAAGGAGGCGCGTGTTGGCGTCAGGCCGGTTGACAGCCGATGCCTTTTGAGACATGGAAGGAGAGACAGCTGCAGCCAGTCGGGCGTCAGTGCCGGGCTGCGGGTGGGGGTGTTGTGAGCCTGGGCTTCTCAGCCTTGACCTCCGCCAGCTGACTGCGCTGCTGGGCCTGCTGCCGTTTATCTCCCTTCCTCAGCTGCTGGCTTGGCTCTCCCTTAGCCCTGCTTCTGCCTGTTTTGTGAGCCTTTCGTGAACTTGAGTGCCCACTGTGTGCTAGAGGTGGATAGGAGGCAATAGTTGTTTCGCTCAGCTTTTTTGAGATGGGGTCTTGCTATGTAGTTCAGGCTGGCTTTGAATTCACAGTGATCTTCCAGTCTCAGCCTCCCAAGTGCTGGGACTACAGGTGTGCATCACCGCTCCTGTTTAATGAGGAGTTTTGATGTCTTACCCAAATCAGCTTCTCTGGATTCTTCTAGCTCTGGATTCAAAACTGGATTCTTCTAGCTTTGATTTTCTTAATCTTTCCCAGGCCTTGTTTATTTTCTGTGTATATCTGAGAAAGTATTCTCATAAACTTCAAGGCAGGGCACTGAGGTTTCTGTGTTCAAACCTCAGAAGCCCAAAAATGCTGGAGTGGAGTCCCACTGGCTGCTAAGTGGTGTAGGGCAAAGGCAGTCAATCTTCTGCATACGTGAAAAGGGGATTAGCAGTATGGTCCCTTCGGGGTCTTTGTGAGACCCTCCAGATAGCACAAGTGCCTTGCCCCTAGCAGGCTTGTGTGTTGTGAGTAGTAGGTAAGCTGCGGCATGGCCTTTTTCCTTTACCTGAAATTCTCATGCTCCACAAAGTGCTTTACCTCTCCCTCTCTCTGTTCCAGGTCCTTTTGCACACATTGGCTCTGTCAGGCATCCCTGCTCCTTTCCCTCGTTGTTAATTCTAATTGTTCAGCCCACAGCTTAAGCCTTCACTTACTTCACTTCCCTGAGCCCACACCTGGTTTAGGTGTGTCTCGTGTCTGTCTCATACCTGGCCCTTTATGTTTTCATTGCGTTCTCACTTGTCTGTTTTCCCTCACCAGACCCTAAGCTTTTGGGGACAAGGGCTTTGTTTTCTCCCAGATGAGTGCCTGGTGTGGGGTTCACTCACAGAATGCGTCTTCGTTGGAATCCATCAGCTCGGTAACAGGGCATTGCATTTCTTAACAGTCCACTGAAGCTTTGTGTTCGGGGCTGGTGAGGAGGACGGCTGGTGTAAGAGGGCAAACTTACTGTCCCAGGTCATCGAGCGCCAGTAATGTAGCTAGAAAGCAGTTATTGACGTTTTTGTTTGCTTTTTCTTTTCTGTTGGAGGCCAGTGGACGTTTTGGTGCCAGCTCTGTTGGTTCTTCACTATCAGGGAACACTTGTTTTGAAAAGTTTATCTTGTGGGCTTCTTTTATCAGTGATTTGGTTACTTTTAATGTTTTCTGTAGCTCAGGTTTCTGTGGTTTGGCTTTCTGTGGGGGAGTTCAGCTTAATATTTAGCTTAGTCTTTTGGAGAAGCTTGGTTTTTTCCTCATCTTTTTTTTTTTTTTTTTTGAAAAGGAAATCCTTACTAGTTTTGAAGAAATAAGTCCCAAGCCCAAAGCGTCAGTGAGCAGTGTTCCCTGTGGCCGGGCGAGGAGCAGGCTGCGTCCCCAGCTGCCGGCCCTATTAGGGGGATTAATGCTGAGCCCTCCCGAGGTGACAGCCAGTGCTGCTCCCTGTCCCGCGCCTCGGCAGGTCTGCCTCCCCGGCCCCGGGAGCATGGCTGCCCCGCTCCAGGGCCGATGCTCTCCGCTGCTGCTTCCCAGCTGAACAAATGTTTCCGATTTCAAGTCATAATCTATGGGACTTCTTTCTCATAAAAGACATGGCTTCAAGTTACTTTCTTGCTTAACTAAACATGGACAAATCTTTCTACAGTCATTGCTTGGTTTCCACGCGGTGGAAGTTCTATCCTGACTTGCTGTGTAATGTTTGTTTTAAAGGGGGACCTTTGCTCACATGCTGCCTTTTAGAGCCTACTTTACTTCTTATTGACAGACACCCCCGCCCCTCCCCAATACTAGGAGTTGAACTTAGGGCCTTTACTCTGAGCTACACCCGCATCCCCTTTTAGTTTTTGAGATACGGTCTTGCTGTTTCTAAATTTGCCCAGGGTAGACTCAAACTTGAGGTCTTCCTGCTTCAGCCTCCCAGAGTGCTGGTATTGCAGGCCTGGGCCACTCTATTTGGCTGTCACTGATGGCATTTTTTCTCCCTTTCCCCACCTGCAGGATGGGACTTTGGGAGTGAGAAGTCACAGTGATGCTGCTTCCCTTGTCCACTGGCCTCCCCCCACCCCCAGGCCTAGCTGGGACGGGGCACTGGAATTTCGGGCTTCCCTGTGCTCCCCACATATCTGTGTTCAGGGAAGGTGGGGGAGTGGTCCTTGAAATTCCTCAATGGTATGGGCCCAGGATGAAATTCTGTGAATGGAGCATCCTCCGATTAAATCCAGGATCCCCAGATGGGGACTGGTAGCCCAAATGACTGCTGTGCAGTTTGGGGGCCACCACCTCCTCACCCTCCTGGCAGGGTTTGCGGAGGGCCCAGTGCACCGAAGGCACTGCGCTGCTGGGCTCCCCCTCAGCCCCTGCCCCTCACTGTTGTGAGTGGCGGCGATGTGGCCTCCTCCCCTTCCTCCTCCTGCCTCCGGCTCCCTCAGTGGCTCCTTTTTTTTGTTTTCTTCTTCCCTTCCTTCTCAGGATTGAACCTAGGAACTTTGGCTTTTTAGTTTGAAATAGGGCTTTTCCACATTGTCTGTGCTGGGCTTTAATTGTGATCCTCCTGCCTCAGCCTTCACAATCACATCTGGCTTTTCATTTTTAACTGTCAACTTCCCTAGCTTTGTTTTCTGGTCTTGGGTATTTTCAGAAATCTCGAGTTTGTGAATTGCTTCATCCTTACATCTGAAAAGTTATGGTGCGTGTGTGTGTGGGATATATTATTTATTCACTTTACCAGAAGCCTTGCAAGGCACATACCAACTTACCCTTGTAATGAATAACTTTGCGCCCTCTCAAGTATCCAGCCCAGCCCAAAAAAGTACTTACAATTCTGATTCTACTCTTTTGAGGCAAGCATTATTGATCATTGTGTATTTTCTCAGCCTATAGAGAGAGTGAACTGGTAAATGGTTCTTTAGTTCTTCTCCCAAAATGATGGTCTAGGTGTGGCAGCATCACAGTGGACTCGGCCTTTCCTTGGCCTCAGCTGTAAGTGGGATCTGGGGTTCGGGCACAGAAATTACTGGCTTTCTCATTTAAAACTTAACCAAGCTTCTACCCCCCTCCCCCATATTTACTGTATTTTTGGGGTCTTTTTTTATTAGTACATGTTTGTAGTACGTAACGATTACATTCCTGAATATGTGGGAGTTGGTGCATGTGCATAGCACATCTTAAGTCTTTTTTTTAATCCCCTTTCCTTCTCTCCCTCCTTTCTCTGTCTCTTGGTTCGCTTCCCTTTTGCAAAACAAAACAAAAACTCCCCTTTTCCTATTACCCATGTTTTATTTTGCTCCTTATTTATATTTTGAGTTTCTCATATAAGAGAAATCATGCAGTATATCTGGTTTATTTCGCTTAACATGGTCTCAGGTGCATCCATTTTCCTACAGTGGCTCAGGTTTGTCCTTTACAGCAGAGTAGTACTCCATTGTTTTTTTTTTTTCTCCATTGTGAATAAATACCTCATTTTCTTTATCCATCCATTCATCTGTTGATGGACATTTAGGCTGCTTCCAACATTTAGCTTGTTGGAATCGTGTTGCTCTAAACATAGTGTGCATGTATCACTGTAGTATGATGTCTTTATCTCTTTCAGGAAGATACCTAGAAGGGAAATAACTGGGTTGAATGGAATTTCTACTTCTAGGTTTTTGAGGGCTCTCCATACTGATTTCCACAATGGGTTGTACTAGTTTGCGTTCCCACCAATAGTGTGGAAGGGTTTCTTTTCCTTTGCCCTGCAGCCTCACCAGCACTTTTTTGTTTTGTTTTGTTTTATTAGTTTTTTTTTTTTGTTAGGGTCTCACCATGGCCTTAACTCACTATGTAGCCCAGTCTGACCTCAAACTTAACAGCAGTCCTCCTACCTCAGCCTCCTGAGTGCTGGAATTATAGGCGTGTGCCACCATGCCTGGCCAGCATTTGTTATTTGATTTTTTTTGGAGATGACCTTTCTTTCTGGAATAAGATGGAATATGTGTTGTCTTCATTTTCATTTCTGTAATGGCCAGAGATGTTGAACATTTTTTCGTGTATTTATTGGCTATTTATACTTCTGAGGGGTATCTATTCATTTCATCAGTTGCCCACTTTTTAATTGGGTCTTTTATTTTGGAGGGTATTTTTTGAGTTCCTTACATGTGTTCTGTATATTCCTCTGTTTAAGGAATAACTGGCAACATTTTTTTTCCCCATTCTATAGGTTGTCTTCACTCTGTTTCCTTTTCTGTGCAGAAACTTTTTAATTTGATGTGATCCCATTTGTTGGTTCTTGATGTTATTTCTTATGCAGTTGGGGTTCTTTAATAAAGTTCTTTCCTACACCCATGTCTTCGAGAGTTTTACCTATTTTATCTTCTTTCACATTGTCTCTGTTTTATTTAACATTTAGATCTTTGATCCATTTTGATTCTTAGTTTAGTGCATGATGAGAGGCACAGGTCTAGAGTCAGTCTTCTGCGTGTGAATAGTCAGTTCTCCCAGCTCCACTTGCAAAAAAGGCTGTCTTTCCTCCAGTGAACGTCGTATTCGGCTGTGCCTAGGGTTATTCCCTCTTCCCCTGTTCTGTTCCTTTGACTCATGTTTTGTGCCAGTATTATGCTGTTTTTATCCCCGTAGCTTTGTATTGCAATGCCTGTTGCTTTCCTCTTGTTGCTCAGGGTTGATTTTGCTACTCTGAGTCTCTTCTGGTTCCATGTGAATTTTAGGATTGGTTTCTCTAGTTCTTTGAGAAACACTGCAGGTATTTTTTTTTTTTTTTTTTGCGGCAACGGGGATTGAACTCTCAACCTCGTGCCTGCCAAATAGGTGCTCAAGCCACTGAGCCAAACTCCCGGCCCTGGTTTTTTTTTTTTTTTTTTTTTTTTTTTGCGGCACCGGGGATTGAACTCACAACCTCGCGGCTGCCAGAGCAGGCGCTTAAGGCACTGAGCCAAACTCCCGGCCCCGGCCCTGGTTTTTTGAGTCAGAGTCACACTATGTAGCTCAGACCGGCCTTGCACTCGCGTTGTAGCCCAAGTCGGCCTCGAACTCACAACGCTCCTCCTACCTCAGCCTCCCGAGTGCTGGGATTAAAGGCGTGCGCCACCACGCCTGGCTCACTGCAGGTATTTTGATTGGGACTGGACTAAATCTGTATGTTAGTTTGGAAATGTGACCATTTTTACAGTGTTGGTTCTGCCAGTATTGTCCAGGAATAGGGAGATACCTTTTCATTTTCTGATGTCCTCTTCAATCTTCTTTTTCAGAGTACCATAGTTTTTATTATAGAGGTCTTTTCTCTTTCTTTGTTAGGGTGTTTCCCAAGTATTTGAATTTTCTTGATGCTACTGTGAATGGTATTGTTTTTCCGATTTCTTTCTCAGTGAGTTCATTATTGGCATGTAGGAACACTTGATATTTTTGTGTTTTGTATCCTGCTTATACTACTGAATTTGGTTATTAATTCTAGCATCACTTTAGGTTGTCTGTATAGAGGATAATGACAGTTTTGACTTTTTTCTTTTCTCATTTGTCTCCCTTTTACTATTTTCTCTTGCCTAATTGCCCTGGCTGATGTTATGATCACTGGGTTAGGCCAGGTGTGGGGGCACATGTCCATAATACCAGCACTTGGGAGACTGAGGCAGGAGAATCACTGTGAGTTTGAGGCCAGCCTGGGCTACATAGAGTTCAAAGCCAGTCTGAACTCCTTAGTGAGACCCTGTCTCAAAAAACAAAACAAAACAAAATTTGGTGTTGGTTATAGGTTAGACATAAATGGTTTTTAATCATACTGAGATAGGATCCTCCTATATCTGTTTTCTTCAGGGCTTTTTGTCACGAATGGATGTTAGGTTTTTGTCAAAGGTTTTTTCTGTGCCTACTGAGATGGTTATGTGATTTTATTCCTTGCTGCTTTTTATGTGGTGTACTACATTGTTGATTTGCATATGTTGAACCATCCCTTTGTCCTTGGGACAAATCCTACTTGCTTATGATGTGTGTGACCTTTTTGATCACTTGTTGCATTTGGTTTGCCAGTATCTTGTTGAGCATTTTTGGGTCAGTGTTCATTAAAGAGATTGACTGGTCAGTGGTTCTCTTTTGGTTGGATCCTTATCTGGTCTAGGAACCAGAGATTAGTTCACTGATGAGTTCATGGCTAACTGTAATGTGGGAGGTGAAGCCTGGGTGGAGGAGGCAGGTCCCTGTAGCGAGGCCTGGAAGAGTCTGCCTCCTCGCCTCCCTCCTTGCTCTCTGCTTCCTGTCTGCCTTGTCACAAGCTCTTTCTCTGCTGCTGTGCCGCCCTGCCTTGGAGCTAACTACTATGAACTAAACCTCTACAAACTGTGAGCCAAAATGAACCTCTCCTCCTTTAATTTGTGGGTCTCTCATTGCCCCAGCGATTAGTAAGTAACTAAGACAGAGGAATAGTGGCATTAGGTCTTGTAGAGTGTAGTGGAAAATCTTGGTTATAAACCTGAGTGAGAAGACCGCTCCTTTTGTTCCACTGTGTCTGCCACACTGACAGACTACAGGACTCTACAAGCCGGCCTGGAACTCACAGTTCCATCTACCTCAGCCTCCCGAGTGCTGGGATTAAACGTATGCGCCACCATGCCTGGCACTCTAGTTCAGTCTCATGTGATAGACATTTTCGACATGGTTGGGTCATGTTTTATATCCTGTTATGTTTTAAGCATTTTCTATTTTTAAACATAGAACTAAACTTCATATACCATAAAATGCATCCTCCCAAAGCATGCAATTCGGTAGTTTACTATTTAGTATATTCACAAGGCTAGAAACTGTCACTAATTTTAAGATGTTCCCATTACCCCCAGACTTTTAGTTTGTACCTAATTCTTATGGCTAGAAATTATTGTTAAATGAATGTAACACATACTGTTTATTCATTTATCAGTTAATGGACATTTGATTTGTGTTTTTACTGTTATGAGAGATATTCTGTGCATGTTTTATGTGAACACAATTTTTCACTTGTTGGATATATACCCAGGAGTGGGATTGCTGGGTCATATGGTTATTCTGGTTTTGTTTTGAGAGACTGCTGCGTTACTGTCTATAGCAGCTACACCATTTTACAGTCCTTCCAGCAATATTTTGTGTGTCATATTTTTTTCTGTGTCTTTGCCAGTGCTCTTTGTATTTAAAAAAAGCATCTGTTGTAGCCGTTCTAATGAGTGTGAACCGTTGTCTCTTTGTATTTTCCAAAATTTTCATGTTATGGACACTTAAAGATATTTGGAGAGGACCCCTTTCCAAACTGAAAGTGATTTCTTCTGTCATTGGGGGTTTTAGAAGCAGCTTGTTCAAAAAGGATCCTAACTTTATACTTGCTAGAAAGTTTAAATGAGAGTTATAGAAATTAATGTTTGTTAGTACCTTCATTTGATTCAGATATGTGGAAATACAGTACTTAGTGCTTGAAATACAGGCTAGAGAAGCTTGTTATTGCCCCTGGAAATAGATAAAGCTCTTTGTCTACGAAAAGACAACTTGGTTTTCCAATGCAGGTGATGCCAAAGATGGAGTGCACTGGTGTCAGTCTCTGCTTTCATATTTTACTTTCATTACATGAGGAAATGAAACAACTTGTTAGACCAAGTGGTTAAGACTGTGGGTTGTAGAGTCTGACAGCTATGGTTTGAATTATTTTGCTAGTCCTTGACTACCCAGCTCCTAATTCTATTAGCCTCTTGCTGCTGCAGTTTATCCATGTGTAAAGTGGGAAAGTGCCACCGCATGGGTTTGTGTAGATGCACTGAGTTAAAGCAGATCAGGTATTCAGGACGGTGTAGATGCTAGAAAGCACTCAAGTATTCGCGACCAAAAGAAGGCTCATGTTGGAGAGGAACACGGTGGGTCCCACAGGGACTCGGGCCTTTGTCAGGTATTCTGGGTCCTGTCTAGAATACAAAGGGAAGTCCTTAGAGTTCAGGGAAAGGTGTGACTTGATGAGCTCAGCTTTTAATAATTAGTTTAGAAAGCCAGGCATGGTAGAGCATACCCGTAATCCCAGCACTCCAGAAGGCTGATGCAGGTGGATCCCAAGTATGAGCCCAATTTAGACAATACGGAAATTTAGCAAGACCCAGATGGAAAAATTAAATAAATAAATAAATAAAGGCAGAAAGCTCATTGTGGAGGTTGTGGGTTCAATCCCCGCCAGTACCACAAAACAGAGATCAGTTTAGCTCAGCACTGTCTGATAGAAATATAAGTAAGCCAGTCACGCTCCAGATGCTCCTGCATTTTGGAGGCTCTGAGTACCTGGTAATGCTCTGGACTCCTGATCGAATGACTTTTTTGAATCCTAGGATGCTGCCTCAGGATCGTCTTGCCTCAGCCTCCCCATGTTCACACTTGTGAATGTTATGGTTGCTGGAAGGCTGTCTTTGCTCTGTGCAACTCAAACACTTGAAAATCCATGTGTAATGATAGGGCTGAGCTGCCCCTAGCTTCTTTTGCCTTTGGGTCAAAAACTATTCTGTGACTTTTTGTTTTTTGTTTTTAAATGCCTTATGTTTTCTTGTTCCTCACTGAGCAAAGCCTTGACTTCAAAGGTAAGACATGATCCTTTCTCTGAGAGGTTGGCGCACTTGCGTTGGAGAACTTTGTTGAAGGGATAATGCATTTCCACAGGGCCTTTCGTATGGGTCGATGTATCTACTGTAATGCCCTGTGTATCGCCTTGTCTTCTGAAACACAGAAGGCGAGTCTAACAGGCAAGTAAGGAAGACTTGGCATGAGAAGTCCTATGTATATGATATAAATCACTTGCCAGCCTGCGCACGGAAGCTAGTGTGACTGTGAAGAGCAGATTACTTGTGACACACATCACTAAGGTTAATAATCACTGGGCTAATTGGGAGAGTAAAGATAAGAGATTATAAAGTGATACTGCTGTCATTTCCAGGATCAGGTGTTATGGAAGCAGGCAGGGAGAGAGTTCACCCATCCCGAGGGCATCACTGGAGCACATGGAATCTGTGGCAGAGGGGGTCAGTGTCAGGAGCTGACAGCCGTGTTGAAGTGTGGACAACACGGCATTAGGAGCGTGAAGCCAGTGAAGGGTAGTAACTTCTGGCAGGAGGACAGAGTTGGGCTGGAGGCAAGCATGCCAGTCCCTGTCTTGGTTTAGGCAGTTCAGAGACGAGGGGACATGAGGAATGGGAGTAAAGAAAAAGTAATCAGCAGATTTGCTTTGTGTCCCTGCTGATAGTTGCATAGTTTGCATGCTGCCTTGATAGTGTTATCAGCTGAAACGTAGCTAGTTTTGTAGAGTGCAGGGCTGGGTGGGGCACCAGAGGAAATCATATCATTTTCAACTATCTCTATTGGAATGATCATGTGTATATATAAATAGACTGTGAGATTGGAGAGAGGCATGAAGAAACTCCATTATCTTGATGGTAGTGATGGTTTCATGAGTGTATATATAATACCAAAACAGATCAAGAAAGAGTGGGGTGTAGCTCAGTGGTAGAGCACTTGCCTAGCATGCAGGAGGCCCTGGGGTTGATCTTCAGCATCACCAAAAAAGGTTGGGCTGTTAGTTTGTAATATTGATCAGGAATTCTGACCTATGCTGCAACATGGTTGAACCTAAATGAAGTAAGCTAGTTAGGAAAAGATAAATGCTATTAAGATCCCATTTGTTTGGAGTACCTAAAGTAATCAAATTTATAGAAACTAAAAGAAGAATAGCTGTTATCACAGAGTGGTTGTAGGGGGAGATGAGGAGTTTCCAAATGGGCATTGAATTGTAGTTTTACAAGATGAAAAAGTTTCTGGAGATCTGCTGTACAATGTGAATATGCTTAGCATTACTGATTTGTACACTTCAAAAGATCTAAGATGCTGGGGATTAGCTTAGTGGTGTAAGCGCCTGCCTGGCAAGTGCAAGGTCATGAGTTCAATCCCTGGTACCAAAAAAATAAAATAAAATAAAAATCTAAGATGTACCTTTTTTTTTTTTAACCACAATACTTTTTTAAAAACTAAACTACTATGTACAGGTACAAATAGCCTATGGTGAATATGATCATTATGTATATCAAAAGTGTACCAATGAAATTGATTTTAAAAAATTTAAAAGATATTGATCTAAGTAGCTTTATTGAGATAAAATCTATATACCATATGATCCACTGTGTAAAGTTAACAGTTCATTAATTTGTAGTAGATACATCTGACTATTATAGCATTAGAAGATTTGCATCACTTCAAAAAGAAGCTATTGCCTAACCCTCCTGCTCTGACTGGCGCTAACACACTTTCTGTAGAGGTCATTATTTTAGATACTTCATACAGATCATAGAATATGTGGTATTCATTTAGGTATGAACTTTGAGAGATTTGTGGAAGTGTTAGTAATGTGTTTTGGAAGCTCCCCTTTAAACAGCAATGAAAGAAACATTTGTGGCTGATGCAGGTTGGTGTTCTAGGAGCCGAGAGGAAACAGAAGCACAGGGATAGGTGGTTTATGTGACTGGGAACAGGAACTAGGGCCTGTCTTTCTACTTAATGCAGGACGAGCTGAAGTGGCAGAATTTACCAAGAGTAACTTGTGTTCACTCTTGAAGACTTCAGTGGACTGGAGGAGCATGGGACAGTTTGGCGGTTCTGCTTGACGTGAGAGAACATATCCAGACAGACACCTGACTTCCTTTGAAATAGATTGGAGGAAAACTGTTCAGCAGTTTGAGGTTGTAAACCCTTTTGAGTTTTAGGGATCTTTCCATGCTGTCGACAGCCTTCCCAGTTGTAATTACCCCTAAAACTTGTGCATAAGCCAGGCATAGCAGTGTACCCTTGTAATCCCAGCTCTCTGGGAGGCTGAGGTAGGAGGATTGTTAAGTTGAGCTCAGCCTGGGCAACTTGGTGGTTTAGTGAGACCCTGGGTCATCATTTTAAAGACAAATTAAGAAAAAGGAAAGGTGGGCTGGGGAGTTAGCTCAGTGGTGTAAGTGCCGAGGTTGTGAGTTTGTTCCCCGGTCCCCTTCTCTCCCCGCCCAAAAAAAATTGCTGAGGGTTGTAGTGCAGTACAAAGGCCTTGGGTTCAATGCTAAGCACTGGGGGAATAAAAGCCAAACAAAGCAATTCATGTGTAAAACTTTGAAGAAGACATCAAAGATCCTCTGGAATCCACCTGTGGTATGGATGTGTCATTAATTTGTTCAAAGCTAGGTACCAAGATTGATGCTAGGCCTGTTTAGTTTAAGGAGTATAGTGTTTTTGATTTTAGAGTTAGGTTTCTTGAGGTACAGTTTACATACAATGAAGTTCACCATATTTAGTTTATTGGATTGTAGTTTTTAGATACCTTTCTAGCTATTTTATACATGGTATAATTGACCAGTAGCAATTATATATAACTGTAGGAGCAATTTTGTTTTCAAGATGTTAAACCGTATATAATATACAGTGAAGATTTTTGTGTATATTGTTTATTTTTGTTGTTGTTTTGAGACAGAGCCTCACTATGTAGTTTAGGTGGGTATTGAACTCACTATGTAATCCAGCCTGGTCTCAAACTTGTGACGATCCTGCTGCCTCAGCCTCCCCAGTGCTGGGATTATAGGTGTGCACCACCACATTTGGCTATTTGTTTTTAAGTATATGTATCACCTGTATAATACTAGCATTGGGGAGGCTGAGGCAGGAGGATCACTATGAGTTTGAGGCTAGCCTCGACTACATAGTGAGTTCAAGGCCAGCATGAAGTACATAATGAAACCCTATCTCAAAACAAAGTATGTTTGTGTGTATGTATGTGTGTGTGTATTTATACTATGTTCCTTTGCCAGTGGAACTTTTAGAAAATGTTATCTTCGTTAGCATTGCTAGTATTTGTTTAGTCAATATTGTTTATACAGCAAGGTATTTAATTTTGTAATGTTGTGTCTGGAGTAATATAGGTTAAGGTGGCATGAACTAAATTGTGGAAGCTAATTATTAATTACTGAAAAGATTGCATTTAGGAAGAATTAAGAGTAATTATCCAAGTAAGCATATTGAATCAGCATGTGAGTGCCTGAAGTCCTTTCTCTGCTGCCACCTTCACTATTCCTGCCTTGGGCAGTTTCAAGTTTCTAGAAAGCTCTACTGTCAGTGTGGCCTTTATTCAATGCTAAAACCTAAGTGGTACCTCCTCTGTAAGAGGAAGCTTCCTTGCTCCTTTAATTACTTAAGATAGGATGAACTAAAATACCTTATTAGAACTCTTAATTACATATGAAATAAGACACCTTAGCTATTGAATAATTTTAAATTAGTCTTCAGTATTATAATTAGGTTTTTTTCATTTTAAGGAATTATATGCTATATATTTTCTTTCTCTCTCTCTCTCTCTCTCTCTGTGTCTCTGTCTCTTTTTTTTTTGATACTGGGAATTGAACTCACAACCTCGCGCCTGCCAGGCAGGCATTTATGCCACTGAGCTAAATCCCTGGCCCTATATTTTCTCTTTGATTGGTATTGTGAGAGGTTTCTTTTCCTATTAGTTTATTATTGATTTTTTTTTTTTTTGAGATAGGGTCTCACTATGCAGTTGAGGCTGTCCTTGAACTCACGATATAGTCCACGCTGCCCTCAAATTTACAGCAGTCCTCCTGCCTCAGTCTCCTGACTGCTGGGATTACAAGCATGCACCACCATAGCCAACAGGGTTTTTTATTTTTTGGCCTATACGTAAAAATGTGTCTATGGTCAAGAGTCTGTGTATCGCAAGTTGACCTCTGAACAGGAGAGCACTTGGATAAGAGTATTTTTTTCTAATGAGCTATTCTGGGTTCCCTTCCTCTTTCAAATATTACAAAATATTTGAATATCTTTTTGTGCCTGTGTGTGTTAGGTGATGAGGATAGACCAGTGAGCAAAAAATTGCTTTTCTCATGGACAGTACATAACAGTGACTTAAACAGATGAATGAAATTTCAATGCAGTATCATTAAATGCTCAAGAAAAATGTAAAACTTAAACTTTATGATTTAATGGTGGCTATAAATACAGTCAAAGATTAATGTTTTTATTGGCATAGCCCACTCACGGGAAATGCACTGAGTCAAAACTAAGAAAGAGCATTCCATTTACGAGTAGGTATTAACCTTATTTAAAAGAAAAAAAGCACGTTCCTAGACAAACCTTGTCAAAGGTTTCAAACTGGAACTAGTAGATAAAAGCATAAAAGATAACATATAAGATAAAGGATCATTTAGAAGAAATTTCTTAAGGTTTAATAGGAAATTACCATAAAAACTTGTCATGCTTCTTAATAGTTTAGTGTGTCCTGGGACCAGGAAACATTTTCCAAGGGCTGACCTTCAAGTTTTGCAAGTAAATAAATGAGTAAGTGGTTTGTTACAAATTTATAGAAAACTTTTCACCAAAATTGTACTGTTCTTGGAAGAAGGGCAGCTGAATTTGGTTTACATTGATAAGACACACCTGCAGTTCATATGATAAATGTATAGTTAATGTTTTAATAGCCTCTCAATTAGAATAATACATACAGTGTAATAGTACAGCTACAGGAAAGATGGTGAAAACCATTTCAGATTTACATTTTCTGACCCACTGTAGATTTAGAATTGTTTACTTCTTTTTACACCTCATACTGTCCACATGCTTGTTACTACTTACTTTAATCTTTAATTCAGGTTTCCAGGTAGAGTGTCAAGTGGACTTCCTTCACTTTACTAGTCTCCTTGAGACAGTTCTGTTGCGTTTCAATTGGTAGAGCTGTACTAGGAATTGTTTGGAAGGGAGCATCTTCGGATAGAACCAGTCTCTGAGCACAGCCCGTTGTCTCATGACTTTGTGTGTCAGGCGGAAGTAGGATGTGTTGTGTGTGTCTGAGAGGAATGCGCTTTGTCTTCTTCAGCCTCAAGAGGCAGCCGGCTTGGCTGTGAACACTGCGAAGCCGCATGTTACCTCTTAGCTAGAGAAGTGAGAGGACAGTCAGAACTCGGGGACGGCCAGGAGGGGGAAATCCGTGTAGTCTGCTCTTTCTGCTGTCTTATTGAGTTCTATCGTCCAAAGTCCCAGTGATTTTTTTTTTTCTTTCTTTTTTCTCTTTTCCAACACACTTAGTGATTTGAAAGCATTCCTGCCCTGGTTAATAACTTGGGAAAACTCAAAATTTATAATTTTCTCTCCCCCTCCTGCTAGGTGCTGGATAGTTTACTAGTCCAGTATGGAGTGGTGGAGACCTGTGAGCAAGGTACATGTCTTCTGAATTGCTTTCAAATTTGTAAAAGGAAGGAAATAGAAAGAAAACTAACTTCTGTTTTTTGTTTTTCTCTTCCTTTAGTGAACACTGACTCGGAAACTGCAGTCGTAAATGTCACCTACTCCAGTAAGGACCAAGCTAGACAGTAAGCAATTTGAAACTTTCTATCTACCAGGGTAATTACAGTAACTTATGTTTTGTGGATTTCTAAATTGTAGAAAGGTCCGTAGATAGCAGAAAACAACTTCATTTTGTAAATTTGGACACTGCAATTACTCCTTTTTAAGCTTGAATATATCTTAAGAATACGCATTGGACGAGGCATGGTGGTACCTGCCTGTAACCTTGCTAGCCTGAACTGTATAGTGAGGCTCTGTCTTGAAATGAAATGAAATGAAATGAGGGGCTGTGGGTATAGTTCAGTAGTAAAGCCCTTGCCTGGCGTTTTTGAGGCCCTAGGTTATATCCCCAGCACCCTCACCCCATTAAAGAATATACATTGTTTAAAGCTGTATTACATTTGCAGTGTGTCTTTTCATACCATTTTAGAATGATGTAGTATGAAGCTGAACCATATGTGCAAAATGACCTGGGCCTGGATATTGTTTCAAAATTATATGACTTTTTCTTACTAGTATGACATATTGTTGTTATTTTATCCAATACTGGTAAATTCATCTTGTGTTAAACCAACAAAAGTTGAATGTCATCTTCTTACTGTCTATATTCTCTGATGATTAGTGTTTGTCATTTAGGAGTAGACAGACAAGCCGGGTGTGGTGGCGCAAGCCTTTAATCCCAGCACTCGGGAGGTTGAGGTAGGCGGAGCGTAGTGAGTTCAAGGCCAGCTTGGGCTACAAAGTGAGCAAGGCTGACCTGAACTACATAGTGCGACCCTGTCTCAAAAAACTAGGGCTGGGAGTTTGGCTCAGTGGCTTAAGCACCTGTCTGGCAACGCGATGTTGTGAGTTTGATCCCCAGTGCCAAAAAAAAAAAAAAAAAAAAGTACACAGACATTGGACCAATATAACTTCCTTTTAGATTTATGGAAAAAGTATATTCCAATGGAATTAAAAAATCTTCACAGATCTGTCTCCCCTAGGAAAAGATAATTCTGCAGGCTTTGAATGAGCTAAGGAAGTGACTGAGCACTGGAAAGAGAAAATGAGGGTCCCACAAACCTTTGACAGCTCCTCTGAGAACATAAATGTGGGGAAATAGCATACCAACTACCTGTCTGCACAACAGAGTGTCAGCTGACTGTGGAAGTCTTGACCACCTCCAGATTCAGTGCAGGCAGAAACCCCCCCTTGTCCTTTCTGAGAGAAAAATGAAAGGAAGGACCACATCAGCTGACCCTGACCCCTAAAGAGGAAAAGTGAAAAGTAAAGTCAGTTTCAGCTAGATTACCAAAGGCAGTCCCCACTCATGGAGGGACTAGGAAAGGGAAGATAAGCCTGGAAAGGAGATGGAAGTTTGTATAAATGACTGGCTCTCAGCTGGGACAGGATGGTGGAGGAGAGCTGCTCACAGCATGGGGGACAGGAAGCAGAGAGACTGGGAGGAGGGAGGAGCCAGGGAGGGAGGTAGACCCTCCAGGTTATATCTGCAGTGGTCTGCTGCTTCTGACCACCCTCCATCTCCTAACTACAGGTCAGCTGTGCTGTCCCCATAATCCAGTCACCTTCAGGCTTTAGGGATCACTTTAGATGTAAACCATGACAGTAATACTCATGACTCATAATTTAAATAACTTAAAAATCTATGTAGTACACATCTTCCTTGCAGTATTGTTTTCCAGATGCTTCACCGTCTTTGAAATAATCATATGAAAGGTAAATGCATGTTCATCTTTTTCTTCCTTTTTATGTAAATGATACTATAGCATTTGAATGTTTCGTACGGGTAAATTTTTTTTACAGTTCCATAGAATGTGATTGTTTGGATATGGGATGAATTAGTTACCCCAAATTGGATATTTATGTTTTTAGTCTCTTGCAATTATGAACAGTGCTGTATAGAATCCTTTGATTATGTGTCACTTTGCATGTATGTGAATATATCTATGGGATAAACTCCTAGAGGTAGAATTACATTTTTAATTGTGTTATCCTTTATAAAATTTGAACTAGTTTAAATTGTCATCAGCATTGTGAGACTGTTTCTCCATACTTTCCCCAATACAAGATTTTATCAAACATTGCAAGTCTAGTAGGATAAAAGTGATATCTTTTACTGTTAATATTTATTTCTCTTACTGAGGCTAAAGGCTTTTACTGTGTTTTACAACTTTTTTTTTTTTTTTTGGCTTCTGTTTGTATTTTTTATTCATTCTTGCTTTTTCCTCACTAGTACTAGGTATCAACCCCAGAGGTGCCCTACTAGTGAGTCATCAGTCCTTTTTTAATTTTTTGAGACAGAGTTTCACTGAATTGCCCAGTCTGGCCTCAAACTTGTGATCCTCCTGCCTCAGCCTCCTATGTAGCTGAAACTATAGGAATATACCACTGTGCCCAGTCAGTTAAAATTTAACAGTTTATATGAAGTCTTGAATGGTATCAAATTGTCATATGAGTATTAAGTTGATATTTTATAAATTTTGTTCTTCATCTGAATCATAAGATTTCAAAGAATGTGGGGGCAGTAGAAAAACAGAGGTTCTCTGTCTTGGGTTTTACTCTTTCAAAAGCCTTATTGAATACTTGGTAGAGCAAGTCCTTGTTCACAGAAAATGCTAGATAATAGGACAAACTTAAAGAAATTTGAAGATTGTCAAAGACTTATTCTAGTTGACTTATATGAAAACTTACACTGAGCTAGCAAATTTAAGGGGGAAAAATATCAATTTAACAGTTAAAAGTGAGAACGTATGTTGGAGACACAACCTATGCAGCTTTGAGAGGCATAAAAAAGAACTTCAGTAGAAACAAGGTAGATGACATTTAGTCCCCCTTCCCCTTTAATAAATTTCAAAGCATGAGGAATTGAAGAACAGGAAGGGTAGGCTTGTTGGTCAAGGCAGAGTCATTGTTGAATGTAATCCTAACATGACAGCAAGCTGGATGTGACGATGTTATTATTCTAAAAATTATGTATATAAGGATAGAGGTTGGCAGAGTCTTACTGATTTCATGGAGGGTTAGGAATTGTGATTCAGGCAATGTAAAGAAATAGATTAGGCATTTCTTTCTTCCTTTCTTTCTTTCTTTTTCTTTCTTTCGTTCTTTCTTTCTGGTACTGGGGATCGAACTCACAACCTTGCACTTGCCAGGCAGGCACTTATGCCACTGAGCTAAATCCCTGGCCCATACTTCTTGTTCTAATATAGATCAGTTAAGTTTTATTAAGCACTAACGATTGAATGCAAATCGCCGATTAGTAAAGGCAGTTTTATCCTTAAGGTCAAGCCTCTCAGTGGTGAAAGGATAGTGCTGTATTTGAGGAGGAAGCCCCTAAACGTAGTTCCTGTCTAAGTCAAGTTGCCCTATAAGATTGTGGCTCCAAGACTTCCAAAGATCAAAGAATTAGAAAACAATTGAATATTTAGAGAAAGTTAGTAGGTGTAAAGAACAAAAAACTCAATTTTGTGAGAGCATCATGAAAATTGTTAAAGTTTTCTAGCGCCCCTCCCCTGTCCTCCCCACCAAAAAAAAAAAAAAAAGGGCTGTGGACTGTGCCTTGCCTCTGTGAGGATAATACATTTTGAGAAGCACAGGAAAGTAGAGGAGAGAGTTGTGGGCCCTGTAGGCAGGCAGTCTTGACACTGCAATCTTTGTAGGCTTCAGTTTCCTCAGCTACAACATAAGGATTAAAAGAAACAAATACGTTCTTCTACATAGTATAGGAAACGGACATCCAGTCAATAGTAACTGTTATTAAACCCACTTGTCTGGGGCTGCTTCTGGAGCAGCTTGATGTGGCTTAAGCTGGGAAGGCTGATACCTCCAGGACCTGCGCTCCAAAGCCAACCTCACGACCACTTGCTGCCTAAACTAACAAAGGTGTCCAAACTGACCGCCCCCCACTTTTTTCCTGGCAGCCACCAACTCTCGAATCTTCGGTCATGAGAGCCATACTGATATTCTTAGTTGAGCTCTTTTCTTAGTGTCTGGTATTTGGAAGTCTGCAGGACTGGGCTGGGCCCGTGAAGAGTGAGTAGAGCGTGGAGGTTTGGCGACTACATTGCCGAGTGCAGCTGCCCCGGGTAGCCTCTGCCCTGCTTTCTAGCTGTGATTTTGGTCAGGTTAATTTGCCATGGTTCATCACCCTCTCTCAACCGGGACTGTAGCCCTTAGTGGGTGAAGCTGTTGAGAGGAGCTAAGATGATGCCTCCAAAACCCTCAGCATAATGTTGGGCATTGAGAGCTCAGAAGGTAGCAGCTGTTTGGCATTTTTGTGAGCTCTTTCATTGCTGCTGGGAGTCCCTGCCATCCAGTACGTACCACGCCACTTCAGATAGTGCCGGCCCCTGCTCCTGAGGAGCCCAGGACCGCGCTGACGTGTTTGCAGGTGACTTTTTGTTACTTAAAGCTCCATGATGGCCATTTTTTAAGAAGACTCCTCAAATACGACTGTGGCTCTTAAGTCAGACTTGCACATGGGAATTTCGCCACCTTGTGGCTGACAAGAATGAAAGGTTCATAGCACCCATATTATCAGAGCTACAAACATTGCTTTTGTGCTTGTCTTGAATTATTAAATGATTAAAGTTATGAAATTAATAAAAAAAGTTTAAAGATATTTAAAGAGAGAACTGCGAGTTTAGTGAACGAACTCGGGGCCAAAGAGGCGTAAGTCTCTGGCTTGTGTGTTTCCCTCCGTCTTCCGGGGCGCTGAGCTGCCAAGCACAGGCGGGACTCCCTTCAGGGTTTGTCACCTGTGTCAGAGAAATAACCTTGAATGTGTAGGTGTTTCGTTCTCGCACTTTGTCTTCCTTAGGTTTCTTATTTCTGATTTTGCTTTTGTTAGAGAACAGGAATGCTTATGCTTTGGAATTCATGCTGCCGCCCCTTTTATATTGGTGGGTATGTTTACAAGGGTTTGAAGTACTTGGCTAATGGGTACAGGGAGGAAATTCCCATTGAAACTTCAAAAAAATGTGCAAATAGGTTTATTATAGAAAGAGATAAAGCAGTGACACAAAAGAATTTCTTGACATTTAAAGATAAATGCTGTAAAATTTGTCAGAGTTTCGTAGACTTTGTCCCATGCAGCATAACTTTCAAAAGGTCATTCTGTAAAATACTGTGGGAGCTGGGCGTGGTGGCGCACGCCTTTAATCCCAGCACTCGGGAGGCTGAGGTAGGTGAAGTCTTGCGAGTTCGAGGCTGGCTTGAGCTACAATGTGAGCAAGGCCGGCCTGAACTACATAGTGTGACCCTGGCTCGAAAAAACTAGGGTCGAGAGTGTAGCTCAGTGGCTTAAGCGCCTGCTTGGCAGGCGCGAGGTTGTGAGTTCAATCCCCGGTACTACCAAAAACAAAAAAAAACAAAAAAAATTGTGGGGGCACCCCTCCCCTTTAAATTTATTTATTTTTTGAGGCAGAGTCCAGGTTGGCCTTGAACTTGTTAAACAGTTCTTTTATTTTTGGATTTTGTTTTTTGTTTGCTTTGCTTTTGGAACCAGTTTAATCTGATACTGAGATTTAACCAAATTCTAGAACACTAAAAAAAAAAGCATTCCTCACAGAACTAGAGAACACAGTCCTAAAATTCCTGTGGAACCAGCATAGCAAAAACAATCCTGGGCAAAAAGAGCAAAGGAGGAGGCACCACAACCCTACATTCCAAGTTACGTTAGAAAGCTACAGTGATAAAAACAGCACAGTCCTAGCACAAAAATAGGCATGTGGGTCAGTGGAGCAGAGCAGAGGAAGCAGGAGCAGCCCCAGGCACATTCAGCTATCGTCTTTAGCAAAGGGCTTAAAAACTCAAACCAAGGAAAGACAGCCTCTTCAACAAATGGTACTAGGAAAACCAGCTGTCCAGATGCAGGAGACTGAATCTACCCCCATATTTCTCACCATGTACTAAATTAAAAATGAATCAAAGATCTAAATATTAAAACAGCGTGCTACAAGATATGTAAAACTCTTGAAAATAGGTTTGGGCACGGACTTTGTGAACAGAACACCAGTTGTACAAGAAGTGATGTTGAAGAATCAACAAATGGGATCATATAAAATTTAAAAGTTTTGTACAGCAAAGGAAATGACCAACAGAGTGAAGGGACAACGTATATAATAGGAAAAATTTTTTACCAGCTATCCATTAGAGCACTAATATCTACAATATATAAAGAACTCAAAAATAAATCACCCCCCCCAATAAAAGACCCAGTCAAAAAATGGGCACCAGAAATGGACAATTCTCAGAGGAAATACAGATAGTCAATAATTACATGAAAACATGTTCAACATCTCTGGCCATTAGAGAAATGCGAATTAAAACAACACTGAGATTCCATCTCCAGAAAAAATGGCCATTGTCAAGAAATCAGATAATAACAAATGCTGGTGAGACTGGGGGAGGGGGAAAGGAACCTTTCTGTGTGGCTGATGGGAATACAAACTAGTACAACCACAGTGGAAATCAGTATGGAGATTCCTCAAAAAACTAAAGCCACAAATTCCATTCGACCCACCTATTCCCCTTTTAGGTGTCTCCCTAAAAGAGATAAAGACATCATATTACAGTGATACATGAATACCCACATTTATAACATCACAGTTCATAATAGCTAAATCTTGGAAGAGACCTATATGTTTATCAACAGATCAGTGTATAAAGAAAAGGTATTTGTACACAATGGAGTACTACTCTGTCATAAACAAGGATAAGCTCGAGACATGTAGAAAAATGGATACACCTTGAGATCATACTAGGTGAAATAAATCAGACACATAAGCTTAACTATTGCCTAGATTCTTTAAGAAACCCAAAATATAAATAAAGAGCAAGAAAAAAATAATAGGAAATATATAGGGAGATAGATCTTTTGCAAAAGGAAAGGGGAATAAGAGATAGAGGGGAAGAGGATGAAAAAAATTAAGTTGTGTTAGGTACACCAACTCCCCATGAGGAATGTAATCATTATATATGCAAACGTATACTGGTAAAAAATAAAAACTGAGACAAAGCACCAATTTAATTATGAAGCTCTTCATATGTAAATCATTGGGCCACATCCATAATTCTGTCCTTTATATCCCTGTAATGTATTACTAGACTTTTGATCATTATTAATGAGTGATATCTAATAACCTCTTACTCTTTGTGTGTTTTAGTGTGTTTTGTGCAACTGTCATTGAATACCACAGACAGTTTTGCAAAGCATAGAAGTGTACTTGGCCCACAGTTCTGAAGACTGGGACGTTCAAGCTCAGGTAGCTGCCTCTGGTGTGGTCCTCCTTGCTCATGGGGACTCTGCAGAGCTCTGAGGTGGTGCTGTGCCTCCTGTGGCAGGGCAGCCTGTCCTAGCTCAGGCATCTCCTCCTCCTCTAATAAAGCCACAGTCCCATTGGATTAGGGTCTCACCCTTATGCCTTCAGTTAATCTAATTACCTCCCAAAGGACCCAAATATGACCGATTTAGGTTTTTACCCTCTTAATATCTCACAGAATTAAATTTCAACTTGAGTTTTTATGGGGATATGCAGACAACAGTATTTTATGAGCACTGAATTTATGGCTTTCCAGTAAAGGGGAAGTTCATCTTGTTGGGACCTGTAGAGACATAGCAGTGACGTCTGGGAATAAGAAAGTGGAGATTTATAGGACTAGGAGTGTTGCCCAGGGCTAGAGCATGTGCTGAGAACGTGTGCTTAGTACAGGTAAGGGCCTGAGTTCAGGCCACAGCACCAGAAAACAAAAACGGAACCCATCAGCCCTGTCTTGTAGTTCTACAGATGAGGTGGCTGGTGGCAAATGGGGAAATGACCTTTGCAGGGTAGCATGGCTGCTTATTGTTCCACCTGGACTGGAGTGCTGGTCTCTAATCATCCATACTCCTTTTCGCTCTTCAGGTTACTGTCCGTGGAGTCCTGGGGAAGTTTTGTTTTCTTTTGCTTTTTTCTTTCTCTGCCTCCCACTCACTGTCAAATTGAACTACTATCAAAGCCTTTTTCCACTCTATAAACTGCAGGTACAGGCCAGTGAACTTTCTACCAATACAGGGAAGTGCTGGCAACCAGAAAAATTACTTAGCATCTTGTGTATGACTCTTAAAAATACATCGGAGTGGAGTTGAGTAATGATGGAAACAGCATGCTGAGTAGGACATTGGATAAATGTCCTCAAGTTCTGTTGAACTGAATGTGTATGTTTTGAATAGTAACGATGACAGTTCGTGGCTTGCACAGGGCACTTGGTGAAAATATCATTCACAGTCTCAGGAACTTAGAACACTATGTGACATAGCAGAATATCAAACTTGCTTCGCTGAAAGGTTTCAGCTATTGACTGAAAATTCACAACCTGAGGCTGTTTAGTCATAAAAAGCCGTTGCTCTACAGTTAGGTCACCCTTACACTTCTCGGTTGTATCTGAGCTGGGGGCGCGGTGTAAGGGGTGGGAGAGGCCGCTTCATTGACCGCAGCCTGGCTGTGGCGGCAGGGCTGTCTGCTCTCCAGCCGGAACAGCCCGAGTTCAGGACCTCTGGAGCCCAGAGTGCACTGGGTCTTGGGGCGCTGTGCCTTCTGACCTCCTGAGTGACAGGATCTTTTCTTCTCTCTCTAAGAGAAATCCTTTTTTTCCTTTTTTTTTCCCCCGGACTGCAGCACAGTGAAATGTATCCGTACCTTCCCTCCGAATTACTTTTTGGAACTCATGTGACTTTAGATCCAGACTGTATAAAGAGAAGCACCCGAGACAGTCCTGTGTTTACCTCTGTGTAGTCACATGGAAGAAAGGATGAGTCGGTGCATCTGTGTCACTCTGTGTAACACTACTGACTTAATTCCATAGTCGAAGTTTACTTCTGAAGCTAGCAGTACTCAGTTTTAAAATGGAAAAAGATATTGGTAAACACTGAATGACACTGCCTTTTATGCCAAAAGATGTAGCTTTTCCTTCATTAGGTTCAGGCTTTTTTCTTAACTCCTCAGTACTGTGGATTGAACCCAGTGCCTCATACTCTAGGTGAACACTCCTTATCATAGAACTGTATTCCCAGCTCTTTAATTCTTTTTTTCAAACAAGGTCTTGTTAAATTGCCTAGACTGCCCTTGAAGTTGCAATTCTCCTGTCTCAGCTTTTCAAGTAGCTGGGATTATAGGCATGCATCACTATATTCAGTGGGGTTCAGTTTTTGTTTTGCTTTGAGGAATGATGAACAAAATCTTGACCTTTAAAAATACTTAGAGTTGCTTTGAATCTTTAGATGCTTGAAACTTCTGTAACTCTAGCTTTCTATAATACGCACTAGAAATATTAATAGAAGTTTTCAGTTGCTGTCTCTCTTTAGAAACAGCTGCAATATTTTAGGGTCTTAATCCAAATTCCCTAAAAGGGGAGGAGAGCAGAAAAGCACAGCACAGTATGTGAGGGTTCTGCTCTCAGGACATTGGTAAGATGTGGTACGAACCTGTTACTATGCCCTGACGCTGAGGAAAAGAAGGCCTCCTGATGCAGGAATACATCAAGATAGTCTGTTTGAAGAACAGCCACAAAGCAGCGTGCACCACGATCCCTTCCTCATTTGCCTTTTATTGTATGCAGGCCGCTCCCCTCTGGTGGTTGTGGCGGAGGTAGCACTCTCACCATCCCCCGGGCCCTTCTCTGAGGATGTTACAGAGTAAGGACGCTGGCCCCCTGCTGAATCACTTAAATTTCTGATCTCCTCAAATTGATACAATGAACAACATTCTAGAACAGTAACACTTGTCCTCTACACCCCAGGATGCAGCACTGCTGAGTCACTTAGTTAAGCTTCTAGACTTCTCCAGTTGACACATGTATCAACCATGACAGGTACTTACTGTAAGGAGAGCCTGGTGGGCCCTGGACCCATTCCTGTGTTCTTGTCGCGTGTTCACCTTGTGGAAATTCAGAGATGTGTGCCTAAGGATTGGGTGCTTTTCCATATAAATTTATAAAACTGAAAATGGGAGGAAGAAAGCAAAATGCTCCCTAAGTAGATATAAAGTGTGATGAATGGTTAGAAAATATTTCCCCCTCCCTTTCTCCTCCTTTCTTCTTTCCTCTTTTGTTCTCTTTCTTATTCGTCAGTTCCCTGCCTGCCTTACCAAATCAAATCATAAACTCTGTAAGATCAGGGACTACTGTTTTCTCAGGAACTGGTTTATAATAAATTACTGAAATTTAATTGAATGTCTGTTTTGAATACTAAATTCTGCCTCTCTTCTGTAATGGTTGGGAAGTGCTTGTCCATTGATTCTTTAAATGCTTGAAATACTTATATTTTAGAGGGTAAATGGAGGAGGATGTGTTTGTAATGTCCTTTTCATTCTGATTTGGAGATACCATGGTCAGGATAAGACTTGCCATTTATTTATTTTTCTCTTGCTGCTTGAGTGTTTCTTCTTTTTTGGTACTGGGGATGGAATTCATAACCTGGCGCCTGCCAGGCAGGCACTTATGTCACTGAGCTAAATCCTTGGCCCTACTTTTTGAGACAGGGTCTTACTATTCAGTTCAGGCTGGCCTTGAACTCACAGCTGTCCTTCTGCCTCAGCCTCCTGAGTGCTGGGATTAAAGGCGTGTGCCACCACGCCTGGCTTGCTTGAGTATTTCTAAGCTGCTACTAACTTCCTGTGTTAAATTCACTCAAGAGTTGGAGTAAGTGGTGTGTTTTTTTTTTTTTTTCTCCCTATTTTTCGCTGGTAGATGACCAATATATTCTTTTTGGAAACCTGTCAGCCTTTTCACCCCTCTGTGAACTTTAAAGGAAAGGTGTGGGTGGTGGTGGATGATGTGTGCTTGGGTTTGCTGTGTGTGTGATGAACTTTCCCTCCCTGTCCCATTGTGAATTTTCAGAGCCTTAGACAAGCTGAATGGATTCCAGTTAGAGAACTTCACCTTGAAAGTCGCCTACATCCCCGATGAAGTGGCTGCCCAGCAGACGCCCTCACAGCAGCCCCGTGGCCGCCGTGGGCTCGGACAGAGGGGCTCATCGAGGCAGGGGTCTCCAGGGTCAGTGTCCAAGCAGAAACCGTGTGACTTACCTCTGCGCCTGCTGGTTCCCACCCAGTTTGTTGGAGCCATTATAGGAAAAGAAGGTGCCACCATTCGGAACATCACCAAACAGACCCAGTCCAAGTGAGTATCAGTGAGTATGTGGTGGCCATTAGTGTCTTCTCCTTTGAATCTTAATCTGGAGTGTGTTGTCGTGGGGCTTAGGCCCTCTGAACCCAGTTGTAGCCCCTCTTTGTATAGTACTTGAATGAATGAAAGAAGAAAAAAACGGCACTCAGGAGACTGAAGCAAGAGGATTGTTGTGAGTTTGAGTCCAGCGTGGGCTCCAAAATGAGTTCAAGGCCAGCCTGAACTGCAGAGTGAGACCCTGTCTCAAAAAATAGGGCCAGGGATTTAGCTCAGTGGCCTAAGTGCCTGCCTGGCAGGCATGAGGTTGTGAGTTCGATCCTTGGTGTGTCCCCCCACCCACCAAAAAAAAAAAAAAAAAGAAAAGAAAAAAAGCCAAATCCAAACTGTGATTTGATATTTTAGTGCTCATCTGTAGAAAATGTCAAAGGAAGTCTCACATTTTCACACAAGACTCAACGCAAATGGGACCTGATCCCCTTCAAATGGGAAAAGACACTGGTAGACAACGGGCAGCTTACAGGTCACTCTGTGCCTCGCCCCTGCTTGCTGCCAGCCTTCAGTGATTTGGAAGTCACTCTGTCAGTCCACTCATCTGTGGCCTCAGATGGTTTTTTTCAGTCTTGCTTTCCTTCAGTAAAGATTTACTCATCTTATGGTCTGAATTCCTCCTGTGATTACCTTATGTGGTTTAGAAGAGCTTTTTCTTCAGGATGATCTTGTTTCAGTTGTTTAATGAATTTCTTGTTTTTGAGGCAGGGTTTCACCATGTAGTTCAGGCTGGCCTTGAACTCACTATGAAGCACAGGCTTGCCTCAAACTTGCCACGATCCTCCTGCTTCAACCTCCCAAGTGCTGAGATTATAGGCACGCGTGTGCCACCATGCTCAGTTTGTCTGGTAGTTTTGACTCGTAGGTCTTAAGTATTGGAAGATTCCTGTTCAAACAATGGAGCCAACTTCTCTGGAGCAGGAACTGTTTTATTTACCACCATTAGCCATTGCTGAGGCTGTTGCCTAATGGGGAGAAGGCTCTTGCCTTTTTCAAGTGAGTGCAGTGGCTATATGGGAACTGTGTGAAGACCTGTACATGTCTCTTAAGATGCTTTCCATTTGGATTCCAGTACAGTATATGCTAATTATTTTGGCTTCTAAACCACATAGTTCTGCAGCATATGAGTGTTTTGACCCAAAGAAGCTTGGTGATGAACTCTGTACCCCAGTCCTGTATTGTGCCACAAGCACATCTGTCGGCCTGTGGGCCTATTTCCTGAAGATCCTTGTCCAAATGATGACGTTCTGCAAGCTATAGAGATGATTGGATATTTTGACTTTTAAATTTAGTGAGAAGGGTTTTATTCTCTATCATTTGAGGAATTAAGCATAGACTTTCTCTGAAAATAGAACTACTGTGCGTTTGTCCTTTTCTTGTGTGTCTGTTCGCCAGGGTTAAGAGGTGTCCACGTTCATCATAGGCACCTCACCTGCACTGAGCTGGCCAATTCATTTTTCATGCAGGACTCAGAAAAATTGCATTTAACAGTGATTGTGTGCCCAGCCACCCCCACTCCTTCATGTCGTCCCAGCCCGATTTCCCCTGCTTTGAAGCAGGAGACATTGACTGCTGGCTACCTGTGTCCAAAATTAATGGCCCCGACCTCATAATGTAGCAGGTAGGGAACGCAGTTTAACCATAATCTAAATCAGTTTGCCTGACTTTAATCTTAAAATGTAAGAGCTTCTTGTTTCCCTTGATCTTTCCACCATTACCTGCAGAAATATATTACATGGTTTCCCTACTTTGTCATATGGCAGATTAGACTTGTTCCTTTCTGAGCTGTTCATTTCCTTGTCAGATGAAAGAGCTATGACTTAAATTGAACTGTTTGTTTTACTTAAGGCAGGAAGTGGGGGTAGAAAAGAAGGGAAGTGATATTTGATGATTCATTTGCAGAGCTCTGCCAGTGGATCTAATTAACTCTTGGCATTGAGACTAATCATTATCAGAACCTTAGTTTCTGGAATGGTCTCAGGGGGACACCCTAATCTCCAAAGTAGCATTCCCTGCTCAGGGGATCAGAGTTTAGTAGTCTTTAACGGAGTGAAAGGGTGGAAATGTGCAGGAGGAGGGCCGTGTTAACATGTTACCAGGAGATCAGGGCTGGTGAGTTGAGATTGAAGTGGGTTGGGAAGATGGTTCCTGAGACTGAGACTTATCTAACACACGAGGGATTGTTTTGTTTTTTAGTTATTTCTGGGTAGACTTTGTTTCATTTCTGTATTACTCTTATTTTTAGTTATACATTTTATTCTGGAGCAAAGCTTCAGTTTTCAACCAGACATTTAGGAAAATGAAATTCAGACTGATTTTATTGGTGTGATAAAGTGATTATTCTCAGGGCCACGAGTTATTTAGCTCTTGGTCTCAAAGACACAGTCATCTAAATCTGCTTATCTCCAGTGTGTACAGACATACATTCAGGGGTAATTCTTTTTCTTACATTAAGCAACAGTAAATTTATTTTGTATTTAATTCAAAATTTACAAATATGCAAATTAAAAACCAGAAGAATTATGGTTCACATTGAGTTGGGGATATATGTTTATAGAACTTGTTCCCTGAATCTTGTAACATATGTAGTTTTTTCTTTGTTTTGATACAGAGTCTCACTGTATTGCTCCAGGTGGCCTCAAATTCTTGGCTTGAGCCAATCATCCTGCCTCAGTCTGTGTAGCTGGACTGCAGGCATAAACCATCAAGCCTGGTAAATGTGCAAGTTAAGTCATATTGTGATACGCTTTGCAGTTTTTTCACTTAAGATGGAGGACTGCTTAAAGTATCTCTAATTTGATCGCATTTTTTAAATGTATCTTTATGGTGGGCTGAAAATGTAGGTCTTTGGTAAGAGCACTTGCTGAGCATGTGTGTGACCCTGGGTTAGGTCTCTACAAAACAGAACAAAACCAAACCCTATAATTGTACAACATAGAAACACTGTTATTTGACCATGTCTTCTTAATGAGCATTTTAAACAAATTTAATTCCAATTATTTTTGTCTGTTAAAAATAGTGCTCCAGCCGGGCGTGGTGGCGCACGCCTTTAATCCCAGCACTCAGGAGGCTGAGGTAGGCGGAGCGTTGTGAGTTCGAGGCCAGCTTGGGCTACAACGCGAGCGTAAGGCTGGCCTGAGCTACATAGTGCGACCCTGCCTCAAAAAACCAGGACTGGGAGTTTGGCTCAGTGGCTTAAGCACCTGCCCTGACAGGTGCGAGGTTGTGAGTTCAATCTCTGGTGCTGCAAAAAAAAAAAAAAAAAAAAAAAAATTAGTGCTCCAAGCTGGGTGCAGTGTGGCACATGCCTATAATCCCAACACTTGGGAGGCTAAGGCAGGAAGGTCACTGCAAGTTTGAGGCCAGCCTAGGCTACAACGTGAATTCAAGGCCAGCCTGAACCATATAGTGAAACCCTGCCTCCATAAAGACCCCTCCCCCCTAAAAAAGTGCTCCAGTGAATGTTGTGTCAGTGGCTCTCAGTTGTGGTGATTAGCCCCCAACGAAGACTTGGCCATATCTGCAGGCACCATTGGTTGTTACAACTAGATGAAGGGTACTGGCATCTGGTGGCCAGAGATGTTGTAAAACATCCTACAATGCACAGGATCCATGAAAAAAAATTAATCAGAACTAAACTATCAGTAGTGTCAAGGGTGTGAAACACCACTGTTAGCTCACATGAGACACTGTGTGTTGGTTACTTTTCTCGTTGCTGGGACAAAATACCTGACATCCAAAATCAGGGAAGAAAGGGTTTATTTATTTAGCTTACAGTTTGTGGAGGTTTCAGTCCATAATCGGCTAACTCCAAGGCAGGATGTCACAGGGGCAGCTGTTCTTGGTGGCAGATACCAAAAAGCAACAAGAGCAAAAAGGGAGGATAGCCGGGGATACAGCTTAGTAGCATAAGCACTGGCCTGGCAAGCACAAGGTCCTGAGTTCAATTCCTAGTACTGGGGCGGGTGGGGGGGAGAGCAAAAAGGGAGGAGGAGAGCAAGCCTCTTTCTCTCCCTTACCTTACATGCAGGCTGCCTACCCCAGGGCAGCTGTAGTGCTCACACCCAGCTCACACTCATAATCCCAGAGTTGGACCATGAATTAATCACAAACTCTAGAAGCTTGAGGCCATGACCGAATGAGGCTTTGGGGGCACATCTAGACACAAACATAACACTTTGTCTATAAGAGATGTTATGAGAAGCAGAATTCTTGGGTCAGTGCTCACTTTGATGGTACATATACAAGAATTTGTGGAGCAAAAGGTCATAAGCATTTCGCCTTTGATGGGTCCTGCCAGTTTGCTACAAGCGCCACCAAGAGTGTGGGTGTGTACCGTTATCCTTCATCTCACCAGCACTTCGTATAATCTCAGAATATTTGTAGGTCTGGAAGAAAATGGTATTTTAACTGTCATGTGTATATTACTGAGTTTTGAATACAATTTTGACTTTATTGGGCCATTTGCTTTTCTTTGAAGCAGAATTACCATCTCTTTGGGTTCCACGTCCATCACTATTTGATACTGACCCTCTTCTATCAAGGAGGCAAAATGTACACAGTAACACCCCAGTTCTCACACTTCTGTTCGTAAACAATTTGGTTTACAAATAAAAGTGTTCAGCAAAAGTTTGCTTCTGTTCTCAAACTCTGCATCAGTTGACAAACAACCCTGGCCATCTTCCCCTGACACAAACACAAGTAGAGTCATCTTCCCCAAAATCGTAAAACAGATTGAGTTCATTAACTGAGGTAACGCTTTTTCGGGAGAACCTCACACAAGCAAGGCAGATGAGTGAGCTCTAGTCATACAGCGACTGGTGGCTGTTCTGTGCAGAACCAGGCATTCAGCCTTGGCCCACACTCAGCTCCTGTTTGTTTTAGCTCAGGGGAAAGCCTTTTGTCTGAATTCCAGGCTCTGTGGTATGAGATACTTGTTTTTTGGCATCTGAAAGGAAGCTTTAAGCACAAAGCTTGGGCGGAATGAAAAGATGTCTCTGCTGGGTTGGATTGAGGGAAGAGAGTGTTCTTGGAATTAAAATTCATCTCTCAGGACTGACAGCTCGTCAAGAGTTTTTGCTTTGGAGGGAAATGAGTCATGTACTCTTCCCCAGTGGTCCAGTGACTTTGCAGTTGTTATTATGGGCTCTTATGAGTACACACTAACAGTTCTTGTTTTCCTCTCTGTTTGTGCCCACTACTATCAGAATCGATGTCCATCGTAAAGAGAATGCGGGGGCTGCCGAGAAGTCAATTACTATCCTCTCTACCCCTGAAGGCACTTCTGCGGCTTGTAAGTCTATTCTGGAGATTATGCATAAGGAAGCTCAAGATATAAAATTGTAAGTAAAGAGGACTAACCTATGAAAGATGCTTATGTGCTGTCTCTTTTTGGATTTCTGTGATACACTCTTGAGAACTGCAAAGGGAAATGAGATCCTATGAGCTGCAGTGGTTGGCACTATTGATTTGGTTGTGAAGCATAAGTCTCTTAAATGTTTAAAAGTTTCATTTTCATCCATGTTTGGATATGGATCAAATGTTGATGATGGGGAAGAAAGTCCAGCTGTGGAAGAAGGCAGCTGGAAGACATAGGAAACCAACTTAAGACCAAGAAGTGTCCTAGGATTTACTCGAGAGGGGTCCTAGATCTGGAGTCGTCCTTCACTGAGAGCCCACTGGAGCTCTGTCCTCGTCCTCTGCCCAGTCCCAGCTCTGAGGCAGTGGCTCTCAGATGAGGAAGTCCTCGATCCTGTGCTATGGTAAACTGGAGATTCAGTGAGGTGTTGTGGGTGGAACTCTTAATATCTCTTGCATAGGAACTTCTGAGTGGAGGTTTGGTTCTGTACCACTTTAATGTCCAGAATAGCACTGTGCTACAAGTGAAATTCAGAATAAGCCTCTTAGAGTCTAGCCTGGAAACCAATACTTAATTTATAGAAACCTTTCAATATATCCTAGTAATGGTGTTATACATGAGTGCTATAATAATGTAATCACTTCTTAGGATAGAGAAAATTCAAGGAAAAGCCCACCGTTTGGTAATCCCAGTAACTTTTTTAAACATGGATATGTGTATGGGTTAGAAATTCCAAAAGGTACAGAATGCAAAGTGAAAACCTCCACTTTCTGCTCATATGCTATCTCCCAAAGTATAACTGATGTGGATTTTCGTTTCCTTCTGTAAACTGTGCATGTTTTCTAGGTATGTATTTTTACATTTTTACTAGGATTGCACTACTTTGCCTTTGTACATTGTGTTCTGGTTTTAGGGGTTTAGGAATATAGATTGAGAATCTATCATTGAAGGTAGATATTCCCTGAAGTGAATGAAAGAAAAACCATTTTAAAAATTAACTCCTATTTAAATACTTTCTAATGTTTTTTCACCCTCTCTGTTTATATATTCCTAGAATGTGGCCCAATTATCAGTATGTACCTAGCATAACATTTCCTGTATGGTAGGTGGGTAGTAAATGTTTAATGAATGAATATTATCTTTTTACCCAAAAGGAAGTTAACTTTTATGATTTTTCTATCTATAGCACAGAAGAAATCCCACTGAAGATTTTAGCCCATAATAACTTTGTTGGCCGTCTTATTGGTAAAGAAGGAAGAAATCTTAAAAAAATTGAGCAAGACACAGACACTAAAATCACAATATCTCCGTAAGTACTGCGTTATTCTTAGGCTGTCCATTGCACTGTGCTTTGCTTTCCTCTTTGCAGCCACTGCAGCCAGCTGTTACACTTAGATGCTGTTTCTCAAACGCAGGTCTGTTGCCTACCGTCTGTTTCTAACCCATATTGAAAGCATTAGCTCCATCATGAAGGAGGCAGGGATAACTGAATGCTTTGCATTCATATTTTCTAATTGAAGTCTTGATGATGCTTTCTGACACTGATTTCCAAAGCTGAGATGTATAATCAATCTAGTTCATTATCCTTGGCTGTATAACAAGTCATCCTGGTGTCTGACAGCCGACACACACTGCTCAGCTAGTTTCTGTGGATCAGGACTTGAGGCTCTGTGCTTCTGGCTCAGGGGCTCCTTATGCTGCTGGCTGCCGCCAGTCGTTGGTGAGGCCTCCGAGCTGCTTGGGTGAGAGCTCGCAAGTGGCCTCTGTGCTCTCTCGGAGGGAGAGGTCCAGGACACAGCCGGGTGGAAGCTGCACTGTGGCAGAGATACAGAAATGACACCGTCATTTTGCTGACACTGCTTAGGTGAGTCAGCCCTCTTCAGTGCGTGCAGGGACTGCAGTAGACATGAAGAAGGGTTTCGTCCTGGAGGCAGCTGCCACACCTAGAGTCCACGAGTACTCTGAAACTGCGCGATTCCACGAGAGCCCCCCTAACGGAGGGAAAAAGAACGATACACTTGTAATGCAAAATGTTCGGCAGGGCTGGGGGAGACTGCGGATGAGTCTAAGCAGTCTAAAATGAATATAGTTGTTTTACATTTTTAGCAAGTTTGAGAAAGAGTTGAGGAATATTGAATACCTCATTCGTCTCACTCAAGGTCAGTCGATGACATTTTACTAGAATTGAAAATAGTAATTTTGAGTCTAAAACTATAAAGGAAAGCTGTGCCAGTGTCTCTGGTCCTTTCCGTATATGTTCTTGCCCTGTTTGCAATTGTGTTTCTTTCTCATTACTTTTCCTCCAAGGTTGTTCACCAATCTAGGCTTTAGGTGTTCTCAGAATTGTTACTGGATTTTTGAAGCATTGGCAGGACCTGGGTTAAATGGGAAGTCTGTCTGTGCCTGCCTCCCTGCCTCCCTCCCTTCCATGTTTTTTAAAAATTTTATTGGTACATTTTAGATGTACATAATGATCACATTCATCATAGGGAATGTGTACCTGTACATGCTATATCTTGCTGACTCTTTTATTTTTCCCATTCCCCTCCACTCCACCCCACTTTTCCTGCTTATGGGAGTTTGTCTTTTTTTGGTACTCTAAATGGTCTCCAGTGGACCATTTTTAAAATGTAGTTAATGTGGAGCTGGGTGCAATGGCACACACCTGTAATCTCAGCACTTTGGAAGGCTGAGGCAGGAGGATTGAGAAGTCAAACCCAGTTTGGATAATTTATCAACTGAAGGAGAGTCTGTCTCGAAATAAAAGAGGTCTGGAAATGTATGTAGTTTATTGGAAAACCTTGGGTTCAACTCAGTACCACCACCACCACCACCACAAAAAAATTAGTTGAGTTGGATTGATTTATAGTATCCCCCCCACCCCCATCTACTATAATCTAAATTCTGAAAATATACTAAGCTTAGGCACATGAATTCTGAATGGCTCTTTGGGAATATTTCCATCTGTTTCCCTTGCTTAGTGTCACTGAAAATGCAGTTGGCATGCGTTTACACTAAAACTGTACATCCTTCTTATCAGTCTATTTCAATTCTCTATTACATTGTGAAAATGATTCAACGTTAAGTGGTCAAGAAGTAAGCTGTGTCTAAGACACGAATTTAATTTAAGTATACACAGTAATTTTTGAGAGGGTGGGAGGGGTGATATTTTCTTCTCTCTTGCAGTTTTTACAATTTTTGGGTTTATATCTTCTGGGGAATTCTTATTTTCCATCATGTTTGACCACTCACTTTTACATGCCTGTTAACAGAGTTGGGTTTTAATTGCTGCCTGTGGCTGAATTATGGACTCTGTGTCTTCTATAATTTCCATATTTTTCCTTCTCTTATTCAATCTGCAGATTGCAGGAGCTGACGCTGTATAATCCGGAGCGCACCATTACTGTTAAAGGCAGTGTTGAAACGTGTGCCAAAGCTGAGGAAGAGATAATGAAGAAGATCAGGGAGTCTTACGAAAATGATATTGCTTCCATGAATGTCAGTTTTAAGTGAAGCTTGTGTCTTTATTTTGATAAGTAGTTAAAAGATGGTTTTTATCGTGTTAATGTTAATTTCTTTAGTGATGACTGCATGCGAAATGGTTTTATTGAATTTTTAGCACCATACGAAGTCCCTGCCATAGAAGGGAAGACAATCTTTGACATTAGCTTGTAGGCCGTGGCTTCTTTATCTGTGAGGAAAGCCTGGTATCTGTCTACAAAAGATTAATGTTGCCCTTCTGCTAATCTGAGGGACTTTAGGGTAAATGTGGGCTTTAGAGAGGGATGTGAACTCGATTTGAATCCTAGCCCAATGATTTGTGAGCTGCAGCTTTGTTCTTTTGGACAATTTACTCAGTTTCTCTGAGCCTTTTTTCTCATCTGTGAATGGAGCTACAGTTTACTTTGCATGCTTACTAGAGCTACAATAGCTGCAGAAGTTACTATTAAAAATGCAAGTTTAGGGGCTGAGAGTGTAGCTCGGTGCTAAAACACTTGCCTACCATGTTCAAGACCCTGGTTTTGATCCCCTTATCCCAAAAAATAAAAATAAAAACATTAGGTTTAAACTTACTTGGTTATTTATATAAACCATAGAGATAGAGATGATTTCAAATGATAACCAGGTGTAGTGCCCTGTAATCTCAGCACTCAGGAAGCTAAGGCAGAAGGATCACTGCAAGTTCAAGGCCAGCCTAGGCTACATAGTGAGACCTGGTCTCAAGAAAGAAAAAGAGGGGTAAGGGGAAAATATTTCAAGTGACAGAACAATCTGTGTAGTGTATCTAAGGCTATTAGAGCAAATTACTGACATTTTTCAGTGGATAGAATGATGCTACAATTGGCAGCTTCAGAAGTCCATCTATCTTGCCAAGTATGGTCATGCATGCCTGTAATCCCAGCACTCAGAAAGCTGAGGCAGGAGGATTGCCATGAGTTGGAGGCCAGCCTGGGCTACGTAGTGAGTTCAAGCCCAGTCTCAATTACATAATAATGAGACCTGGTCTCCAAAAAAAAAAAAAAAAAAAAAAGAGTCCATCTTAAATTTTGAAGTTAGTGATTTAATGAAATTTGTTAGTGGGACCTGTCTTGAGTTGTGTTTTGTTTTGTTTTGTTTTCTGCACCGAGAATCAAACTCACAGCCTCGCGCCTGCCAGGCAGGTACTTAAGCCACTGAGCCAAACTCTGAGCCAGTGGGACCTGCCTTGAAACTGTAAACCTGAAAGAAAGGAAATGTGAAAATACCACCTGTGTGAAAAGATCATTTCACCACACATGATGGCCTGTCCGCCCTCACATCACTGCTGCTTTAAATGTTTCAAAATCAGCTGGGATTAAAAACAGCCCCACAGACCTTTAAAAAGATTTTCAAGCAAACTCAAGTCTTTTTTGTTGTCGTTGTTGTGCTGGGGATTGAACTCACAACCTTGTGCCTGCCAGGCAGGCGCTTATGCCACTGAGCTAAATCCCCGGCCCGATTTTTTGACACAGGGTCTCACTCTGCAGTTCAGACTGGCCTTGAACTCACTTTGTAGCCCCGGCTGGTCTTGAACTCATAACGATCCTTCTGCCTCAGCCTCCTGAGTGCTGGGATTAAATGTGTGTGCCACCCCACCCGGCCAAGTCTTAATTCTACTCTCCACCTAATTTTAAAAATTCCTGTAGAGTTAAAAAAAACCAGAATCCTTTCTCTGGGCCCCGTATCCATTCCGAAGATGTGTTTAGTTGGAGCTGTTAAATGGGAGCAGGACCTGATTTCTAGTGGATTTGACTGTTTCAGACCCGTAAGACCTGTGAGTGCCTAGTTTTGCCAAGGAGTAAGGATCTCTTCATAGCTGCTTCTGTATCCTTGGTATGCTTTTCACACAGCAACTCTTGCTTGTTTACCCTTCAACTAAAGCATGGCTTCCATCTAGATGGGGTGCCCGTGGTGCACAGTGCAGTTCTGTGCCAGCACTATCTGGTCCTGGGGACAGGAGGGCGTGACCTCAAGGCCCGCCACTGCAGCTGGGGATCAAGGCCGCGGCAGACCAGCCCACAGATTTAAAAATGTCGAGAGATGTGAACTATTCACATATAGTCCCTTGGAACATCTGCTGTGTTCTAAAATTTGACTCATGATAGTTTTTTTAATTCATTACACAAGGTCATGATCTGAATAGTGTCACTTAAATGCTCAACTTTTACTTGATTCTTCTAATGTCAAATTAAAGGACCTTTTTACTATTGCAGCTTCAAGCACATTTAATTCCTGGTTTAAATCTGAATGCCTTGGGTCTGTTCCCGCCCACTTCAGGGATGCCGCCTCCCACCTCAGGGCCCCCTTCCGCCATGACGCCTCCCTATCCACAGTTCGAGGTAAGGTCACTGGTTTGGCTTTCTTTGTTGGTAAGAGGGATTCACCAGACTTTGTCGCCCCCTAGTTGTGTGACATTGGGTGCTAATTGTGAAAAACCTTATTAAGGCAGAGCCTTGAGCCCACCTGGTCTCTCCTCAGTCAGAGTTGGCGTGTTCTCTCCATTCTTGTCAGTAAAATCTTTCCATTTGACCCGAGTCAAAGTAAGAGACACAAGATTTTAGATAGCAGAGTTATCAGCATGTGTTCCTAAATATAAGAAGATACATTGAGACCCTATCTCAAAGAACAAAATCAGATAGTTTCTGACTTTGAAGGAGGGGAGGGGAGGTTGATTATTTTTCAGCATTGAAGAAGAGGATTTTATAAAGGCTTTCTTCATCTTTGTCACCTGCTTTTGTCACATTTGAGAGTATATGTACTTAAATTCCAATATATCCACTAGTTTCTGTATTACAAGTGAATGCATTCATCACAGGGTTGGGTTTAGGACAGAGGTATCCATGGCACTTCAGGAAAGATCAGACATGGTTTCCATTTTGAGTGTTTGTGCCTTTTCAGAGAGCTAAGATAGTTTTGTTCACAACTCTGATTGTGTGTATATAGGTATGCATATTCACACATGTCTGTAAACATTATAAATCTGTGTTAGAAATAAGTCTTATGTTTATATCTATCCTTTAAACAATAGTATCTTCCCTAGGGTCAGAAATAGGAAACAAGGGGTAGTATAAAAATAATTGCAATACAGCGGACGTTTGGCACAGTAAATAGTTTTGAAAGTAGTTTGTCATTCAGTTGCATTATTGAATCAACACCAATTGCTGGTAAGCTCATGAAATAAAATCAACATTTTAGAATCTTCTGTCATGAATTTAGTTGTACATCCCTCCCACCTGGTTTGATTGTCTTATATTTTGAGGGATATCGTCTGTACTAATTCAGGGAAATGACCAAGTGGAAAAAGTTGAGGATTCCATTATATCATTGCCTAGAATAAATGTGTGGGTAGTAAAAGCACATAGAAATTCTGCAGGAAAGCCAGGCGTGGTGGCGCACACCTTTAACCCCAGCACTCAGGAGACTGAGATAGGAGAAGCATTGTGAGTTCGAGGCCAGCTTGGGCTACAACTTGAGCACCAAGGCAGGCCTGAACTCTACATAGTGTGACCCTGCCTTGAAAAACCAGGCCTGGGAGTTTGGCTCAGTGGCTTAAGTGCCTGTCTGGCAGGCGCGAGGTTGTGAGTTCGATTCCTGGTGCCACCAAAAAAAAAAAAAAAAAAAAGAATTCTGCAGGGTACACTAGATATTTATTCTCATTCTGTGGCTCTGTCTCTGCATGTCTCTCTCAGACTCACTGTGTAGCCCGGGGTGGTTTTGAACTTGCTGCAATCTTTTTGCCTCAGGTTCCTGAGTGCTGGGATTACAGTTGTGTGTGGCATTCCTAGCTTATCTCTTTTCCTGTCCTGGAATGCACCAGGTGGGTCAGTGTTCTGAGTTCTTGCCCTCTTTTAGTGTGTGTTTCTGCCTTTACTGTCAGCAGCAACTGCGCCTTACCCCAGCCATTTCTTAAGTATACTTGGGCCTGGAAACCATATAACTGATCTGAGGATAACCGCCAGTATTTTAGTTACATAGAAGCTGGGCATAGTAGTGCATCCTTATCCCAGATCTGAGGATAGTCACCAATATTTCAATAAAATATAAGCTGGGCATAGTGGTGCATGCTTGTCCCAGCAACTTGGGAGGCTGGGGCAGGAGAATCGCTTAAACCCAAGAGTTCAAGGCCAGCTTTGGTCACATAGCAAGACCTTAAACAGAATTTCAAGCAAGTGTCAAGTATGAGTAGATTCATTATGCCTCATCACAAGCTTGCCAGCACAGCTAAAAGCAATCTGAAGTAGCTGGTGTGTTTGAACCCTGGTGCTAAAAAGCCTGGGGCAAGAGGCTGGAGTCAGAGCACAGGCGTAGCCCAGCTTCTGCCCTGAGTTTGTCTCAGTGTAGGGCAGACTCCTTTTGGCTTGGGGTCTGTTTTCTTGCTTGTACAATAAGAAACCTGATCTTGGAAGACTTTTTGAGTCAAACATTTCTAGAGTTCAGCAATGTGAAAGGTGGAGGCAGAGGTAAAGCCTGAAGTAGGAATTTGAGAGTATACGTACATAAATTCCAATATATCCACTAGTTTCTGCATTACAAATGGACACATTTGTCACAGGGTTGGGTTTAGGGCAGAGGTATCGATGGCACTTCTGTGTACGGTGACATTTGTCAGAAGGTCCAGTGTGCTGATTGAGTAACAGCTCTGCTAGGGAAGTTCACGTGGGTCTCACATGCCTGACACACACCCGCTGGCCACCCTGTGCCGAGCGTGTTCACTGCTCTGTGCCTGCATTCCCAGTCTATGACATGTTCTTCAACTCTTCTCTCTGCTGGTGACAGGCTCCAGTCAGCGAAGCTTCTCACATAACAGCGGTAGCCTGATGGGCTTTCCTGGACGTCTGTCTCACATTTATGTGGATGCTTATGTAGCAAAAATTCCTACAGTGAATGGTTAGTTAACATTTTTTAAAATACAGAAATAAAAGATTATAGATATTTTCAGGACTTAGTCAATTTTCTGATTCGATTGTATTGTTTTGTGGAGTTCCTGTGTTGTTAGAAAAATGAAGACTATTTTAAGAGAAGTGAGATCCTGTATTAAGAATTCATATTTCCAAAGCAGTTTTATAGTATTAAATGTTTGATTTGTAACAGGTATGAGTTTGTTTGAAGTGGTACTAACAATGGATTGAACCCAAGGCCTTTGCATTAAGATATATCCTCGTCCATCTTTTTATTTTTTTTATTTTAACAGAGTGTCTCACTAAGTCACTAATTTTTCCAGACTGGGCCTGAACTTGTGATCCTCCTGCCTCAGCCTTCCCAAGTGCTGGGATTATAGGCATGCACCATACCTGGCAGGGTGTTTTCTTTCTTTATTTTATTCTTTTTTTAAGAATGGGGAAGGAGGCCAGTGATGTTACTAACTGATTCTACTTTAATGAGCAAAGAGTAAAATGTAAGGAAGATCTTACGGGAATAGGTTGATCTTTGTTTCTGCTTATACTTAAGTCAAATTAGGTGCAATTGGAAGCGGCCAGTGAGAACACAAGAGCTAGGGTTCAAGGATGGACAGAGGAAATGTTCTCACAGGAATGAAACATGGACAGTCTCTGAATCTGTTTTCATGGCAGTACTAGTGGGCATTTTACTTTTCATCTGTGTGCTTTTGGTAAAATGGAATCCTCAAATTTAAACTTGGACATCATCACCAGATGCCATCTGAGGAACACCACCACCACCAAGGGGACCGTAACTCACCCCACAGAGTAGATTCTGGAGTCATCAACAGGAAAAAAGAATTTCAAACCTGTCAGTGTGAGGCCAGAGCAGATTTGTTAGGCAGAGTAATGAAGGAAGAGGAGCAAGCGATGCCTCTGTCCGGCTCCTACCCCTGGGTGTCTGGTGCCAGGGGGCTTGCACGACTCTAATGTAACTTCGGAAAGACCGCGTCCCCCGTAAGGCAGGGAGTAATTAATGCTGCGCGTCACAGAAGATTGTCAGTGATGAATGTAAAAGGAGTAGGAAAGGAAAACAAGGTATGATTCAGGCAGATGTCAGCGATGAGAACAAAAGTGCAAAAGAACTATTGGGGTGAGGACTGTAGAGGGGAATCATGAGCAATGTTCTGAAAACTCCCGGGTGACTCGAGTGTGGAGCCGGGGCTCACAGCAGCTGCTGGGCGGCCTGTGGGCTGAGAACTGTGCCCCACTTCCATGAATTGGGTGCCTAAGACGTGGGTGGGGAGCAGCAAGACCTGTGGTTTTCTAAAGGTGGTCAGGAGTCTTTTGCTACCCAGTGTCAAGAACTATTGTTCTATAATGAGGAATGTTCACTGATCTGGAGAGGGGCCCTAATTATCAGAGAGAATATTGTATCTCAACACCAGTATGTGTGAGAGGTTTGGGGTAATCGTGAACACCAGCTACTGTGTGTGTGCCCCTTTTTCTTTTTTGTTTTAAGTTTTATTTGAGTGTTGGAAAAAAAAAAAAAACGAACCTTTTTTGTCTGGAGCACCTATCATCCCAACTCTTAGGCGCATCTAGAGGCCAGCAAACCTCCGCGGGATGCTGCCATCTGTCTTGTTTGCACTCCTCTGAGTCTGTTTTGGCACACAGATGCATCAGGATGTGGTTTGGCTGTGTGTTAAAGGGGGAAAATGGCTTCCTGAGTTTTTTCTTTCATGGGAAGACTACAGGGGTAGACAGTGTGCAGCTGCTGGTGGTTCTGTCCACCTTCGAGGGCTAGTGTCCCTGTGGCCTCATATGCCACACCCCCTTGAGCTCCAGCCACCGTGTTTAATTGCAGCCAGCAAGAAGCATAAAGGATCAAAACTTGATGGCTGCATTGTTTAGGACAGTGCCTGAGGATAGCTGTTTATATGTCCACTGGCATTGTGTTGGCCAGAAAATAAGGCCTGGCCTTGTCTAGCTGCAAAGGAAACTGGGAAACAGTGTCTAAAGCACCACCAATGTACCCATTAAATACAGAGTCTGTTAAAGAAGAATAAATGTTGTGGACATTGCTGGACTCAGTGTTATTACCTATTAAAGAAACCTCCCAGGAGCCCACGGTGGTGAGAAAGACCTGTAGTCCCAGCATTCTTGGAGGCTAAGGCAAGAGGATCATAAGTTCGAACCTAGCCTGGGCAACTTGATGACTAAGCAAGACCCTGTCTCAAAAAAGGGCTGGCGAAGGTCCCGGGTTCAATCTCCAGTGTCTCCTTCCCCGAAAGAAAGACAGACAGAAAGCAAGCAAGCTCCTAAGCTTCTAAGTTGTTTCAAAAAGAAGGAACTGTAACGGCTGGGGATGTAGCATAGCAGTAGGGTACTTGCCTAGTATATGGGAGGCCCTAGTCTGACTCTCCAGCACTGCAAAAACAAAAAACAAAAAAAAACTATAGATTCTGTAGGAGAAAATTCCACGTTCCAGATACCACTCCTGCGAGTTATTTTAATCTAATCAAAGGGTAAATGCCATTATTCAGAGAATTATTCTGTGTTTCTGGATACCAATTAGAGTAAATTCTATTTTCAGTAGCTGTCAGGTAATTTGCTGGCCTAACGGTTAAGGGAACAACTCTGTAATCTTTTAGTGTGTGTAACTCAGAGGTTGAATGAGGTTTTAGTACATGGTTACAACAGCTTTGCCTTCACTATCCCTAGATTCTGTTTTTTTCCTAACCCCTTATCACTAATACAGTACTTCCCCTCAACCATGGTTTTGCTTTCCATGGTCCAAAAATAACTAGTATCTTCTTGACTCTTTTAAGAGAGAGACACTCTAGGAGCCTAAAGCAGGAGAATCAAAAATTTGAGCCTAACCTGGGCAACTTAGTGACTTTGTGAAATCCTGTCTTAAAATAAGGGGTTGGAGCCGGGCATGGTGGTGCATGCCTTTAATCCCAAGTACTTGGGAGGCTGAGGCAGGGGAATCATTGTGAGTTCCAGACCAGCCTGGGCTACAAAGTGCGTTCAAGGCCAGCCTGGACTGCATGGTGAGACCGTGTCAAAGAATAGGGCTGGTGATTTAGCTCAGTGGTGTAAATGCCTGCCTGGCAGGTGCGAGGTTGTGAGTTTGATCCCCGGCACCAAAAAAAAAAAAAAAAAAAGGGTTTGGGATGTACCTCAGTATGAAGGTCCTTGATTCAGTCCCTAGCAACAAGAGTGGAGGGGGAGACGACCTTCACGAAAATTTAGTTACAAAATTGTTCTGTCTTACTAGTTATTGTTACTCTAGCTGTGCCTAATTTCTCAATTAAGCTTTACTATAGCTAGGTATATTCAGGAAAAGCATGATGTATGTAGGGTTCAGTTTTTGTTTTTTGTTTTTAGATAGGGTCTCATTATGTAGTCCAGAATGGTCTTTAACTCACTATTTAGCCCAGGCTGGTCTTAAACTCGAGACCCTCCTGTCTCAGCCTTGAAGGTGCTGGGATTATAGTCATGCACTAGCATGCCTGGCTTATGGTTCTGTATTATCCACAGCATCAGGCAAGGGCTGGGGGCTTTGCGCTGCCTCCCCCTTGGAGAAGTGGGATGCTACTGTACTTAACTAGTGGTATACTAATAAAATGAAAAACTACTTTTTGAAATGTAAATGCATTATTAATTTTAAAGGCAGTAATTTTACCAAAGCCTCAATTTCTTGCTTATCATTGTTTTGTGTGATCCATTTGACCTTGCTTTTCTTGCTGAAGAACAGTGTTGTGGGTCCATGGAGTCATTTTCTTTTAGCTGGGTGACATGTATCTGTTCCCGGGGTTTAAAGGTGCCCCCACTGGCTGCTGATATCTGCACTTGCTCATGAGAAGCCTGCCATTCCTTAGATGCTCTCTCAGAGAAGTCAGATTTACTGGTTAAAGTCTTCTTATCTTTGATGTCCCATGAATCTCTGCTTTTTTTTTTTTAATGGATATTGCTACCCAAGAGGTTTTGATAGGAAAATATTCCAAAGCTACCAGCTCAGTATTTTTCTACACTGTTTCCTGTTGTAGAATTGCCTCATTCGTTTCTCTACTCGTTTTTCCTCATCTTGTCTTGTAACATGAAAGCAGAATGCTGTGTCTTGTTTCTGGATGAGCCCCTTGCCTCTGTTCCATTGCAGCGCTTCCCCCGCCTACCCCGACATTCTCTTCTTCCCGGAACCTGCCAGGTTGACTCCTTTCCAATAGAGCCAAAGAGTTGGTTCTTCCAACAGACAAAAACTCTCTAGTTCCTGCCTGGCAGCTGGCTCACACAGTACTTCATTGGCAAACTTCTAGTTTATAAATGACAGGAAATGCTCCTTTGAGAAATGCTCAAACAGTAGGGAAGAGGGACTTGGCAGCCGGTGAAGCAGCGCAAGAGCTGGAGTTGGCATAGCGCACGCTGCCTTGGCGTCATGGTCTTGGCAGTGTGCGGTTGGGTTGGCAGAAGTGAGCCTGCAGGCTGCCGCTTCATAGTGCTCATAGCCATGGGGGCTTCCCAGAGGCTCCAGAGTGAAAGTGTCACCTTAGAATTGCTAACTTGCTGCTTATGACAGAAGCAAGAAAGAGGAACACATTTTTTAGGTCTTAGCTAGTTTAAACTACTTTTTTTGGGCGGGGGAGGTACCAGGAATCAAACTCAGGACCTCACACTTGCCAGACAGGTGCTGTGCTACTGAGCTAAATCCCCAGCCCCAAGCTACTCTTTAAGAAGCAAAATATAGTGTAAATTAAAAGGAGTTTGTAAGCCGGGCGTGGTGGTGCACGCCTTTAATCCCAGCACTCAGGAGGCTGAGGTAGGAGGAGCGTTGTGAGTTCGAGGTCAGCTTGGGCTACAATGCGAGCGCAAGGCCAGCCTGAGCTACACAGTGCGACCCTGCCTCAAAAAACTAGGGCCGGGAGTTTGGCTCAACGGCTTACGCGCCTGTCAGGCAGGTGTGAGGTTGTGGGTTCAATCCCTGGTGCCGCAAACAAACAAATAAACAAACACAAGGAGTTTGTAGATCAAATAACTGTAATGGAATCTTTCAGTCTTTTGTAAGATTTTCTGTGGTGGGTGCTCTTCTTTTATTAATAAGTTCCCAAGTGGATACCTTACTGCACATCATGGCGTTCTAAGAGACTTGGTCACTTAGTTATGGGCAGGAACCTTTTTGGTCTGTTTTTTTCGCCCTTTAAGGATTTCACTAGTTTGTTCAGGTCATGGAGTTGAATAAACTTAGTTTCAGTTCCATACTAAAAGCCATGTAAAAACAAACCCCCAATCCCCAGGAATACCTGTTTTACAAGCCAGAGGAAGCAGTGGCACCTCGCCAGGTTCCCGGAGGCTGGTCTCCTTGGCAGGCACGCCTTCGTGATCTTAGATTTTGTTCCCCACAAAGCAAATACGCTTAACCTTACTGTTTGTTCATACTTGTATCTCTCGCGATAGATGACTAGGAATTACTCATTGGCAGACTTTACCAGTTATGCAAACTTTAGGTTGAGCAGCTTTGTTCTTCTGTTATTTCAAGCCATACATAGCATAGAGTTTGCCAAGAAGTCCAAAGGAAGTTTCGCCGATAGGCATCTGGCAGAAGTCCACTGGGAAGCAGCTTGTGTCCTATGAATATCCTTCACCCCTGAAGAATGTATCAAGGGTTTAGAAAGAAGGGTTCAGCACAATGCAACTGAACATTAACTTAAATGCAAGGAATGTGTAAAAAGAAAGTGTAATGCTAGTGGGTTTTATCTAAATCTCTGAGACTTAAATTCACAGGTAGAAGAGGCTTTTCACAACTATTGTTCTGGCTGTTTAAGTAAAAATGAAATTATCTGCTTATCTGGGACATCCAAATCCTGAAAACCTGGCTTATTATGCCGAATCGCACCTAAGAATGAATTTGTACCAGCTTGTCAAGTACACAGGATGTTTCTCTGAGCTGACTTACACATTCAAGGAAAAAAGTAGTTCACAGCCAGGAGGTGCTTGGTGGATAAGAAACTGGAGCAGAGGGAACTGGGCAGTGTTCAGAAATGTCTTCATTATGCTTCAGATGCCTCATGAGACCATTTTAAGTTACAGTTGCCAAGAGTACACACGGCTGTGTCCGTCAGTGCAGGGCACCATCTCCGAGGGCAGAGAGCTTGCTTCTAACTCTGCCTTTTCTGTTTGATGCATTGTGTTGCTTCTGTTTTCATCCTAATATAAAACGTTATTAGATCTGTGTATTGACTCTTCATGTATTTGCCCTTTGTGTATGTTTTGGTCCTTTCAAACCTTCTCTGCTAACAACCATTTCTTTTCCAATGCGTCACACATTTCTCATCATTTATGCCCGCCTCCCCCGCCACACTGGGGGCTGAACCCATGGAGCCCTGAGCTGTATTGTTCTCGTGTCCCTCTATCCAGACAGGGTCTCACTAAGTTGCATGGGCTATGCTTGAACTTGTGATCCTCCTGCCTTTGGCCTGCTGAACAGCTTGGATTACAGCTGTGCAGCACCATATCTGGCTTTTGTAAATTGGTTAATTTTCGTAGTTGGTTTGTACTTCTCATCCTCCCACCCCTAAATCAAAACAAAAACATGGATAGCCTTTCATCACTATGTCAGTGAGATTATTTTGTTCAGCTTTTGAGGCTCGCACTGAGTTTGTGCCTGAGCTTTCTCATAGCAACTGTCTGATGTTTTCAAGGTTAAGACACCTGCTAAGAGCGGGTCATGGTGGCACACGCCTTTAATCCCAGCACTGGGGAGGCTGAGGTAGGCAGAGCATTGTGAGTTCAAGGCCAGCTTGGGCTACAACATGAGCACAAGGCTGACCTGAGCTACATAGTACAACCCTGCCTCAAAAAACTAGGGCCGGGAGTTTGGCTCAGTGGCTTAAGTGCCTGTCTAGCAGGTGCGAGGTTGTGAGTTCAATCCCTGGTGCCACAAAACAAAAACAAAAACACCAGCTAAGGCTATGCTTTTGGGATTCTGGGGCTCTAAGAATTGAGGATGATGCCTGGTAAATTAATGTCCTTTGAGAAGATTTAGAAATCACTCTCTGAGATTTATACCTGGGAAAAGAACTTTTTACAAAGCAAGTGAATAATTTGTGTTCTACATACATGGTAAATTATGCTACTGATGTTTTTGTGTTTTGGGCAGCTAGAAAGCTTGGAGCCAAATTTGTGTAATACCTTTTTTTGCTTCATATTATCTTTACTGTGCAGGTCCCTACGCTATTATTTCTTTACCATCCATTATTTTATCCTTCTGGATTATGTGTATTTTGTAAGTATTAATATTTTTTCTGGAATGATGCCTAAGAAATAAATAATTACAGTCATGATGTACTATGGGTAGATTGGGGCTAATTACACATTAGATTTTGTCTGAACATTAAAAAGCTCTTTACCATCACAGAAAATGTGTATGTGTGTTTAAAACATGTGGCCAGGTGCAGTAGTACACAACTGTTATCTCAGCTACTTGGGAGGCTGAGGCAAAAGACATACTTGAGCCCAGCCTGGGCAACTTAACTTACCAAGGCCCTGTCTCAAAATGAAAAATAAATGGGTCTGGGAATATAGCTTATTGTGAGGCCCTGGAGTCAATCTCCAGTGCTTGTAATGCTCATGATGTGTAAATTGTCCTATAAACCTGGGGAATACCAAAGAACTTTATCAAGTTCTAAAGAATGTTAACACAGATGTAGCACATCTAATGACACCTGTGGTGAAAAAACAAAATCCAGTGATTAGAAACAAGTAAGAAATACTTCCCGACATTGAATTTTGAGTTACCTCTTACATGAATATGATTTATAAGGTGTCATTGAAATATATGTTGAATGTTTAAATTTTAAATATTATAGTAAAACATACATTGCCATTCACTTCCCTCAAATGAATCCCTCTTGCTTTGAACACATTTATCGTGTCATTCTTGCCACTTCGTGAAGCAGCTCTGGAAGTCCCCTTCTGTATGAGGGTTGTATGGGATGTGACCAAAACTACAGTGAATGCTGCTACCAAGTGCCAGCCAACGGAAAGGCAGCCTTATGAAACACACTGCCTTGCGTCCCCATCTTCCTTACTCACTGGATTTGGCATTGTGTGACTTCTAACTCTTCCCCAAACTCAGAATGACCGTGGAAAGTAAACAGTGTGAGTCAATTCAGGATATCAAGGCAGCCCTGACAGCAACTAAAGACAGTGGTGAAGGAGGCAGGTAACCCAAGAGATGTAGAAGACAATTTAAATGAGTTTTGTGTGTGGAAAAGTAGGCATGGAATCCAGAATCATGTGCTGCTTTGTTTTTCATGAAAGTGAAAAGGCAAGGTTTATACTAAAACCATTTCTCGCTGATTTTTAAATAAGTTAATTGACCATAAAATAAATTGACATGGTAATCTGGAAATATGTCGGTTTTAAATTATTCTTTGATACAGCAATTCTTTGCATAAATTCACAGAAGTATTTATACAGGGGCACAGATATTTATATTTTAAAGATCTGATCACACTCTTATAAGAGTTAGATTGGAAGCTGATTTCATTGAAGGTCTTTATAAAAGTACTAATAGTAGCAGAGTAATAACTATGAGGCAGAGGAATTGAAATTTCTGAGTTTTAAGTCGCAATGTCTGAGACAGGTGTAAGATGTGTGCAGCAGAGACACAAAACCTGCTTTGAGTTCCTTCTTCCAGTAAAACATCATGCATTGCTTTTTTTTTTTTTTTTTTTTTGGCGGGTACCGTGAATCAAACTCACAACCCCACACCTGCCAGGCAGGTGCTTAAGCTACTGAGTCAATCTCCCAGCCCTACATCATTCTTAAAATTTAGTCATCCTTATTCTTAAAAATAAAAACTCTGAATAGACTACGTGCCCTTGTTAGTGTGTTGATCAAAAGTTGAAGTTTGCCAACTATCTACATGAGGAATTTCTTTTGACTCAGAAGTCCTGCTAAAGCCAGTAGAGAGGAGGATAATAGGGGTAAGAGAATTGTTTGCAAATTCGAGACCATCCTAGGATACAAAGTGAGCCCAAGGCCAGCCTGAACTGCATAGCGAAGACCCTGTCTCAAAAAGACAAAAAACAAAACAAAAAACAAAGGTAACATTCAATTATCTGTGGACTGAGCTGGACAATACTTTGTTAAAGTCGGCTGATTTAAAATCAACTCTGGTGGTCCTTGTCAGCAGTTCTGCTTGTAAGAATATGTGCCATAGAGATGTTTGAACAAGGGCACAAAGATTTGTATAGAGGTTCAGTTGAGGCATTGTGTGAGTCAGGTGAGAATATACTGTTGGGGTGAGAGAAATTAGATGCATATCTGTCGGTAGTGTGAGGTAGGGCCATGCGAATGACATGGGAAGATAGCCAAGGTGTATTTAGGTAAAAAAGAAAATTGGAATATTACTTGCACTAGTCTGTTTCCTCAAAGTTTCAATACCTTTACTCCCCGGAAACATCTGTCCATTTCTAATTCCTATGTCCATATCCTCACTGGCATTTTACAGCATTCTTCCTGATCATTTGGCTGGAAAGAACTAATTAGTAAAACTGTGTGGGCATGGCACTTTATTTAAGTGACTAGTTGATTATGGATTGTAAATTAATTACTGTAAGGTTTTCTGATTCATAATTCCTAGATGTTTTTGACATTTTTGGATTTGTAAATATGCTTTAATTTTTATCTTGTCTAAGTGTTATTTTCTACTTATCGTTCCCATTTTATTGGTAAATAGGCAAGAGTTACTTCTTACAGTCTGAGAACTAATGCTTTTGTTTCTGGAGTGTTTATTAATTTAACTTTTAGAAAACATTCACTGGAAAGACACAGAAGACTTAAAAAATTATTAAAATAAAAAATAGGTAAACAATTAGCAGTCTTTAGTGATTTAAGATGACAATAGTTGAGACTTTTCCTGAAAAACATTAAACACTGTTTTTTTTTTTTTTTTTGGTGGCACTGGGGATCGAACTCACAACCTCATGCTTGCCAGACAGGCGCTTAAGTCACTGAGCCAAACTCCCGATTAAATACATTTTTAAAAAAAATAAACATTTTGAAGGGCAGCAGGGATCTGGTCCATGAATTTTCAAAATGGGATTTTTTTTTAAACCCATAAATGTCATAGGTCTAGAGAACAAGACTCTTAGATTTAAATCAGCAAATTCCCACTAAGAGGGAATAAACTGGCCTGTGGAGTGACCGATGGTAAGCCTACACTGAGGGATAAATGAAGCATTATGGATCCAGCTGTGGGCCATGTTGGTGACTGTCAGGATCTCCATGGATTTGCGATGCACTGTGCCGATGCTCTGCCCTTACTCAGGGCTAATTGCCACTGGTAAAATTTAGGGATGGGGGTGGACAGGCTGTATGTTTTGGTGTTAAAAGTCGTGGTATCGTTTGGTAACGATAATGACGTTTGTTGTACACCTAGTAAAAATGTCAGAACCCAGTGTTTCTGTTTTGACATATTCTCAAAAAATGTCTAAAATAATAAAAATTCTAAGTTTTCCCCTGGCTTAAGAATTTGAAAGCAAAACTGTTGGCCTACCTTTATTCAAGACAGTGTTTAGGTTAAGACAAATAGCTGTTTTACGATTGTGTGCACATATTACAGTATTTGTTGATGGATTAAGGAGTACCTAGAAACTGAATTCCCAATAGCAGGGATAAGACTCAGGAGAGAATTCTGTGAAGTGTTTACCTTGTCATTTACGTGTACATTCTTTACTACAAACATCTAGTACCTCTAGAAATGTTAAAGCATAAACTGGATGTATCCAAGTAGTGTTCCTGCATTTTGGAGCTTTGGGCTCATGTGCTACTGAACCTTCAGTTGACCCAATGATGGATGTGCTTGTTGAGCTCTTGAGTGTGCGTGTTCTCTAGCCCTGTCAGAGTAAGTGTGCAGGGAGACTCAGGAAGGGCACAGGTGGTTTGCAGTGGTGAAGGAACGAGGTGTACAGATCAGACAGATCAGATCCATGTATAACCTTTTAGGAGTTAGCTTTAAAATGGTTTCCAATATGTGTGTAAGATGCTAAGAGGAAAAAAAATGCTAAGGGAAGCCAGATGAAATTGTATGGGAAAGTTTCTTACAGCATTTTACTACTAAAATAGCTCTCTTCTAATCCTGCCTGTGCTTGTGTATGAGATGAGTGTTTAGTTTGCACATGACTTGGTCATATACGATGAGATTTAGGGGTTTTTCTCTTAGATAACAGTTCACTGTGTGTAAGAAACAAAATTTACATGAGGTGTCCTTCAATGCTGCCATTTGTTGATGCATAATCCAGAATTTCACTTGTCAAGAAACTACCACGGATATTTTTGTTTAAACTTTGTAATGTCTGCCTTTTAAACCCATAACTTGGTGACATTTTAAACTTTTATTTTTTATTTATTTTTTGTGGCACCAGGGATCGAACTCAACCTTGTGCCTACCAGGCAGGCGCTTAAGCCACTAAGCCTAACTCCCAGCCCTAGTTTTTTGAGGCAGCATTGCACTATATAGTTCAGGCTGGCCTTGTGCTCGAGTTGTAGCCCAAGGCGGGCCTCGAACTCACAACGCTCCTCCTACCTCAGCCTCCCGAGTGCTGGGATTAAAGGTGTGTGCTACCATGCCCGGCTCATTTTAAACTTTTAATACATGTGTAGAAGTTTTAAATACAAATGCTTTCAGAGTGAAACACACACCCCTTCAATGTTAAACTCTCATCAATGTGGTAAGATTTTCTTAACTTTTCTAGTATTCTTATAAATGAGAATGTGGTCATCCCAAAGCCAGTGATTTAAAAAGGTTAAAATACCTAATTTGTAGCAAATAAGTATGGATATCCTGGCTTTTTTTTTCCTGACAGCAATCAGAAACGGAGACTGTGCACCTGTTCATCCCTGCCCTGTCAGTCGGCGCCATTATCGGCAAGCAGGGCCAGCACATCAAACAGCTTTCTCGATTTGCAGGAGCTTCAATTAAGGTACTGTTTGGCCAACTGTGGCTCTCCTGGTTCTTTGATGACATTACAGAAAGATGAATCTTCCTTCCACTTTATAACAGAAAATCCCAAACAACAGTGGCTTAAACGAAGCGAATTAACTTCTCTTCCCAGGAAAATCAGTCTGGAGGTAAGCAGTCCAGGGATGGCCTTAAACCCTTCATGGTTCTAGATGACACCATTCAGTGCTCTGAGAATCAAATCTGTTGTCCATCAGTAGGAGAGAAAAGGACAACAAAGCCTTTTTACCTGGGGAAGTTTCCTTAGCTGCTTTGAAAAACATATACATATATTCCAGCATTAAGACATTGGCTAAAACTGGACAAAGCTGTAGAGGCAGAGAAATCTAGTCTCTTTAGCCTGGTAAACATTTTGTGCCCTACTAGAGATGGGAGGGCAACACAGAGCAAAGGACTACCAGTGGTACCTGCTGTAACAGATCATTCGTCGTGTATTCTGAACATTTTGTATTTTGATGTGCTGGGGTAATATTAAATGACTGTTTTGTTTTAGGGAAATACACTGACAGGCTTGATGTAAGAAAGCTATCAGAGGTTTTGATTATGTTTTACAAACCTTTTAAAAAGATTGATTTAAAGAGTATACTTACCATACAGCCCATAAATCCTACTGCTGAATATTTACCCAAAACATAGATACACATGCAAAACACACACATGCGCTGCTATGAAGTCTTTATTGTAACTCCACAAATAAACCAAATGTCCAAATGGTGAATGGGTAAAGCATGGTCCATCTATCTACACACTATTACTGAGCACTAGACAGGAACTAACTATGAGCTGATAAAATAATTTGGAGATCTCATGCATTGTGCTGAGGGGAAGAAGGCCACACTGTATGACTCCATTTATGATAATTCTGGAAAAGGCAGGCTACAGGGAGAATAAATTAGTGGTTGCTAGGAAAGGAATAAGGAGGGAGTGAAAACAAAGCTTCAAGAGGAGAATGAAGGGTAAGTGATGGAATCAATCTGTATTTTGATTGTTGAGGTAACATGAGCATGCATTTATCTTTTCCTAGAACTGGACACCAAAAGTGAATTACTGTATGCAAATTAAATAATTCGAAGTCAAACAGAAAAACAGCCCTAACATACATCCTTGTAGTAAGAGATAACAGGAACAGGAAACCTAGCCAAAATAAGTGGGTCAAGGGGAAAAAAGACACAGAAAAAGATCAAGCAAAGAATTGACTTTACTGTTCCGCTAGTTTTATGATTAGGTTCAAACAAACAAGCAAACACACACCTTGAGGCTAGGACAGGAGTGCAGGCCTGCAATCCCAGCACTCTGGGAGTCTGAGAAAAGAGGACTAAAGTTTCAGCCCAGCCTGTACCACACACACAAAACAAAATCTCTGAGATGTGCTCATACACAACCCTGGTATATCCATTTTGGAAAAACTGCAGTAACAGTTCTTGAAGAATTGGTTATTAAAGGCTTACTTTTTTCTGGCAGTCTGTTACTATCTAGCATCAATCCCCCAACCTACCCCCCGCCCCCATCTCTAGCACTAGGGACTGGACCCAGGGCCTTCACACTGAGCTACAGCCCTAGCACTCTTAGATTTTTGAGACAGGGTCTCTAAATCACTCACACAGGGCTTGAACTTGGGATCCTCCAGTGTCAGCCTCCCAGAGTGCCAGATCAGCCTCCCAGAGTGCCAGATCACTAGCATGCGCCACCACACCCAACTATGAACATTTTCCAATGAAGTTGAAAAACGTTTTTTGTTTCCATAAAGTCTGAAGTATATAATCTGCAACGCTGACCACAACTCTTAATACTTAATATAGATTTACTATGGGTACATTTCTTTCTTTCTTTCTTTTTTTTTTTTTTGGTACTGGGGATCAAACTCAGGATCTTGCATTTGCTGGGCAGGAAAGACCGGCACTTTTTTGTTTTTTTTTTTGGTCTTTTTGAGACAGGGTCTCACAGTGCTGTTCAGACTGGCCCTGGGCTCACTCTGTAGCCCAGGCTGGTCTCAAACTTGCAACAATCCCCCTGCCTCAGCCTCCCGAGTGCTGGAATTCAGGCTGGCACCGCTACACCCGGCTTTGGGTACATTTCAATACATATATACATTATTTAACATATATGTGGTGTCACCAAACTGTATCATTCATATTCACTTGATATTTACATTCTTAATTTTATCCTGTACAAGCAATCCAGTGATAAGTAAAATAAGACAACCTTCTTCAACTGCACACTTACATGACAGAAGTAGATGCTATGGATCAAAGGGCATGTTTTTTTTTTTTTCAGGTTTATGAGAGATCATATGTAGCAGTTTATATTCCTAATCTCAGTGTATGAGTTCCCTTAGCTCCAGTTCTCTATCACCAGTATTGACAAAGATATTTACAAAACAAAACAAAACACACCATGAGTGAGCAGTTAGCTGTGTGGCAAAGCATTTGGCTAGTTTGCATGAGGCCCTGGGTTTAGTCTTCAACACTACACACAAAACATTTAAAAACCCAAAAATCCCATTGTTTGAAAGTTGAACAATGATACTTTTTTAAACAATGATTTCTTTTGGGGGAGGGGAGGGGTAACCAGGAATCAAATTCAGGACCTTGTGCTTGCCAGGCAGGTGCTTATGCCGCTAAACTATATCCCTGGCCCATAAACAGTGATATCTTTTTTTTTTTTTTTTTGCGGCACCGGGGATTGAACTCACAACCTCGCGCCTACCAGGGCAGGCGCTTAAGGCACTGAGCCAAACTCCCGGCCCGGGTTTTTTTTTTGAGGCAGGGTAAACAGTGGTATCTTGTAAATAATCTTAAGAGCTTTTACTAAAATGTAGAGACTGAAAACAAGTCAGTACCTTCCATAAAGGAACTTTGCTCTAGGGGACAGAAATGTTAGTGTTATTATTGACAGAGAGAGTAAGCATGACTTCATTAAAAATATATTATTATAAATATGTATGGGAAAAGGGGAACTATCAAGTAATCTTCAGTGGTAGAATTTAGGGTGACTTGTATTCTTGCTTTCTGCTCTCATAAAAGTATTTTTTTTTTTAAATTTGGTTTCACATACTAAGAATTATGTTTGTTTTTGCACAGCAACTGTTCAGTAAGCTTTTTTTTATTTTTTATGATGATGACTCCTAGTTGGGAGTCATCCCCAAATCCTTGCTGTGACTGTGAGAAGGCCAGTTTCTGCCTGCTGTGTCTTTGTATATGTGTGTGATTTCATTTCATGAAAACAGCAAAGTCTGCACTTATCTTTCTCCTGCTTGGATTAGTTTATTTCATGTTATTCCAGTGAGCATACTTGGGGTGTGATTTACTAATAGTCTTAGACTTACTTATAAACCTGACAATGTGTGTAAAAAGGTTAAGAAATCAAGTTTTCTTTGTAAATGATTTAAAAGGAGCTCAGCAACCTCGACTGTATTTTTAAAAAGCAGTGCCCTTTCCTCTGAAAGTCAGAAAAGCTGTAGAATGCAATAGTCTCAATACAGGGTACAGTCTCTGGGCTCAGATGCGATGCCCGGCGGCTCCCACGTAGGTGGGCTGCGGAGCACACTTGAGTGCTGCTAGTGTAGTGATTCAAACCCTGGGCAACCGGAACAGCAGCGCGCCCTCTGGCTTGGTTACTGTCTGGTCAGAGGCTGGGTCACTATTCCAGCCTGCATTTCAGTCAGTCACGCGCAGGTGTCACACTGGTTGGCCTAAGGTTTCTATCAATGACACCTGGAAGCATTACAACTTGTTGGTGATGGGTCTGTTACAGATTGCTCCAGCAGAAGCACCAGATGCTAAAGTGAGGATGGTGATCATCACTGGACCACCAGAGGCTCAGTTCAAGGTATGTGCACAGGTAACAAACACAGGATGAACGACAGTGCCTTTGCAGAAAAGGTGTATATATATAAAATAGATGGAATCTGAACATTCATGTCTAAGAGCAAAGTAGAACCGTACCCACACATCAATTATTGCATGTTTCTCCTTGGTGTTTTTACTCTTAAAGTTGGAATTACTGTCTTGCAATTATTATATGGTTGTATGATGAGAAATTCAGTTATTTCCATGTGTCCTCAAATTACCTTATTATAGTCATCTTAAAACTAACATTTAAGAGCAGGGCCTGGTGGAGCACACCTGTAATCCCAGCACTCGGGATGTGGAAGCAGGAGGATCACCTTGAGTTCAAGGCCAGCCTGAACTCTGTATAGTTGAAACCCTCTTTCAAAACCAAATGGGGAAAAAAAAAATTAACCCTTAAGAGAAGCCATAATGGTTAGGTCACTCACATGATCAGTGACTATTTGAAATGAATATTTTATTTGAGCAATCCAAGGAATAGGTAACCTCCTAACCTGTTTTCTTTCACAAATTTAAGAGCTTAATGTTTTAGACAAAAGTGGACACTCCTAGTGTTGACTGTGTTAATAGCTACACGTTTGGCCTGAGATATTAAGGGTAGATGGAATATACTACAGCAAGATAAATTTTGTCTTTTCTCTAATCCCCTACAACGAGCTTAGCATTTCTACACCAGTAACATTTTTGTGGATTGGGCTGGCAGCTTGTCAGATTAGACCTGGTTTCAGATTAGACCTGGTTTTGTTTCCTGTGGTGTAACCACAGCAAGTTAATGAGCGTACGTAACAGAAGGTGTTGCATGTAAGTGTTAACATGATTTCTTGGCCTCTTTATCTAAAGCAGAAATCACCTGGCTAAGAATTAACAGGTCTACACAGAATATTCCTCTCACTGGGTTTCTAACTGGTCATTTAGACATCAGCATTGTTCTTTGTGAGCCTGGCACAGCTGGCTGTGTAGTTCTTTCCCAGTCTTTCTCTTTTTAAAAATGTATTATTAGAATGTGAGTACATTTATTTATTTATTTTTGGTATTGGGGATCGAACTCAAGACCTAGTGCTTGCCAGGCAGGAGCTTGTGCCGCTGAGCTAAATTCCCCACCCCACTTTTTTTTTTTTTTTTTTTTTAAGGTCTGGCTCTCTTGTCCAGCCAGGCAGGTGGTGAACTCACAGTACTCCTGCCTCAGCCTGAGTAGCTGGGATTATAGGCATGTACCATGGTGTCTTGCTCTCAGACTCTCTTGCTCAAGAAAAATGCAATTTATTTCTCATTACCTGATGAGTTTTTATTTATTTTTTTGGTACCAGGAATAGAACTCACAACCTTGCACCTGCCAAGCAGGTGCTTAGGCCACTGAGCTAAATCCCCAGCCCTCTTTTTTGAGACAGGGTCTCACTGCAGTTCAGGCTGGCCTTTAACTCACTTTGTAGCCCAGGCTGGTCTCAAACTCACAACGATCCTCCTGCCTCAGCCTCCCGAGTGCTGGGATTAAAAGTGAGTTTTTATTTTTCAAGTGTGGAGTGTAGATGGCCATTTGCCCACAAAAAAAATGTGTTTAAGCTACATTAATAATTGCCTTTGGGTAGAGCCGGGCGTGGTGGCGCACGCCTTTAATCCCAGCACTCGGGAGGCTAAGGTAGGAGGAGCGTTGTGAGTTCGAAGCCGGCTTGGGCTACAACGTGAGCGCAAGGCCAGCCTGAGCTACATAGTGCGACCCTGCCTCAAAAAACCAGGGTCAGGAGTTTGGCTCAGCGGCTTAAGCGCCTGCCCTGGCAGGTGCGAGGTTGTGAGTTCGATCCCCAGTGCCAAAAAAAAAAAAATTGCCTTTGGCTGCTTTCATAAGAATATGGCTTATCTTTCGTCAATCAGTTACCTTATATGTGGTACGTGCAGTTATTGTCATTTTCCAGGACTCCTTAACTTCTCTTACGATCTCTTATGCTATCTTCAGCATTCCAGTTAGATTCAGTTCAACTTTTGTGTTTCAATCATGAAAGGCACTGACAGGCTGTATTTTCCCTGCAGGCTCAGGGAAGAATTTATGGAAAAATTAAAGAAGAAAACTTTGTTAGTCCTAAAGAAGAAGTGAAACTTGAAGCTCATATCAGAGTGCCATCCTTTGCTGCTGGCAGAGTTATTGGAAAAGGAGGCAAAACGGCAAGTACTTCAGCAAAACCTGTGCGGTGGTATGAAAGGGAAAGTGTTGAAAGGTACTTAGGAGTTCCAAGTCCCTGAATTTTCTCTAATTTATAAAAAAGCAAGACCATCTTGACCAAGGTTTGGAGAAGACTGCCTATTACTGGAGTGCTGGTGTCAGCTACTAGCAAAAGTAATGTGTCTTTGAGATGACTGACAGAAATTCCTGTATTTGTAAAGGACATTCAGTATCATTCTGTTGTTACAACTGAAGCTTTTCAGTTTTAGTATACAAATGCTAAAGAACATGAATGAACTGAAAATTTTAAAATTTCATCTATGACTTTGTTCCAAAAAAGCCAAATGGCTTTCCATCTTCTAACATAACATGTAGGTCATTTCCAAGGCTACTCAAAAGAGTTTTAAAATCCTTTAAAAATACATACTTTGAAATCATATTACCAGGATGTTAATCTGGTTTTCCCATTTACTTGTGTAAATGGACAAATCATTTTTTATGGATGAGTCTTAGTTTTAATTACCTTAAATGGGCATTGTTAAGCTCAGAATTATTAGTGACCAGTATGAAACTTAGAAAGCCACAGCTTGGTGTCAGGTACATAGTAAGTGCTTAGGAAATGGTAGTGTTTTAAAATGCTGCTTAATATGATCTGTGTTTCTTTCAGGTGAATGAACTCCAGAATCTGTCAAGTGCTGAAGTTGTTGTCCCTCGTGACCAGACACCTGATGAGAATGACCAAGTGGTTGTCAAAATAACTGGTCATTTCTATGCTTGCCAGGCAAGTGGGCACTAAAATAAGCCAGCTCCTAAGTGGAAGCAGTTCTCACACATGTCTACCACCTCATGAAAACATTTAATGTTATTTGATGCTCAACAGTTGTTTTTTTTTTTTTTTCCTTTTATTCTTTTTGTTTCTTTTTTTAAGAGATAAAGAGACTCAGTCTGTTGTTCAGGCTGGCCTGGAACTCAAGGACTGATCCTCCTGCCTCAGCCACCCATGTACCTGGGACTATAGCCATGTGCCAATTACCTAGCTAAATGCCTAACACTTTTAGTCTCCCTTTCAGTAGGTGATGTCAGAGATTGCTAGCAATTGATTAGCATGTATCTAATCTTCAGATGTATTTCTATTTGAAGTTGTTAAAATGAGACAATAAAGTAATCTTAGTAACTTCTGATTAGGTAGATTTTTCTGTCTTTTTGCAGGTTGCCCAGAGAAAAATTCAGGAAATTCTGACTCAGGTAAAGCAGCACCAACAGCAGAAGGCTCTGCAAAGTGGACCACCTCAGTCAAGGCGGAAGTAAAGGCTCAGGAAAAGCCCACCACAGAGGCAGATGCCAAACCAAAGACAGATTGCTTAACCAACAGACGGACTTTGACCCCATCCAGAATCACATGCACAAGTTGTTACCTAGCCAGTTGTTTCTGAGGACCAGGCAACTTTTGAACTCCTGTCTCTGTGAGAATGTATACTTTATGCTCTCTGAAATGTTTGACACCCAGCTTTAAAAAAAAAAAAAAAGAAAAGAAAAAAGAAAAAGAAGGGGGAGAGGGAGAGAAAGAGCTCTGCACTTCCCTTTGCTGTAGTCTCACAGTATAATGAATATTCTAATTTTTCTTAATATTCCCCCATAGTGCCAGAAATTGGCTTACATGGTGCATTCACTAAATTCATCAAATTAAAAAGATTGCTCCTAAATCCAATTGTTAAAATTGGATTGGAATAGAATTATCACAGAAACTTGAGATGTTAAGCCATTAGCGTAGAAAACCTGTTGTTTTATTTTTAATCTAACACTAACACAACCTAAGGGAAGTGCTGAATGGTATTGGCAGGGGTATTAAATGTGCATTTTTACTCAACTACCTCAGGTATTCAGTAATACAGTGAAAAACAAAATTCTTTTTTTGAAAATTTTATATACTTTATAAAGCTAAAAGTCCAACTGTTTTTTAAAAAATAAATGTAAAATTTAACAGCTGTCAGCTAACAGGCAAATAAGTGAAAAAAAATTTTACTTCTGGCTGGTGACAGTAAAGCTGGAAAATTTCAGGTTTTTTGAGGCTTCTAACAGTTATTAGTTGAAAATCCAATAAATGTTCAAAGCTATAGAGCAGTGCCTATATTTGGAGAGCAGCAATACCACTTATTTGTTTATAGTTGGAATGTTTTTGGTGGTACTAACAGCAAAGTGGTGGCAGCAGGAGGTTTTGTAACACCTAGTTTAAATGGCTTTAGGAGACTTCAGGTTTCTTGATTAGCTATGTGATTGAATACATAAATGCTTTGTGCTTTGACTATCTACCTGAAGAAAGTGTATTGATAGAGATACGGGACTTCAAACAGACAAAAAGCAAGCTTCAACTTGTCTTACAGGATGCGTAGTTTGCCAGTAACCTTCAGACTAATCAGTCTACACTTTGAGCAAACTCCAAAAGAACTGATTTGTGAATAGTAACAGGACAGTGACAGTGTTTAAAATAACAAAAGGCTACATTGCTTTGTGCGCGGCACTGTCATGAGCCTTGCTAACCTATTTTTAAGAAATGGATGATTTTTTTTTAAGTCCACTTAAAATATTACATAGAATGTAGCAGAATTTCTGTACACCCTGTGCTGTTATCTGAAAGTAAGTCAGAAGGTAGAGGACTCAACAAAAATGTTTTGGGAACGCAATTTCTATGACTGAGAACACCTGATCTTTGAAACTGAACTTATTTACCAATTCCTTACGTTGATGGCAAAGCCCAGGATTGTACGATTGTGTGGGTGGTCTTGGAAGCCACGCTGCTCTCTGAATTGTTTTTGTGTTCCTTTCCTTCATAAGATGATCACAGTCGTCTCATTACACTGATCTGAAGGGCATTATATATAACCCTTTAAAACACTGCCTCATTTGTATTTCAAGATGAATTTCTACAGACTAGTTAAGTTTCATGCAGACTCAGTTTTTCTGAAGATCAGCAATATCAATTAGACATTTTGAAAATCGTTTTCCTAAATATTTTCAGAAAACCAGTTTATTTTGTAGTTTTAGCCAAAAAGTGCCCTTTTCTGTCACTGAATTCACCTTTTTTTTTTTTTAATACAATATAAGTTGCTGAAAAATCATGGACTGGCTTTCTTGTTGGATTTCAGGTGAGATGTACTTAAGGCCAGAGCTCTTCCTCAAAATTTGATTTTTCTAATACTTGATTTAAAAAAAAATACAGGTAGGTGCTGCATTTATATCTGCTGGTATAAATTCTGCCATGTTTTTCACTTCTATCCTTTTAGTGTGGCAAATCATGTTTTCTTTTTACTTTAACATTGGTAATTTCTGGAGTATCTGGTACTAGCTAAGAAATAATTCTGTAATTGGGTCTTGTACTCACCACGTATGGATCATTCCTCATCTATAAAGCGCCCCAAGTGCAGCTTCATTTTCCAGATACCCTGATGCAGAATAAAATTTTTCATCATTAGTTACAGCTTGTTGTGTAGTATGTTTTCCAATGAATGTGAATGTTTGAATTTGGTCTGCAAACAGATTTTTAAGAATACTAGTCAGTCTCAAAATTTGTATGACTACTTACTGTTAAATTATTTTCTCCAGCCTACGGTACATTAATGTGGGCCTTGCTTATACTGTTCATATAAACCAAGAACTGTAGATGCCAAAAATTTCCCTAATGCTTTGTTTGCTTTTCTCCCCCCTATCAACTGGAATACTCTAAAAGGGAACGTAAGTCCCATCCTAGAAAAATATCCTGGCATTTACTATTACCCTCTATCACCTCAAAGTAATAGAATCAGTGGGAGATTTGTGGCCATTCTATTTATAGTGGGTATTTGCATATAAACAAAACAAAAATCTGAGCAGAGAGCTCAAGCACAGGTAGCAGTATTAGCTCCAGGAAAGGCCGCCGGGATCACAGGCATAAACAGACGGCATATTAAAGTTTTGGTTGGATGGTACTCATTCTTGATGCAAGTATTAGCTCATTTATCTGTCATCTCTGCAAGTCAGTTGTCCTGACTGCCCATGAGGTAGATAATACTTGTTCTGCTGGCAACCTAACCAAGGAGGTTAGGCTTCAGGGAGCTGTGTGCGCCAAGAAGTGACAATCCAAATCTGAAATGGCTGAAACAGTTTGTCTAGTTTTCTTCACATCTGAACTCCACTGGAGTCACCAAGGAAGTGTCCTCTTCTATTCCAAGAATGAAGTCTTCAGGTAATGTCTCAGGTGGTATCTGAGATAACTGGTCATCATAAGAGCGGAGGGTCCATAATTTCTCTAATTCATATGTTTCTCTGGTTTCTGGAAGCATTAAATGAATCACCATGCTGCCTGTTGGGGATAAAAAGTTACAATGATGAAATAATGTATTTTTTTATTCTTGTGTTCTACCTCTATGCCTAAGTCTAGGAGGTAGATCAGTTAGCAGGGCAAACTGTGGACCCCATCCCAGCAAAAATGACCACAGCAGTGATGCTGTACCTTTCTTGGGGCATCGACTGTGTCAGGGTGCATGGTACCACCATGTGTCACCACTGATGAAGTTAAGTTTACCCACTGACTGATGGTGCTGTCAGGTTTCTCTTGGGAGCAAGTGCTCCACACACATCACATTTCTGTAAATCTTGTGAGCAAAGAAAGTACTGTGGTTCTGGGTTTTTGTTTTTGTTCAAGACTCTTTATTAGTGAATAGAGAAAAATAACTTTCCAGAACAAAGGCAGCCCTACATAGAGTTCTGGTTCTCAGTTGAGGCAATATGAGCAATGTCTAGGGAACTTGTCACAATTGGGGAGAATACTGACTACTGAACATCTTATAAAACCCTTGACCCAGAATATTCATAGTGAGAAAGCTGAAAAACCGTTGACTTAAGCCTAGTCAAAAGTAACCTGCTTCCTGCAAATCATGTTTTAAATTTCTTTGTTTCTCTCTCTTCCCCCCCTCCCTCTCTCTCTCTCTCTGTACAGGAATCAAACTCACAACCTCACACTTGCCAGGCATAACCTGTGCCGCTGAGCTATATCCCTTGGCCTTCCTGTAAATTATAAAAGACTGTTCTAGCCCCCGTGCTGCCGTGCTGCCCTAGGCAACCTGGGGCTCAAGGAACCAGTGTCAAAACAAAAAGTGCAAAATTGATGGTGCTGGCTACAGCTGCAAGCAACAAATTGTTTTGGTCTCTAACTTTCAAATGTTGTGTCATCTCTCAGTATCCATCAAAGTAGAAGGACAACTTGCTAGCAAGCAAGTAGGATAAAACCTTAGACCACCTTGCTTCTTAATGAAGTTACTGTTTCCCCCATTTCTCCCCTCTTCTCTCAGTACTGGAGCATGAACTGAGCTACATCCGAAGCTCTTTTTTTAAGACAGTCTGACTAAGCTTCCCAGACTGCACTCATGCACTCACAGGTGGGGCTTTTGGGAGGTGGCTGGATTATGGGGGCTCAGAGCTGACTTGCTGTTAAGGGGCAAGTCCTTGGGGGCCCAGGATGGCAGGGTTTATCCTCTTTGGGACTCTATGCTTGCCATCTGTGAAGTTATTCCTCTGCTATGCCTCCTATGAGCTGAAACCTCTACAAACTGGGCAAAACTTTTCTTGAAGTTGCAGATGTTGGGTATTTTGTCCCAGTGACAAGAGTGAAGGAAGTGACTTAAGACAGTGTGTCTTCCTCCAAAAATGTATTACTGTACCTAGAACATGAGGTGAGGTGAAGATTTTGCATAGATTAAAACCACCAAAGTTATAATTAAATAAAACTTGTTACTTGAAACAGATTTCAAACAATCTTACATATAAATGCACTCAGTGATTTTATGTGACTTGCTTTGCAGCTGAAAATAGTATATCTAGCTTAATACCAATATTTATCTATACAGATGTCAAAATAACTTACCAAAATCCACACAGAGCCAGTCATCAGTGTCCTTTCCTTCAATCTTAACATGAGGCTCACTTTCACATTTCAGGTGTTTGTACTGAAAAAAGCCAGACCACAGATTAAAGACAGGAGGAAGCCTGCCCTTATTGAGGATCTAGCAGCATTTTTCTTGGTCTGAATCTGGGAACTAGCGTACTCATTTCTCATAGTTATACTCTGCCACATGCCACATGGTTAATAACTTAAAATTCAGGCATAAGTATTTTTCCTACCTTCTTTCACTCCTCTCTCCTAAACCTTCTTGCCCAAATTCTAAGAAGGGAAGGCCATGCTTCTCATTCACCAAGGTGCCTCTGAGACACAGAGGCCTAAACACAATATTTGGTCCCCACCTATATCATCCTTGTACCCATTCAGGTTCCCTTCACTCAGGAAAGGCAGACACCACTTTCCTGTTTTAAGGCTGGGTTGTCTAAGTGCTACTGATTTCACCTCATCTAGTTTTGAGATCTGTTAATGGAACTTCATCCCATGTGTCTATTTCTGAGGCAGCTGTGAGTGGTCTCAGTTCTTAACATATCTGTTGGTGTCAACAAAAGCTAATAACAGACAAGATAGAATTTAAGCCAAAAATTGTTAAAAGAGACAGGACATTGACAAAAGGGTCAACTTACCAAGATAAGTTATACATAACACTAAAGATCATCTTCTAAATGTATAAAGCACACTGACAGCTGAAGGGGAAAACAGTAGAAGCACAGTAAGACTTCAGTACCCCACATTCCATAATGAACAGAACACTCAGAGAAGGAAGAGATGACCTCCCCCCACCCCTTTTTGAGATGAGGTCTTGCTCTGTAATTCAGATTGGCCTTGAACTCAGTATTCTGCGCTGGCCTCAAAATCACAGGGATCTTACTGCCTCAGCCTCCCAAGTGCTGGGATTATAGGCATGCACCACCACATCCAGGGAAATGGATGACTTGAATGACACTACAGTGACCAACTGGCCTCAAAAGACATTAACAGAGCTTTCTACCCAGCGAAAGCACAATACACTTTTAAAATCACGGGTACAAGCAATGTTCTCTAGGATAATTTAATAGGCTACAAAATCTTAAGAATGAAATTACACAAAATATTTTCTGATCATAATAGAAAAAAATTGGAAAAAAATCTATGTATGTGAAAATTAACCAATACATACTTAACCAATGGGAAAAAAAAATCACCTCAGTAGGAAATATGAGACAAGTGAAAATTACCTTATACTCTGAAGAATTAAGAGGAAAAACATCAAAAGCTAGCAGTGGATGGGAAACAACTAGGGTGGGGGAAAAAAGTGAAACCAAGACTTGTTCTTCAAAAAAATGTTTAAATAAAATTGCTGTATCTTTAGATTGAGTAAAAGAACACCTAAAATCAGAAATGGGGAGGTATCACTACCAATTTAAGAGAAATAAAAAGAACTTTAAGAGTACTATGCCTGGGCATGGTGGCAGACACCTGAAATTTCAGCATTTGGGAGGCCAAGGCAAGAAGATCGCCGTGAGTTTGAGGACAATCTGGGTTACCCAGCAAGTTCAAGGCCAGCCTGAACTGCATAGTGAGACCTTAAAAAGACAAATCACTGAGGAGACCTATAATTAGTAGATAACTGAAATACTTATTGGAATTTCCCAACACAGAAATTGGGTCAGAGGTTTACTGATGAATTAGGAAAAAATACTTCCTAAAACTTACAAAAATTAAATGGAGCAGAACATTTCCCAATTGTATGAGATCAACTTCTGACAGGAAAGCTAGACAAATACACTACAAGGAAAAAAAAAAAAACCAAAAAACTAATCAGGTGTGGTGGCATATGCCTATAATCCTATTACTCTGGGAAGCTGAGGCAGGAAGGTCACAAGTTCGAACCCAGCCTGGGCAATTTAGCAAGACCCTGTCTCTAAATTTAAAAATTTTAGAAGGGCCAAGGATGTACCTGAGTGCAAAGGCTCTGTGTGTTCAACCATAAGTACTGCTTTTCCCATTCAAATCCCTGATGAATAAATATTTTGTCACCAACAAAATGTTAGCAAACCAAACTTGGCAACATATTAAAACAGCCCAGCATTTGGGCTCACATCTGTATCTGACCTACTTGGGAAGCTGAACAAGAAGAAGATCACAGATTTGAGGTCAGCCTGGGCTGTTTCAAAATAAAAAGGGCTGGTATATATGGCTCAGTGCTGGAATGCTTGTCTAGTATCACTGAGATCCTAGGTTCAATCCCTAGTACTGGGGAAAAAAACCAATTATGCACCATGACCAAATTAAATTCCTGGAATGCACACATTTCTACATGTGTAAATCAATGTAATACATTAACAGAATAAACAATCCACGTGATCACTGATGCATTTCACAAAATTCAACACCCTTTCATGATAAAATCACTCAATGAACTAGGGTGAAAAGGAAACTACCTCAATGTAATAAAGGCCACATATGAAAGGCACACAGCTAGCATACTCCAGCACACTAGTGGTGAAAGAATAAAGCTTTTCCTGAGATCAAGGACCAAGACAAGATGCCCATTTTTGCTACTTCTGGTCAACACAGTAATGAAAAGAAGTAGCTGCAGCAATTGCACAAGACAAAGAAAAATTATCTCTTTGTACACAAGATGATCTTGTGTAGAAAACCTTAAAGATGCCACAAAAAGCATGGTCAGGACTAACACATTCAGCAAAGCTGCAGGATACAAAATCACACAAACATCAGCTGAACTGCTATACACTAATAAGCAATCTGAAAATTGAATTAAAATTCCATTTACAATAGAATCACAGATTGCTAAGAACTACAAAGCATTACTGAAAGAAATTAAACATAAATGGGAAAATATCCTATATTCATTGGTCAAAAGACTTAATACTGTTAAGATGTCAACACTATCCAAAGCAATCCATAGATTTTTTTTTTTTTTTTTTTTTTTTTTTTTTTTTTTTTTTTTTTTTTTTTTTTTTTTTTTT
>RJWM01000153.1:38737-130107 GCA_004363535.1 Dasyprocta punctata | reverse complement strand
TTTTTTTTTTGTCTTTTTGAGACAGTTTCACTATGTGGTTGAGGCTGGCCTTGATCTCACAGCGATCCTCCTGCCTCAGCCTCACGAGTGCTGGGATTACAGGCATGCGCCACCACTCCCAGCTTCCATAGATCAATTCTATCCCTATTAAAATCCAACATATATTTTTTGAAGAAATAAAAACCCATTCTAAAATTTACATAGAATCTCAAGTATCCTGAATAGCTAAAACAATCCTGAAAAAGAAAAAGTTGACAATGTTAACATTTCCCGATTTTAAATCCTGTACTGGGGCTGGGGGTGTAACTCAGTGGTAGAGTGCCTAACACATGCAAGGCTCTCGGTTCATTCTTCACCAGCAAAACAACAGCAACAAAACTTAGTACAAAGCTACAGTAACCAAAAGAGTATAGTGCTGTCATAAAAAGACACATAAACCAATGGAATAAGGAGTTGGGGAATAAACTTGCACAAATTATGGTTAAATAATTTTTAATAGGGATGTCAAGACCACTCAACAGTGAAAGGACAGTCTTTTCAACAAAAGGTGCTAAGGAGGCTGGATATCCACATAGCCTTAAACTACCTATAAAAACTAATTTAAAGAATTAAATACCTAATCATGGGAAATAAAACCATAAAATGTGAGAAGAAAACAAGGAAAAGCTTCATGACATGACTTTGGCAATGATTTTCTTGGATATGTTAGCAAAGGCACAGGCAACAAAAGACAAAGTTGAAATCATCCAAATTAAATAATTTTTTTTTTTTTTTTTTTTTTTTTTTTTGCACCTGCCAGACAGGCACTTAAGCCGCTAAGCCAAACTCCCAGCCCTAGTTATTTTGAGGCAGGGTCACACTATGTAGCTCAGGCCGGCCTTGCACTCATGTAGCCCAAGCTGGCCTCGAACTCACAATGCTCCTCCTACTTCAGCCTCCGGAGTGCTGGGATTAAAGGCATGCACCACCACACCTGGCTTTTTTTTTGGTCTTTTTGAGACAGGGTTTCACTATGAAGTTCAGGCTGGCCTTGAACTTGCAGCAATCCTCTTGCCTTGGCCTCCTGAGTGCTGAGATTACAAGTGTGTGCCACCACACTGGGCTCAGATTAAATACTTTTGTGCATCAAAGGATGCTACCACCAGAGTAAGATAAAAGATTAATATTAAAAAAATAGCTCCTATAAGTCAATATCATACCTGCTTAAAAATGAGCCAATGACTATAAATATTTTCTCCAAAGAACATATATGAATGGCCAATAAACAAAAATATGCTCAATATCATTAGTCATTAATCATTATGGGACTGCAAAAATGAAAACAGCCAGGGATTTAGCTCAGTGGTGTAAGCTGTGAGGTCAATCCCTGGTACCAGAAAAAACAAAAAACAAAAAATCCATGAAAACAATAATGAGATGTCATTTCACACCCATAAGGTTGGCTATGATAAAATTTAACCAAAAACTAGAACAGGCCAGGCATGGTGATGCACACCTACAGTCCCATCACCTGGGAGGGTAAGGCAGGGAGATGGCAGGTTCTGGCCCAACCTAAACAATTTAGCAACAAACTCTAAAATCTGAAAAAGGGGTGGAGGGTGCTGGAGGTGTGGCTGAGTGCTCCCTGGGTTCAATCTCCAGTACCCCCCACCACACTACTAGCGGGATTTTAAATTCGTGTAGTCATTATGAGAGGGATAATGGCCAAAAAATTAAAGGTAGAATCAGCATATGATCCAGCAATTCCACTTCTTATATACACTCAAAAGAATTAGAAGCTGGGACATGAACAGATACAAAGCAGCTAAAAGTTATAAGCAACTCAAGTGTCCATCAATGAATGGGTGGATAAATTGTGGTATATATACTGTACAAGCCTGTAGTATACAGTAGACTATTAGTCTTGAGACAGAAACTCTGCCACATGTAACAGCATCCATGAACCTTGAAGACAAGGTGCTAAGTGAAATCGTCACAAAAGGGCAAATAAAATTGATTTTTCATAAGAGATAAGAAGAGTAGTAAAATTCATACAAAGTAGAATGGAGCTGCAGGGGAAGGGGAATGAGAAGTTATTGTTTCAGTGGTACAGAGTTGCACATGAAAGTTCCAGAGACAGATGGTGGTAACAATTAATGTACTTAAAGTCAATGAATATACACTTATAAATGATTAAAACAGCAGGACACACATTGTGTATGTTTTTACTACAAACACAAGATTCACTGACCTTGCATGTCTCTCCCTCCTCATCTAAAACTTCTGTAAAAGTAATTTCTAGCCCTTCATTTGTCCTCTTCCAGAAACTTGGAACACTTCCTTTCTTTTTATATCCTGAAGTCCAGCAATCACTACTAAGTCTTCATCTTACTCCACCCCACTATCACATCTGATTTTACAACTCTTCGCCCATGCTCTCCTGGTTCTTCCTATCCTTCCAATCACGTTTTTGGAATCTTCCTCTGCTCTATCATATTATACCAGAGCTGTCTTAGACCCCTTCTTACTTTACAACTTCTCCAGACAATCTCAATCACTCTGTGTTTTGTTTTATTTTTTAAGACAGGGTCTTGCTTTGTAGTTGAGACTGACCTTGAACTCAGTATGTAGCCCAGGCTGTCCCCAACTCCTGAGGGCTGGGATTACAGGCACATGCCACCACATCCGGCTTCTTTTGCTGTTAAAAACCTTTCAGCCGGCACTGTGGTGCACACTTGTAACTGCAGAATGGCACCAGAATAGCTGAAAGCTTTGAATATAGTTTTTTCCTCATTCTAATGTAAGTTCACTCCAACAGGAAAATGAACTGCTTTTCTTTTCTTCTATTAGATGGATGAATGCAGAGGGTAAGAACTGTCATCTGGAGCCTGGCATGGTGGCGCACGCCTTTAATCCCAGCACTTGGGAGGCTGAGGTAGGAGGAGTGTTGTGAGTTTGAGGCTGGCTTGAGCTACAAGGCGAGCACAAGGCCGGCCTGAGCTACATAGTGCAACCCTGCCTCAAAAAACTAGGGCCGGGAGTTCGGCTCAGTGGCTTAAGCACCTGTCTGGCAGGTGCAAGGTTGCGAGTTCTATTCCCGGTTCTGCAAAAAAAACCCAAAAAACTGTCATCTGTATCACTGTTACCTTGCAGATGACTAAGCATGATGCCTGGAAATACTGGCCATGCTCAGACAGAATCAAACTCTAGACCGGCACTGTCCAACAGAACCTTTTAGTTATGGAAATGTTCTACGGCTGTTCAATACTGCAGTAATCTGGAATGTACTGTACTGGTGGCTACATTAGACAGTGTTGTTTTAGAAATCCCTTTGGCTTACACTGTCTTTTAGCTTGTCTCAGATTATTTTTCATTTTTTTCTTTTTGGTCACAAGAGACAAGAGACTCGACAGGGCTACTTTTACCAGACCCTTTTCTATCAAAGGACACAGAACAAGCCAGGTGTGGTGGCACACACCTTTAATCCCAGCATTTGGGAGGCTGAGGTAGGAAGAACATTGTGAGTTCGAGGCCGGCTTGGGCTACAGTGCGCCAGCGCAAGGCTGGCCTAAGCTACATAGGGTGACCCTGCCTCAAAAAATCAGGGCCTGGAGTTTGGCTCAGTGGCTTAAGCACCTGCCTGGCAGGCACAAAGTTGGGAGTTTGATCCCCGGTGCCAGGAGAAAAAAAAAACAAAAAAAACCACACAGAACACAAAACACATTCAGGCAACCTGGGCCTCCTCACATACTGTTCTTTAGGCTGAGGTACTGACATTACTCCACTCAACTGTGCAAAAGAAAAGAAAGCATCCTACCATTTTCACAATGTAGAAGGCCATGGCATGTAAGTGTCGGGTGGAAGTTCCACTGCCAATCACAAAGTAATCAGTGTATCTCATTTCTGGAGGAACCTTGATCACACAAATGTCTCTTGCATTTTCTTGCCTCAGAAGTGAAACCAGCATATCGATGTCAAACTTGGGACCAGTATTATCTGAAATGCACAAGCACTTGTTTGTGACAGATGCCCAAGTAGGAGACAGACCTGAACATACCCAAAGTGCAGATGTGTCCCAGAGGAAACAAAGAAACTGGTCCTCCACAAGGATGTTTAGATCCAAAATGTTTTGTAAGTTCATAGGGCCCAGACTTCCCAGCAGCTGAACCTCCGGGTAGTTGCACTGCTCGGCTTTTACAGTCAGAGTGCTCAGGTTACACAGAGCAACTGCACGCCCTTTGCTATTAGCACACACAAGAAGAATCACCTATCAGTGACAAATGACTGTCTTATTCAGTATTAATGAGCAATAATGCTATACAATAAAAGAAAAACAGTAGCACAATTTTGGGAAGGGGTGATACACTGATCACACTAAATTGAACTCCAGTTATAAAGCCTTACAGAAGTAAAATATGAGATGGAAGTCAGTCAGTCAGTCAGTCAGTCTCTCTCACTCTTTCCCTGACAGGATCTTGCTAAATTTTTCACACTGGTCTGGAACTTGGGATCTTCCTGTCTCAGCTTCCTGAGTGCTGGGATTATAGGCATGCACCACCATGCCTGGCTCTCAAGACTTTTCTTAGCAAACTGGTTTATAAGAATAACTGTTGGTTATTAACAACAGTTTTCTATGAAAATGTAACTTTTCTCCACAGACTTAGACATAACTGTTCTTCAACTTGGGAGTATTAGCGTCTGTAAATTTATAGCTCTCCTAAATTCTAAACCTTACTCCAAAGCACCTAGTAGCAAAGCCTATGAAAACCTCTCCCTCTCAAATCCTGTAATTTCTCAGTTATGATTTGTTCACTACTTTTCAAGTTTCTAAAAACCTTTGAAGCACGTTTCTTGCACATCCCCTGGCAGTCCCTGGCTCTCCCTCGGAATCCTCACGGCCCAACACTCCCCACAATTCCATTTCCCAGGCTCCAAGGTAGACCGGGAAGAGAGGTCAGGACGTTGGGGCCCCGTGCGGCCAAACGGACGGCGGGGTTTCTAAACATTGAAGCCTCAGTTCCTCCACTGTGAAATGGGAGGGCTGGCGGGGTCAAGTTCTGGCGACCGTTCCAGCTCTGGGTCTGTAGTTTCCCGAGTAGTAACAGAAACATATCGCGGAACCAGAGCCTCCCGCGAAGCGCTCGGCTCCCAGCTGCGCAAATCGCCTTCGCTTCCCCACGCCCGTACCTGCAGCGCCGGGCTCCGGGCGGCCCTCACCGTCCGTCCGCTCCTCCCGCTGAGGCCCGCGGCGCAGGCCGCGCACAAGCTGCGGAGTCAGGCAGGCTCGGAAGGGCGCCGGTCCCGCGGGAAGCCGTCCCACGGCCAGCAGCTGAAGCCGGGGCCCTACAGGTGCCGCAGTCCCCGCTGCCCGGGAAACAGCCCCGCGCCACAGCACCGACCCCACTCGCAGCGCTACACAGCCACCTGGCCCCATCGCCGTCGCCGTGCGTGACGTCACGGGGCGGGCTCCACAGCGGACTCGGCAGGCTCTACGTCTTCTGATTGGCCAGGTCAATCAGAGCAGCCAGGAAGTTTATGTCGTCTGTGGGCGGAGCCAGGACCTGAAGGGGGGACCTTGAGTGGAGTCTGGAGCAAAGGAGGGAGGACAGAGATTAGGCAGATTTGATTTGCCAGTAGGTTTGGTCAAAGGGTGCCAAGCAAATAACAGTTACTCCAGAAGTGTTTGATACATTATTTAATTTTCTTAAAGCAACAACAATCCGAGTGCAGGAACACAAGTCTGATCCCAGCATTCTCAGGGGCTGAGGCAGGAGGGTTTTAAATTGGAGCCCAAGCCGGGCGTGGTGGCGCACGCGTTTAATCCCAGCAGTTGGGAGGCTGAGGTAGGAGGAGCGTTGTGAGTTCGAGGCCAGTTTGGGCTACAACGCGAGCACAAGGCCGGCCTGAGCTACACAGTGCGACTCTGCCTCAAAAAACCAGGGTTGGGAGTTTGGCTCAGTGACTTAAGCGCCTGTCTTGACAGGCACGAGGCTGTGAGTTCAATCCCCGGTGCCGCCAAAAAAAATAAATAAATAAAAATAAATAAAAATTGGAGCCCAGGCTCACTACTTAGCAATTTATCTCAAAAAATAAATAAATAAAAATAAATAAATAAATAAATAAAAGGGCTAACCGGACGTGGTGGCGCACGCCTTTAATTCCAGCACTCGCCTTTAATTCCAGCACTCGGGAGGCTGAGGTAGGCGGAGTGTTGTGAGTTCGAGACCCGCTTGGGCTACAATGGGAGCGCAAGGCCGGCCTGAGCTGCGTAGTGAGACCCTGCCTCAAAAAACCAGCTTTGGCAGGTGTCAGGCTATGAGTTCAATCCCCAGTGCCGCTAAATAAATAAATAAATAAATAAAATAAAAGGGCTGACGTGAAACCCCTGGGTTCATTCCCAAGTACCGCATAAACAAAAACAAAAAACCTCCAAGTGGTAATGGGGGGGAGGGAATTTTATAAAATACAGAAACTAATATAAGTACCTCTGTTTACCACTCCAAATATTTACAATTGTTTCAAGTTATTTTTGAAAATTAAAAAAGTATTATAAAGTTAGTTCTATTATGTTCTTCAGTTCCAAACCACATCTTCTTCAATTTCATTTCTTTCTAAGCATGAATTTGGTATTTCTCCTAGTTTTTGCCATCCTTTCCAAGTTTCCCCCTTGTTTCCAAGTATCCTAAACCTGCCATCTATATTTGCCATCAAGAATGATCTGTGCATACTACAGTACCTGCAGGTAGTGTGCAGATGGAAATTAGTAGTCTTGCCTCACTTGAGGGGAATTTGTTCTGAAAAATGTATCGTTAGGTAGTTTCGTTGCAAATGTCAAATGAAGACAGCTAAGATGGTACTAGGCAATATTGGTCTAATCTTATGATACCAACATAGTATATGTGGTCTGTCACTGATAAAGGCATCAATGTGCATTGCATGACTATATCATTTGTTTACAAATTGGCCTCATGGGGGAAGAAATAGTTCAGTCATTCTAACAAAACCCGATCGGAATAGAACCACCAGGAATGCACGCGTGGCCAGTTACAAGGGAGACCGAAGGACCTAGGTGCGTCTCAGTAGAGGCAAGAGAAGGAAATTTGCTTAGGGCTTGTGCGTGTTCTGCACGAGTCTGGGAGACCAAAGAAAGTGGGATCAGCTGTGAAGTGCATGCCAAAGCAAAAGCAGTGTACAGCAATTGTGTCTCTTCAATAACCTGTGGTGAAGAGATAGGAGAATGTTCCTGGAACTGGGGATGTCATCGGTCACTCACAAGGACTATGTGGTCTGGGAAGCATTGGGTCCTGTTAGAAACATTGCTTTATGTGCCATTAGGAACATCACGTGATTACCAGGAGGGTTGAGAAACGGCCTCAGGGGCCCTCATTCTGCAGAAATGTAACACTTAAGAGAAATGTAGACTATTAGACCTGAGGGAAGAGTGATGCCTGGGGAAAAAAAAAAAGGAAAATTACAGTGAAAGCAACATTGAGAGAGGTTTTCTGAATGGAGTCTGGAGGCCAAGAAGGAAGCAGAACTTCTGCATGGGTCAAGCTGCTGCCAGCGAATTAGGCCATAGTCACCCTTTGATTGCAGACATCTGGAACAGATCTTTACAATGTGCCCAGAGACTCAAGATGCACTCAAGAGCTTATTGGACTCTTGTTTTATGGGCATTGGTATGAAGTATGTACATTCTTTGGTCTTCTATCAGTCACATAGCCACAGTTGCACAGCCCCTATTCTCAACTCTGACAGAAGTTTTCCCTTCCAAAGAATTTTTACTGCCTTGTAAGAAGTTTGCTCTTCTAAGCTCCCATCTTCCCCGCCTTCATCAGAACACTGTTTCAGATATCTGAACTTGTGACTCCTGAACTCCACGAAGAAAGATCTTTACTTTTATAGTTTTTGAGTTTAAGTTGATTGGCATGCAGAAGTCACACGTCTGTGGAGAGACCCCTCATGCCCACTCATCGCAGCCCAGATCAGCATGTTCCATTCACAGTGAAATGATCCCCATCAGGGGATCTCATCAGGCATGAACTCAGAGACAGAGACTGTCAGCCCTAAGTCCTCACTGTTCATTACTACAAACCATTTTACAGGCCATGTTCCCATCCGAGGAAAGACTTGGGAATAGCTAACCGAGGTCACACTTGCAAAATGCCCCACCCTGTGAGAGCTGGAACCTCAGCTTGAACTTCATTTCAGATAAAGGCAGAATTAGAAGGGGAGAATAGTTTAATAATCCCTGTCTTTGGAGTGCTGGGTTTGGGGACTAGGAAATTCATCAAACTCAACCTTTGCTTACTCTGTGGATGCATTTATATACAGCCATATCTCCTTCTCTGGGGACCAGAATCTTCTTCAAAGGACCCTTAGTCCACAGATGCATCAAACATTATCTTTGAAGTGAATAAACATATTTTTTGTGGCAAATGGAAACAGAGACTGTTGGGATTCAGTAAAATTTTACAGTATTTAAAAGTGTTGCTTCAAACTACCTTTTTGTCATGCATGTATTCAATGATAGCCATAATTTTTTTAAAAAGTCATTATAATAATAAAAGTCGGGACTACTACTGTCTACCTCTGAGATCCTCCAAGACCTCTCAGGGCAGCTCAGCCCACTGCTGGGCAGGTGTGGCTGATGGTAAACATTCTTGTCATTTAAATGTAACCACTTTCCCCCATGGACTTTCTCTTTCTATGCACTGTTTCTGCTCTTTAGAGACCTTACTAAGGAAAGGGCTAGGATTAAAGGGACTTCTCATAAATCTAATCCTAAATACTATGTAGTTGTGTGTTTCTATTTAAAAACTATCTTGTGCCTGTCATGGTGGTGCACTCCTACAGTACCAGCACTTGGGAGGTGGAGGCAGGAAAATTGCTGTGAGTTCAAAGCCACCCTGGGCTACCTAGTGAGTTTAAGTCTAGCCTGGACTACATAGTAAGATCCTGTCTCCAAAAGCCCCCAAAACTATCTTGTTCTCCACTTTGTATGTCTCCTAATTAGAAAAGGGACAAAATCCTTTTAAAGTGAAGACAATTAAGCAGGACACATAGAGGTAGGAACTGTCTCTCTGTACCCTAGGCTCCTCCAGTGTGGGCAGTGTCTGCATTTGGTGTTGGACTCTCCAAGCATATCTAAGGACAGGAAGTCCCACTTAGAGTGGGCATTGAGGCCTGCATAAAATGAACATTCACCTGGGTGCAGAGGTGCATGATTGTAATTCCAGCTTAGGCAGAAAGATCACAACTTCAAAACCGGGTGGGCAATTTAGCAAGACCCTGTCTCAAAATGAAAAGTAAAAATGGGATGGGATGTAATTCAGTGGTAGAGTGCCCCTAGGTTCAATCCCCAACATGGGCGGGGCGGGGGGCAGAGACCGAGAGAGGGACAGATGGATGGACAGACAGACAGACACACAGAAGAGAAGATACTGCAAGCTTCCAGGGTCCAGTTAGAGCACATTTAAGGTCTAGCAGTTGAGAGAGGGTGATGAGGATTTAGATGTGGGCAGAAAACAGAGGTTAGGTCCTAAAGGCTGCTGTACACTAGAGGACTTTGGGTTTATCCTGGTGGCAATGAAGAGCCACTGAAATGAAAACACCTGCCAGGCCTAACACGGGCAGTGACAATGAACTGCAGGACGGCCACTCAGGGGTCGCTGCCATCTTGTAGAAGTAGCTGGGGCCGGGCGTGGTGGCGCACACCTGTTATCCCAGCACTTGGGAGGCAGAGGCAGGAGGATTGCTGCAAGTTCAAGGTCAGCCTTGGCTACAAAGTGAGTTCAAGAACACTGTGAACTGCATAGTGAAACTCTGGTTCAAAAAGACAATAAAAAAAAAAAGTGACTGGGGCTTGGGCAGTAAAGATGCAGAGAAATACATGCATTCTAGAGAGATTTGCAAAGTAAAGCAAACAGGATTAGTTCTTTTTTTTTGGTACCAGCGATCAAATGCACAACCTCACACTTGCCAGGCAGGCACTTACGCCACTGAGCCAAATCCCCAGCCCTATTTTTTGAGACAGGGTCTCACTATGCAGCTCAGGCTAGCCTTGAACTCACTTTGTAGCCCAGGCTGGTTTCGGACTCACAACAATCCTCCTGCCTCAGCCTCCTGAGTGCTGGGATTAAAGACATGCACCACCATGCCCAGCTAAAGTGAACAGGATTGGATGAGGATGGCTTCTGAGGTGAAGAGAGGGAGTTGTCCAGATGGGCATATCTGCCAGGGCCAGGCCTCCACCCCCATGCCGCCTCACATCTGTCTTTCGGAGCTTCCATTCTTGCAATGTCCCACTAATTAAACCTACTGCTGGTGGCCAAGCATGGTGGCACAACGGAGAGCTCGAGGCCACCCTGAACTACATCAAAACAAAAAACAAAACAAAACTAAATGTGACAGGAAATCATTCTTGACATGAGACAGCAGGCAGAAGAGTGCTGGATCTGGGGCCGCTTCGGAGGCCTCCCTTGTTTCTGTCTCAGCAGCTGTAGGCCTGCGCTGCCCATTGGCCAAAGTCTGAAAATAGCTGTTTCATACATTTGATTTGGTTTTCCAATTGCTTTCAGTGGGAGGATAATTCCTGGAGTAATAAATTCTTTGTGGGTAGAAGCAGATGTCTCTCACTGTGACTTTAACATTCACGTCCCTGGTTATTCCTCTGTTGACATTTCTTCATATGCATAGTGAGACCTTGCTAAGAAAAGGGCTAGGATTACTTGTGAAGGCTGCCATGATGGAATAACACAGACTAGGTGCCCCACACGTCAGAAATTAATTTGCTCACAGTCCTGGAGGCTGAATGTCCAAGATCAAGGTGCCGGGAGGGTTGGTTTCTGGGGAGGCCTCTTCCACGGCTTGCTGCTGGCCGCCTTCTCACAGTGCCCTCACATGACCTTCCCCTCCTTATAAAGGCACCACCCCCACTGGATTGGGCTCTGTCCTTCTGATTTAACCTGAATTACTCCTTAAAGGTGCAAGCCCCAGGTGCAGTCGCATTGGGGATTAGGGCTTCAACATATAAGTGGGGTGGGGGTGGGGTTCAGTTCATAACAATTGTCTTTATCGGATGCTCCTGGGCTTATGATGGGGATGGGTTCCCATAAATTCATTGTAAATTGAAAATACAATAACTCAAGACTACTTTCAGTAAACCTTACCTACTGAATAATTAGCTTGACAACTTAGCATCCGCAGAGTAGCAATTGTTCTCCCTTGAAGTCATGTGGCTGAGGCTGACTGGTACGGCCTGGCCCCTGAAAGTGTTGTGCCACAGATCGCTAACCTAGAGAAAGATCCAAATTTAAAATTTGATGTATGGATTCTACTGAATATGTGTCATTCCTGAACTGCTGGAAAATCAAGAAATCCTAAGTGGAGCCATAGGTTGGGGGCCATCTGTGTATTTCATCTTCACTGAAATGCCTGTCATCATCAAGCACGGTGACCACTGCCTGTAATCTCAGCTACTTGGGAGGCTGATGCAGGAGGGTTGCAAAATCAAGGCCAGCCTGGGCTGCATGGCAAGACCTTGTTTCAAGATAAAAAAATAAAAAGGGCTAGGAATTTAGCTCAGTGCTCTCTGGGTTCAATTTTCAATTTAAAAAAAGGCACTATGTCTTTACTTCTTTTCTGTCTTGTTTGCCATTATCATGTCAACTGGTTATATGTGTTGAAGGCATATTTTCATCTACTTCTAGTTTATGGAACTAAGTTTTACATTCTTTATCATGTCTCTTAATGAAAGATGGTTTTGATTTTAGTGAAGTCAAAGGTTTGCCTTTGGTTTGAGCTCCTATCATCTTGTTTAGGAAATCCTATCTTCCTGAAATCATAAAGATATCTGTATATTCTCCTAAACCTTTTAAAATTTTATCAGTTACAGTTCCGTCTTTGGTTCATATGGAATTGATTGTTGTGCATGGGGTGTGGTAAGGATCCTTCCTTAAATATGTGGACCCATTTCTCTCAGCAGCATTTATGGGGTGATTCCTCCTGTCTCTGCTGATCTGCAATGTCAGCCCGTCCGACCCACATTCATATCACTCTATCTGGACTTCAGTCCCAGGGGACTTCTTTTCTATCCTAGCCCAATATCACAGTCTGGGTAATTGTTATCCAGCTTACCTGTTCTCTGTCTAGCTATGTCCAATCTTTTGTTAAACCTTTTGTTTTTTATTTTTATTTTTAATTTATTTATTTTTTGCAGCACCAGGGATTGAACTCACAACCTTGTGCCTGCCAGACAGGCGCTTAAACCACTGAGCCAAACTTCTGGCCCTAGTTTTTTGAGGCAGGGTCGCACTATGTAGCTCAGGCCGGCCTTGTGCTCGACTTGTAGTCCAAGCCAGCCATGAACTCACAACGCTCTGCCTACCTCAGCCTCCCAAGTGCTTGTATTAAAGGTGTGCACCACCACGCCTGGCTTCAAGAAGCTTTTAAATAGAAATCCTTTATTCCTATATTGGTTATCTGTTGCTGCTTTTACATACTTTCAGTTTTCTCTTTTGTAGCTCTAAATGTATCAAACACTTAATTTTTTTTTTAAAGACAGGATCTGGGCAACCCAGTGAAGACCTCCTCCCGTCTCTTACGTATTCCTATACCCCATTCTCCCATTCCCTTCCACCAGTAAATTTTTCCACTCTTAAAAGGAAGAAAGAAAGAAAGAAAGAAAGAAAGAAAGAAAGAAAGAAAGAAAGAAAGAAAGAAAGAAAATTAAGAAAGAAAGACAGGATCTCTCTGGGCATGGTGGTGCACTCTTACAATCTTAGCATTCTGGGATACTGAGGTAGGAGGATTGCAAATTCAAGGCCAACTTAGTGAGACCCTGTCTCAAAATAAAATGTAGTAATAATTAAAATAATAATAATTTTAAAAGGGATAGAGATGTAGTTCAGCTAGGGTTCAATTCCTAACAATGCAAAAGAAAACAAGACAAGATCTTACTATGTTGCCCAGGTGGTTCCCAAACTCCCTGGCTCAACTCATCCTCCTGCCTCAGTCTCCCAAGTAGTGACTACAGGTACACACCACTGCATCTGAGCCATGATTTATACCTTATATCCGACAGTTCTAATATCTGCACTGGTTGCCAGTCCGATTATTTTATTGCTCTCTTGACCCATTCATAAAGGACGAGTGAGTTGCTTTTAATAGATGCTTTGTTTAATCCCAGCACTCGGGAGGCTGAGGTAGGCGGAGCGTTGTGAGTTCGAGGCCGGCTTGGGCTACAACGTGAGCTCAAGGCCGGCCTGAGCTACACAGTGCGACCCTGCCTCAAAAAACCAGGACCGGGAGTTTGGTTCAGCGGCTTACGCGCCTGTCAGGCAGCCTCGCGCCTGCCAGGGCAGGCGCTTAAGCCACTGAGCCAAACTCCCATCCCGGCCACTGTAAATGCAGTGTTTAGGTCTGCGGTGTGAGTCCCACTTGTAGGTCCACGGGAGGATGGGCCCGTGGTCAGGGACTCTCAGAGGGGACTGTTCTTCCTCGCCACCAGCGCCAGAGTTCTCCAGTCTCTGAGCCCCGCGGTGTCCACTTCGGTTTTCCGCAGCTCCACCCAAAGGGCATCGTTTAGGGTCCCGGCTTCTTGCAGGAGCCGAGCAGCACCCCCTCCCACTCCCGCAGTCACCATATACTGATCTGTGTCCCAAAGCAGGGGCCTTTACCCTGGCTCCCGGCGGTTAGGGCTGCGCGTGCGACCCGGTGAAACTGGCCCACTGCTGCTGCCTCCTGGAGGTCGGTGTTTCCCGGCTCTGGTCACCGAAGAGTCCCCAGCTTCCGGCCAGCTCAGTCACACACTGGAGAGGCTGAGACGCTTTGGTTCGTGTGTTCAGCTGGGTTGTAATGGGAGAATCTACTCTGAACATCCGCTCGGCCGCGCTGCTGGGAACAGACTTGACAATCGGGGTGCAGGAGGTACATGATTCCTTCCAGAGTCATTTTTTTCCCTCAGAAAACAAAACTTGGAATTTACTGCAAGGGCTAATTCTCATCTCTAAGGATAAAATTGCTTTAATTGCCTGAGAAAACTAAGAACCCAAGAAGGAGTACACGTTTTCATGGTTCTGGCTAGATTTGAGTCATTCTTCTTCCTACTACTACTTTACAAATGCTTAGGGGAAAAAAATTTTTTTTTCTTTGCCAATCAAATGTCTGAAAGTCACAGATGCATAAAGCATTCCAAAGTTGCACACCCGGTAAGCCAGGGAGGCAACTGATGAACTTGACAGTGAAGAAATTAGACATCTTTTGTCACTTACAGGACAGTCAGAAGTCCAAAACAAAACATCATTGTATAACAAAGAATACTTTTAAACTATTTTTCTTTAAGCCTAAGGATGTACAAAGGGAAGAATTAGGAAGATGCTTCAGCAATCAAGAAGAATCTTTTGAGCCAAATCCAGTGGCAGATGTCTGAAAAGCCAGAGACTTGGGAGGCTGAGACAGGAGGATCACTTGAGCACAGGAGTTTGAGACCACTGTAGGCAAGAAAGAAAGACAAGGAAGAGGAAGAGGAAGGGGAGGAGGAAAAAGAGGAGGAAGAGGAGCAGGAAAGAGAAAAAAAGGAGGAGGATGAATCTTATGCAATCTTAAGTCAGGATAGAGCAGTTTTATTTAAAAAAAAAAAAAAAAGCTGCCTGGCAAGCATGAGGTGGTGAGTTCGACTCCCAGTACCAAAAAGAAAAATAAAAAAACAAAAAACAAAAAAGAAAGGTTTACTTTGCCCTTTGTTTTCTACAAAATATAATTCCTGTGATTTCTCAAGCAGCAGGTTTCTGTGAAAGAGGCTTCCTCACTTGAGCCACACTGGAGAATCTTTGCTTCCTCCTTTTAAGCTTCCCTTTTAGCTGCTTAGAGTTCTAGAATAACATAGTTATGAAAAACTACATAAACACATGGAAATTAAATATCACCCTCCTGAACAACCAATGAGTCACAGATGAAATTAAAGAAGAAGTTAAACAATATGGTACAACATACCAGAACCTGTGAAATGCAATGAAAGCAGTCCTTACAGCAGTAAATTCTCACATCAGGAAAACGGAATGAGCACAAATAACTTAATGCTGCACCTCAAACTTCTAGAAAAAGAAGAGCAAGGCAAAACAAAGCTCATCGAAGGGAGGAAACTATAAAGATCAGAGCAGAAATTAATGAAATGGAGACTGAGAAGACAATGCAAAGAATTAAGGAATCAAAGGGTTGGTTCTTTGAAAGAATAAACAAAATTGATAAACCCCTAACCAACCTTATCAAGAAAAGGAAAGAAAAAACTCAAATTCATGCAATGAGGACTGAAAAGGGTGAAATTACTGCAGATCCTGTGGAAATTCAGAAAATCATTAATACTTACTTTGAAAATCTTCACTCCCATAGGCTGGAAAACACAGAACAAATAGACAGATTCCTAGAAATGTATGAATTACTAAAGCTGAATCAAGAAGATTAAAAATTTTGAATAACCCAATATCAGTTATTGAAATTGAACACACAATTAAAAACTTACCAACAAAGAAAAGTCCAAGTCCTGATGGATTCATGGCTGAATTCTATAAGAAATTTAGAGAAGATTTAATGCCAATACTCCTCAAACTCTTTAATGAAATTGAAAAGGAAGCAATTCTTCCTAACTCATTCCTGGAGGTAAGTATTACTCTGATACCAAAACCAGAGAAAGACCCAACCAAAAAGTAGAACCAAAGGCCAATCTCCCTAGTGAACATACATGCAAAAATTCTCAATAAAATACTAGCAAACAGATTGCAGCAAATTATCAAGAAGATTATACACTGTGATCAAGTGGGATTCATCCCAGGAATGCCGGGATGGTTCAACATACACAAATCAATAAATGTAGTACACCGCATCAACAGTGCCAAAGACAAAAATCACATGATCATCTCAATAGATGCAGAAAAAACTTTTTATAAAGTCCAGCATTCATTCATGATAAAAACCCTATAGAAAATTGGAATAGATGTTCTCTACCTCAATCTGATAAAAGTCATCTGACAAAGCACTGGCCAACAGCATATGAAATGGACAAAAACTGCAAACTTTCACTCTAAAATCAGGAACAAGACAAGGATGTCCACTATCACCACTCCTATTCAATACAGTTCTGGAAACATTAGCCAGAGCATTTATAAAAGAGAGAGAAATAAAAGGAATAAGGATAGGAAAGGAAGAAGTTGAACTATCATTATTTGTGGATGACATGACACTCTACATGGAAGACCCCAAAAACTCCACTAAAAGACTATTAGAGTCAAACCAATTTAGCAGCATTGCTGTATACAAAGTCATCACTCAAAAATCAATAACATTCTTGTACACAAACAACAAACTCACTGAGAAAGAAATTATGGAAATAACACCTTTCACAATAGCATCCCCAAAAATGAAATACTTAGGAATCAATTTAACAAAGTATGTAAAAGATCTATATATTGAAAACTACAGTACTCTGAAAAAGATGGAGGAGGATATTAGAAAACAGAAAGATATTGCTTGTTCTTGGATAGGAAGAACCAAAATTGTGAAAATGGCCATACTCCCAAAACTGCTATACAGATTTAATGCAATTCTGATGAAAATTCCATTAGCATACCTCACAGATCTAGAGAAAACATTCCTAAAATTCATTTGGAAACAGAAGAGATGTAGAATAGCAAAGGCAATCCTGGGCAACAAAGGCAAGGCAACAGGCATCACAATCCCAGACTTGAAATTATACTACGAAGCTACTGTGATAATATCAGCAAAGTACTGGTTAAAAAAAAAAAAGCAGATCTGGGGATCTGGGGATCAGTGGAACAGATTAGAAGATGCAGACACAACTACAAACACACTCAGTCACCTTATCTTTGACAAAGTGGCCAAACATATTCACTGAAAGGAAGATAGCCTCTTCAATAAATGGTGCTGGAAAAATTGGCTTTCCACATGCTGAAGACTAAAATAGCCCCAGGTCTACCACCATGCACCAAACTAAAGTCAAAATACATCAAAGATCTAAATATTAAAACAGAAACATTAAAAGTATTATAAGACAAGGTAGGTAGAAATCTTGAAGACATAGGGGTAGGCAAAGAGTTCATGAACAAAACTCCAACTGCACAGGAAATACGTCAAAGAATCAACAACTGGGATCGCATCTTATTAAAAAGCTTTTGTGCATCAAAAGAAATCACCAACAGAGTGAAAAGAAAACCCACAGAATGGGAAAAAATTTTAGCCAACTGTCCCTCAGACAAAGGACTTATATCTAAAATATATAAAGAACTGAAAAAAATCAGGCCCCCCAAATTTAAAGACCCAGTCCAAAAAGGAGCATCTGAGATGAACATGCACTTCTCAGATGAAGAAATTCAAATGGCAAATAAATATATGAAGAAATGTTCAATATCACTGGTCATTTGAGAATGCAAATTAAAACAACACTGAGATTCCATCTCCAGAAAGAATGGAGGTCATCAAGAAATCAAACAATAACAAATGCTGGAGGGGCTGTGGGGAAAAAGGAACCCTTCTCCACTGTTGGTGGGTGTTATGGATTAAGAACTGGTGGTCAACTTAACACCAGCTGAATTAAATCAGCATGGTGCTGAGTGCAAATGACTCACCTGAGGAAAGTTGCCAGCATAAATAGAGACATGGAGAAGAGTAAGGCGTCGTGGGTTCTCCTAAGTGCTGCTGTTTAGAGCCATTGGTTCTCCTGGAGGAGCTTGTCATGCTGGCTTCCCCAGTATGGATTCAGTCATTATCATTGGAGGAGCTTGGGACGTTGTTGCTGATGGTGGCTGCGGTTCACTTTGGGGGAGCTCTGCTCCTTACATTGAGCATTGCTTCCTGGCACTGGAGGGGAAGATGTGTGTTGGAGAAGGTTGTCACGCTAGGCTTCCTGACCTGGACTCAACTGTTCCTCATTGTCAGAGGAGCTCGGGACCTCATTGCCACTGAGGATGGCTGTGGTACTTTTCAGGGGAGCTCTAGTCCTTATTTTGAGTGTGATTTCTCAGCTCCAGTGTAGAACCCTCAACCTACTGGCACAGTTCCTTCACCCTGCTGGCATAGATTTTCTAGCTTTCACCACTGACCATTGGCATTCCCAGCGCAGATCCATAAAACAGACTGGCATGAGTCCTATTGTGGGCTCTTAGATTTCCAGTTGAATTTGTGGGAGGCATTGTCATGGGCCCTGGGTCTTTAGCTGGACTCATGTAGAACATTGCTGTGGGATCCAGGCTCTTGGCTGAATATTCTGGGTCTTTAGTGTTGTGGACAGATTTTCCTGCATTTTCTTGTGTTTAATTCTGGATGACCATCATAAAACAGTATTATAAATTCTGTGTCCTGTATGCAGTTGTTTTCCTTGTAACCCCTGACCACAACAGTCAGAGTGTAGACTGGTGCAACCACTGTGGAAATTAGTGTGGAGATTCCTCAAAAAACTAGGATTGCATGTCCCATTCCATCCAGCTATTCCCCTTCTGGGTATTTCCCCAGAAGACTTGAAAACATCATACCACAGCAATATATGTGCACCCATGTTTATAGCAGCACAATTTGTAATATCTAGATCATGGAAACAACCCAAATGCCCATCAACTGAGGAATGGATAAAAAAAGATGTGGTATTTTTATATGATGCAGTATTACTCAGCTATAAAAAGGATAAACTTGAGGCTTTTATAGGTCAATGAATGCAACTTGAGACTATATTCATAAGTGAAATAAATCTGACATGCATGTGTAAATATCATATTGTCTTCCTAGCGTAAAAAACTGAAAGAGTAAACAACATCCAAAATGTACAATAGATATTGTGAAAGAGAAAGGGAAAGAAATTGCTCCAAAGGAAAGAACTAGTGGGATAGGGGAAAGGAGAAAAGAAAGCAGGGAAAACACTATATGTCTGCATATATAGTCATATATATGTATTATATATATATATACACAAGATAGATAACTATGCTATTAATCTCTTAGTTCATCAAAAAGAACAGTTTGCACTTTCATCGTTCAATTGTTGCATCATTATTTTCATGCTTATATCTTGTAATCTGAACAACTATTCCAAAGTTAATAATATGCAATATATTAACCACTGCTAATCTCCTATTATTTTTTTTGAAATTCTTTTTTTTTTTTTGGTACCAGAGATTGAACTCACAACTTCATTCCTGCCAGGCAGTCACTTAGGCCACTGAACTAAATCCCCAGCACTATTTTTTTGAGACAGGGTCTCATGATGCAGTCCAGGCTGACCTTGAACTCACTTTGTAGCCCAGGCTGGTCTCGAACCCACAACAATCCTCCTGCCTCAGCCTCCCGAGTGCTGGGATTAAAGGCATGCACCACTGTGCCCAGCTTGTTTTGAAATTCTGTATCATCGTTTTTATTCTTTTTTTTGTTTTCAATTTTTTTTAATTTAAAAATTTAAAAAAATAACATGGTTAGATCTAATCAAGACCAGAGCAGTTGTGTGCGTGTACGTGGAGGGGGCATTTTAACAATGCTGCAGCAGCAACTTCTGTGACCAGGATCACCGAAGGTTGGGTGAACCAGCATGGCCAGCACGACTGAAAGACGTAATGTCAAAGTGAGCCTTTATAAAAAGATCCCAGCTGAGGAAAATTCTAAGCCAGAGTTCCTTTTCCTAGATAACTCTCTTCCTCAACTTCTTGCCCTGTGATTTGTGTTCCTAGGACTGTGCAGGCTCTGGACACACAGGTAAGGATAGTGGAGGAAGCACTCCAGGAAACAGGCTTCCAGCTGTCGTGAGGCCCACAGGAAGGAGTGCTGCCTGGCAGACGCTCTCAGGACTTGCCCTTTTCATGTTCTTCTCCACTAGGGGACCACATCCAAAGAGGCTCTTCCAGCAGTGTGGCACTTGAAATGTGTGCTTTTGACCTGTGGCTTTCTGAGGTCCCCTGACCACTGGATTACAGGGAGTGCTCATGCAGAAGCTACAGATGGGTTTGGTGTTTGAAATTTTTGTTGTTGTTATTGTTGCTTTTTCGTTTTGTGAGATAGGGTCTGGCTATGTAGCTCAGGCTGGCCTTGAACTTGCAGTGATCAGCCTGCCTCAGCTTCCTGAGTGCTTGGTTTACAGATGTGAACCTTCATGCCCAGACTTGGTGTTCAGAATTTTAAACAAAACAATTATTCTATTTGTAGCAGTCAATCATGTATGGAAATCCTGGCCACAGACCTAGAGTTTGTATTTGTGAGATTTTAAACAGCAGTCAACTGGCGAGTTGTCTTGAGGCAGCCACACACTAACATTGAACTGAGCTCATGGCTTTACGGGAGCTTCTGTTCCAGAAAGGGGCTGGCCAGGTAGTCTACACACACCAAGGACCCTAACAGCCTCAGCTTTCCTAAGCTTACCCCCAAGTAGATAAAGGCAGAAAAAGGTACAAACGTGAAATCGGAATGGAACAAGAAACTATTAAGGAACAGCATTACCACAATAGAATGATGCCTGGTGTTCGTTTTAAAATCCAAATTCTTTGGCACTTCTTGCGTTAAGAGGTGAATTCTAGGCTGGGGCTGTGGTGGAGTTCACTCAGTGTGAGCAGGGGAGTAAAAGCAGAGGTGAGTTCTAAGTCCTCTCCTTATAAGTCTGAATGGGCTTGTGTTTTGATTGGAAAAACAAGGCTGAAGTGACACTATGTGACATCTGCTCTACACTGGAAAAGGCTACTCAGCTTCCACCTGGCCCTCTTGAATGATCCCACTCTGGACGCCCTCCTCCCCTCCCCCCCAGAACTCAACTGTCAAGCTGTGAGGAGCCTGAGCTGCGCGCAGAGGCCCTGCTGTGCTCTGCTTGGCAGTTTTGTCCCGCCTCCGAGCCACCCCAGGCCAGGGCCCAGACATGAGACTGAAGAAGCTTCTGGACTACCCCTACCCCCAGTTCCTTGAGTCATCTGAGTTATGACCCTGGAAGAGAAACAGAGCTTTCCTGGCCCCTGGATCTGGAAGCAAAGTAGCACAGTTGTTTATACCACTAAGCTGGGGATGGTTGTTATGCAGCCATGGTGACAGGGCCCATCCCAATTTCAGACAAGCAGTTCAGATTGTATTAAAGAAGTTCAGCAGGGATCCTGGCAAAAACCAGTGGTTAATAAACACTTCCATTGCAAAATGGGTTGAAAATAGAAGAAAGTACTTAATGCTGCGGGGAGAGAAGGAGGAGAGGGAACAGTGCCAGTCTCAAGGCCAGAGGCAGGTAAGGTGGGAAATGGCTGAGATGAGGGTCCTAGCAGGAAGGGGTGGTGCATGAGGATAGATGGAAATGTGCTGCAGCCTGCAAGTGTCTGTGCCCTCTGCAGTCATCACACACGCAGTGAAGGGCCAGCTGTCTGGGTCATGGTCCCAAGCACAGGGGCTGGAATTAGCTGGGATCCTGCTCTGGCCATCTCATACTGCGGGGCAGTGATTTTATGTTTAAACTTGACCCTCCATATAAGCAAAGGCACTTTATCGTTAACAGGTAATGTGCTTCCCAATGGCCACGGTAACAGACTTGGACTCCACACTAGGGTTCGGATTTTCCCTATAGGTGGTGAGGGACAATTGAAGGCTTCCTGATACTGGCTTGATATTTTTCACAGTACCTTTTAAAAGATGACTTTGGAAGAGGGAGAGAGTCAAGAAAGCCATTTGGAGGATATGACTATACTCCAGGTCTGAATGACCACCTGATAGAAAAATATTGTAGAGGAAAGGAGAGAGATTTTATTAAACAAGAACAACAAACACACAAGGACTTGTTACTTTTCATGCCGTATCATGAAAGTGCTCATCGCTTAAGATCATTTTGAAGGTCATCTAAGACATTAGCAGGCCTGGAGGTAGGCGGCTGGGGGCTACAAGAAAACCAAGGAAGACATGACTCTGTTTTCCTTTTTCCTTTGCTTTCTTACTCATTAGCTATAGATAAAATCCAGCAAGCTTCGGGTTTCAAACTTTAGCCCAAGATGAATGTGACCTCCTCTGAACGCACTGAGCAGGTCCAGGGAGCGTAGGAAGTCCAGAGTGTGGGTGAGGGGTTGGAGAAACCTCAAGATCTCAAAACAAACAGAAGGGAAACATTCCACCTAGGGAGTGAACGGGAGACTTCTTCCCTCTGAAGTTGGTCAAAGTGGTGCATTTTCCATGTAAAAGAACAAAGACCTTGGAGGAAGGAAGTGCTACCCTTGAAGACTCATTTAATCACATAAATGTGGCCTGGGCCTTAACTCTATGCCGCTGCCATCTTGGTGCCTGCCTGCCTCCAGACTTGAAGCTGTGTTCTCTCTCACTCTGAAAAGTGACCGCTTTGCAGCAAATTCTGCCCACACTCCCTAGGGCTGCCTCTGTGTGTCACGTGAAATCTTTCCTCAGTGACACACAGAGCCGTGGTGCAAGTGTCACAGCTTCCTGGCAGTGTTAGGTCCAGCAACCCAGGGGATGAAATGGCCTTGCCCAGCCACTTCTGCTGCTTTCTGTAACAGCTGAGACTCAGGCGAGGACTAGTGGAGCCTGGTGTCCCTAAGGGTCCTTTCGACATCCATGGAGTCCAGGATCAGTGGGGAGCAGCTGTTTCCCCAAAGTGTGAAAATGCAGGAAGGCAGAGCTGGAGGCCTTGGGACCCCTCAGCCACAGCCTGTGTCGTAGAGGCAGAGCCCTCCCTGTTGGGGACAGAGGCCAGCGAGGGTGATGTGCCCGTGGCCGCCTCAGGGACTCTCCTCTGAGAGATGAAGTGAGTCAGTTTTCTGAGTTAGTCACCAGTGGTCATCGTGAATCCAAGCAGCAGTAAGATCTTTAAATTGCAGGGTAGATTTTTCAGGAAAGGGCCAAGAGGTCAGACCTCTGACAGGTTTGAGTGGAAAGCTTACATTTTATTCTTATTAGGTTGTCCTGGCTGAACATGATGACTAGAAGGCTGGTCAATAACTTATTAAAAAAAAAGACTATTAAAAATTTCAAACAATAGTGCAAAGTAAAGCAAATGGAACACCAAGATTTAGTACACATGCTTCAGATTTTTTCCTTTAGAAAGAAAATGTTGCAGATTCAGTTGAATCCCCTCCCTAACCAGGCCTCCCTCTGAGCAGAGATAATCACAGCACTGAATCTACTGCTTACCACCCCATGCATGAGTCTATTCTTCAACTTCACATGTATGCATCAATTTGTGGTATCGTCTTAAAATTTTCAAATGGTACCTAAATATTATCATGCCATACCAATGGTTTGTTGACATTATCTTTGTTCTTTTCATTAGCAATACCCTAATTACTAGTGTGATTGAACATTGGCTTTTTACTTTTTTCCTGTGCTAAGGATTGAACCCATGACCTTGCACATGCCAGGCAGTGCTCTATCACTGAGTTAGAGCCTACATTCCCAGCCCCATATGAACATCTTTTCATATTTTTTTTTTGGTTTGAATTTCTTCTTTTGTGAATTGTTTGTTCACTAACCTTTGCCATTTTTTGCTGTGATTGTCTTTATCTTAAAATTCTTACTAGGAATTCTTGTATTTAAAAATACTTGAAAATTACTAAAGAATATATATAAGAAGCAATAATATAATGAGTCTACCAACAACTTTAAGGAATAAAACATTGCAATACTATAAACACCTTGTCTTAGTTACTTTTCACTCGTTGCAGAGACAAAATACCTGACGCCCAAAATTAGGGAAGGAAAGGTTTATTTCTTACAGTTTCTCGGGAGTTTCAGTCCGTACTTAGTTGGATCCAAGGCAGCATGGTGTGGCAGGGCTGCTGTTCATGGTGGCTACAACCGCAACTGCAACTGCAAGGTACGCTGGCAAGAGAGAGAGGAAGCAAGCAAGAGGAAGACCCGCCTCCTTTATACTGTATGTCGGCTCCACTCCTGGGTGGGTGCAGCACTCACACTGCCAATCCCTGTGCCAGACTCAGCCCCATCAAAAGTACATGAGGACTTGGGGGTACATAGTATATTACCCAATACACACCCCTCCCACCCATGCTGTGCCAACGCCTCCTCTTTCTTCCTCCCTGAGGACAACCACTGTGCTGAATTTTATGTAATTCCCCTGCCTTCTTTTCTATAGTTCTATCACCTGTGTTTGCGTGTATTCATATATTGTCTAGTTTTCCATACTTTGGGAAAGTTTATATAAATGCTGTTATATGACATATATCTTTTCACAACTTGCTTTTTTTCTGTCAACATTTCTTTGGTGACAGTCTTCCCTGTTGGTGTTGATAGCTTTACTTTCATTCATTTTGCTTATGATTCACATTTCACTGTATATCACAAGAGATATATTTTTCTAACCTACTATTGATAGTGTTTTTCCTAATGTTCTCAATTTCTTTTTTGGTGGTATTGGGGATTGAACTCAGGCATATTAGGCAAATACTGTACCACTGAGCTCTATTCCCAACCCCTGTCACTTGGTCTTTCATATTATGATTTTATTGGTAATTCTCCTGAGGGGATTCTTCAATTTTTTTTTTATTCATCAAAGTCTATTACGACATTTCCATGTAGCAATTCATAGGCGATGTACAGTTAACTTCCAATGTCACATAATACAGCCTTTGTCATTACAGAATAAAATGACAGACCACTCAATTTAAAAAACTACATTTTATGTAATTGAAGTTCTCTGAATAATTCTTCTTTTCTTAATTCAGTTTGGAATAGAGTCCAATGTTCTAGAACACAGATTAGCAAAGTCTTCCTTCTTCCTCCCCTCCCTCCCTTCTCCTCACCATCTTTTTTTTCTAGTCCTGAGGATTGAACCCAAAGCCTTCAGACTGAGCTACATGCCCAGCCCTTTTCTATTTTTTATTTTGAGACAGGGTCTCATTAAGTTGCCCAGCCTGGTTTGAACTTGGAATTCTCCTGCCTCAGCCTCCCCAAATGTTGGGATTGCAAGTGTGTGCCACAATACTTGGCTGGCAAACCTCCTGTATATGGCTAGAGGGTAAAATTTTTTTTGTTTTTTTTTGCGGCACCAGGGATTGAACTCACAACCTCGTGCCTATCAGACAGGCGCTTAAGTCACTGAGCCAAACTCCCGGCCCTGGTTTTTTGAGGCAGGGTCACACTGTGTAGCTCAGGCCAGCCTTGTGCTCACCTTGTAGCCCAGGCCGGCCTCGAACTCACAATGCTCCTCCTACCTCAGCCTCCCGTGTGCTGGGATTAAAGGCATGCGCCACCACGCCTGGCTAGAGGGTAAATATTTTTAGACTGTGAAAATCATACAGTCTCTATCACTACTCAACTCTGCTGCTGTAATGTGAAAGCAGAGTTTGACAATATGTAAATGAAGTGTGGCTGGGTTCCAGTAAAATTTACTTATGGACATTGAAATCTACATTTCATATACAGTAATTTTTATGTGTCACAAAATGCCACTTTTTTTTTTTTTTTGACAGTTCTGGGGGTTGAACTCAAGTCCTCATGTATGTTAGGCAACTACTGAATGACTAAGCCACACCCCCGCCCTACTTTTATCCCCCCCACCCACCATTTAAAAATATAAAAACCATACTTAGCTGGGGGTCCTGCAAAAACAGACGGAGGAAGGGCTTTGGCTAGGAAGTGAGTCTGCTGACTCCTAATGTAGAATACAATTCTCCTGACATCTCTGTAAGGAAGCTGGGTAAGCTTGTCCTCCCCTTTGCACAGTAAAACATTAGCACCCAGAGATGTCAGGATGCACGCAGTGTAACCCTGCCCTTCCCCCCTGCCCCTCCTCCTCCCTCCTCCCCTTCCTCCTCGCCTCTTTTCTTTAATGATGAGGCAGAGTGGAAACCGCGGGCTCCCGACCACCCCGCGGTGATGACGTCATATCAGGCCATTTAAGCCCGTCTCCCTTCCCCTCCACAATTCCACACCGGATTTAAAAACTACCTGCACAGCTACAAAACGCTTCTGCCACATTCTCATCAAAATATTCTAAGCTAATCTTCTTCTTTTTCTTTCTTTTTTTTACCCTAAAGGTATTTATTTTTAAAAAGACCTTAAAATTAAGCTTGAGGCTTACTACTTAATTTGTATCATTGAAACCTGTTTGATTGCAGTTAACAGGAGCAATTACATTGCAAATTCGAGACATTTCTGATTAGTGAGGTGACATCTTGATATTTGTGAAGAAGCTATACATACAAAGAAAACTGGTTAAATACTGAAACACCACTAAGGCACCCACGTTCCAAACAGCCTGTGGGAGAACTCCAAAGCCAATTTTATTCCAGAATCTCAGGGATACAGCGAACGGCTGACGCAGTTCTAAGCAGAAGAGGCATTGCCCCTCTAGCCCGGAAAGCAGTGGAAAATTCAATCAGGGTAACCAAGGTTTATGAATGAGTCGCAAGTGTCTAAAATTCAGACATTTATAAAAGACCCAGGGGATAAGAAAATCCCAGAATAATTTATTACCTACACGTTCAATTTTCTCTGGAATTTCTAAACTCTCTGCAAACGTTAATCAAGTCTTTTAGAGTATTTCCCCCATTTTACAGATCGTGATTCAGCGGAATGACTTGTTGCCAGGGTCACTTGGCCAATATGACTCTAAATAACTCACTATTTCAACCCTCTCCTGCCATTCGTTAGATTGGAATTGAGGGAAGTTTGGTACGGATTTCCATCGCTTCCTCCATGACTGTGTATTTGCTGCTCTCTGCTGCCCCCTGTTGATACGATGGGGACGAGCAGGTCTCGACCTGCCCAAAATTAGGTCCTAGGACCAGGCATAAGGGCACCAGCATCATCTGGGAACTTGTTAGAAATCCAAATCAGGGGGCCTCTCCCCACAACACTGAGTGAGGTGCTCTGGGGTGGGGCTCGGCAGTTTGTATTTAACAAATCTCCAGGTGATTCCGTTGCAACTTAAAATTAGTTTTCTGCTTTAGGTAGTAACGTCTTGGTCTCTTCGTCATCACAAGGATGAAGCCTCGACAGACAGCTTCTGTCATCAGGGCTCACGTGAAGTGTAAGCTACTAGGCCACGTGCAAGGTGCTCTTCACCTCCATTCATTCTCTGTCTGTCTCTCTCGGTCCCGGGGATTGCAGCCAGAGCCTTTGCAGTGAGCTACATCCCCAGCCTTTTAAAATGTTGAATGTGTCTCACTGAGTTGCTAAATTGCCCAGGCTGGACTCAAATATGCAGCCTCACTGCCTCAGCCTCTCAGAGTGCTGGGATTACCGATGTGCACCATCATACCTGACTTTACTTCCATTCATTTTTTTTTTGTTTGTTTGTTTTTTTTTCTGAGAAAGTGTCTCACTATGTAGTCTAGGCTGGCCTTGAACTCATGGTAATCCTCTTGCCTTAGCTTCCCAAGCACTAGGATTACAGGTGTATGCCAGCATGTCCCACTACCTCCCTTCGTTCTTGCAGATGGATTTGCAGCAATCCTGTGGAGTCAGGCCGGAAGGGACTTTACAGATGAGGAGGCCAGGAGAAGAGGATCAAGAATGGTCAAGTAAGTTATCAGAGCTACTCAGCTTTAAATGGTGGAGCTAAGGTCAAATCCAAGAGTTCTGTTTTTATGTTGATGTCCAGGGCTTCTTCAAGTACTCCATAGCAGAGCTTCTGAGAATTGGGCCAGGTAATTCTTTATTGTGCAGGCTGCCTTATAGATTACAGGATGGTTTGTTTACTTTGCAGCCCTGGAGTTGAACCTGGGGCCCAGTGTGTGCCAGGCAAGTGCTCTACCACTGAATTACGTTGCCAGCCTTAGGCCATCCCTGGTCTCTACCCACTGGATGCCAGTCACACTCCTCCCTAGTTGTGACAACCACAAACTCCTGAACATTGTCAAGTGTCCCCTGGGTAGGGCCAAAATCATCCCTAGCTGAGAACCACTGCCTTATGGATACTACATGAACATTGAGAACTCACACAATTTCTGTTCAGCAGGTTTTGCACTCTCTGGAGATGATTTCAGAGCAAAAACCTTCTTTTTGGTCTCTAGGCCATTTAGGAAACAAAGGAATTAGACTAAATGTTGGTCCCGCAATACCTTCACTACCCTTTACAAAAACTTACATTAGTTAATACCATCTGGTATCTGGGCTGTATTCAAATTTATCCAGTTGTCCAAAAATATCTTTGTAGCCATATACATATATATATTTATTTTTTTTCTTCTCCAATCTCGGATCCAGCCTAGCTTCTCAGACCCCATTGGTTGCTATTTCATCTCTAGGCAAACTGTGTCCCAAGGACCAAATCTGGCCCAACACCTGTTTCTATAAATAGATTTTCTCGGGGTTCAGCCATGCTCTTTCACTTATGTAACGCTGCTAGTTGCATTCGTGCTATGCCAGTGAAATTGAGTGTGACACAAACTGTATCATCCACAAAACCTAGAATAGTTACTACTACCCTGCCCTTGATAGAAAAGTTTGCTCACCCATGACTTAGCACCCTGCTAGCTCCCTGTCCTTATTTTTATTTTTAGTGGTGCTAGGGATTGAACCCAGGGTCTTGTGAATGCCAAACAAGTTCTCTTTTCTTCAGCTATGCCTTCAGCCCCAATCTCTTCTTTTCCGTTGGCCTGATTATATAATTATACATTACATTTTAATTGAAATTTCACATACTATATACATATATTTTATTTTTTTGGTACTGGGGATCGAACCCAATGACCTCACACTTGCCAGGCAGGCACTTGTGTGGCTGAGCTAAACCCCCAGCCCTATACATATGTTTTAAAGTAGAAAGTATATATGAGACTATCAGGGCTCTTAGGGGGTGATGTAACAGAACTTTTTACCTGCCAGAAACTATAAGTGAAATCAAAAGACAAATGATACATTGGACAAACAATTACAATACCACAGTGTTGTCTCTTCCCATATTTATTTTTCAGGAAGGGCAGAAAAAGAATGTCACGTCTCACATACAGCAGATGATTTCAGTTGTAGATGGGGGTAAAATCCTCACTGATCAATGTTCCATATCATTTAGAGGAACTGGTAGGAGAACTAGGGGCCCCTTTTAGAAAGTTAGAACTTGTGATTCTAAATATGTGCTTCAGAGTCTGTCAAAATTCAGGTATATGCCCAGCCGCCCACTCAGTGCTGGCCCATGTGCCCAGCGCCAGGTCCGCTATACAGAAAGCACTAAATAAAGATCCACAGGTAAATGAATGAATATCATTCCTTCACTCAGCTGGGCAGGTTAGGCTGTCACCACACACAGTGCTCACACCTTTTATTAGATGAGCATTGTTTTCTGAGTGTAACAAGCACGAACGTCAGATAAAAGGCTCAGGCCCATTCCTGTTCTGCCAGGGGCTCGGGCACAGTAAGTGAAACAGGATTCACCTGGCCTGGAAGCTGCTCTCTAGACCAGGACTACACCAGTGTTATGCATGTGTTACAAGGACAGCTAGCCAGGGCCCAGCCCCTCCTCCCTCTTAAGCTGGGTCAGATTCTAAGGAACAGTCCTTCTTGCCCACTCTTGGGAGATAGGATGTCTACGCCACTAATCACCTACAACGTTATTCGTGGATTGCTACAAGCAAGCAAGCACTGCGAAGTTGTTTTATCACTTCTCTAAAATGTGATTTAACTCAACCTCTCCAAATCAGGGTATATATTTTATAATAGTCTTCAGGAAAAAAAAAAGAGCTAACAGTTACCCACTCCTGGACAGTTCACACAAACAGCACTGAAGAGCGGACTGTTGGTCAGAAATAAGGCTGAAGACTTAAAGAATTCCTGAGCGGTCCTTGAGCAGCGGGTTCTTCTCCTGGTGGCCCGGGAAGAACACGGCCTTTGTGTGGTTGAGGATGACATGTAGGCCTTTGCCTTTGACCACCTTCTCAGCACTGTTTTTAATTGGTTTGTATGCCTTGTGTTTTCTGAAAACAATGTATTGAATGGTTATTAAAGAAAAGGCCTTCAGCTGAAACGAATTACTTTCTACAATCCTTCTCATGTCAGGTTCAAAGGGTTAATTCCATTTAACCTAATCTGTGGCTTGTAATGCATTGGTAGCCTATAAAAAAATGTAGTTTTTTTTTTTTCTTCAGGCAAGAAATGTGCCTCCTTCTTATGGTTTAAGATTATATGTTAAATATTAAGTTGACATGATTTTGTAAAGCTACTAACATCTGGTAGCATTTTTAGGATTAACTAAAAAACCCAGCAAAATTAACAGGCTAATTTGGTATTCATGGTTCAATGGAAGATTTTCTTTTCATACACAAAATGTTTTAAAGAAACAAAAAGGAGAATGGTATATTTGCACAGAAATATGGCATTTACTTTTGACAACATATGAAGGAGGTGGAAAGTCTTAGAACCAGAAACTTACCTGTACACCAAGACGGCGGTCACCATGACGACGATGGCCAAGCAGCTGCCGGAGATGAGGGCAGCACTTACCGTTCTGAAAGTGGAGGCTGCGTCTTAAAACAGAAGCAAGGCCATGTCAGTCACGCCTCCCACTCAGAGGACACACGGCTTGTAATGCCATTACAGAAATGAGGGAGGAGCTATCACAGAAGACGGATGGCTCCCTCTGGGCTTTCACTAATCATTTCCATTAAATAATACATAGTCTCTGGGTCAGTTTATCCTCCATTTAGAGAATGAGTCAGCATGTCTGGAACACGGCGTCAAGGGATCAGGGAAAGGGATGTTGCAGCCTGGAGACACCTGCTTGGGTCTCCACTGGCCCAGCGGGACTCAGGTGGTGCTGGGCTTCTGTGATCCACCGTGCATAACTCAGGCCTCACCTCTCACTTCCTACCTTCTCACTGTGCTAAAAATCCTGGCAATCACCTTTATTCCCTACACGCTTTCAAACCTTCACACCCTCTGCTGGAATGCCTTCCTCTGGGTTGTGGCAGGTCCCCTCTTTCATGATGTCTTCCCAGGATTCCTGAGATCACTAGGTCACATTGAGGTGCCTGCCTTCCTCTCTTTCTTCCCTCCCTCCTTCCTTTTCTTTTATTTTCCTTCTCTCTCTTTCTCTCTCTTTCTTTTTTATTTCTTCTCTCTCTCTCTCTCTCTCTCTCTCTCTCTCTCTCTCTCTCTCTCTCTCTCTCTCTCTTCCTTTCTTTCTTTCTGTGGTACTGGGGATTGACCCCAGGGCCACACATGCTAGGCAAGTGCTCTACCACTGACTTTCTTCCATCCCTTATTAGAATTTCTTTACAATTTTATTTTGAATCAGGGTTTTGTAGCCTGGCCATGAGCCTGTAATACTCACACCCCACCTCTCAGGTACCTGGGATTACAGGTGTGTGCCACCACACCTGGTCACCATTATTTCTTTACACGTATTTCTCTCCTGCTAGACTGTGCAAGCCTCAGATTATGTTTTCTTTCTTCTTCTGCTACCCAGCAAATCAATCTGTCTGCCTCTACCCCAAAGTACGACAGCTTATCTACTTTTCCTTTGCATCCTCTGCTACTTGTCTCCAGGGCCCTCTTAATAGCTTACTTGCTTTCCCTCTTACCTTCCAGCAATCTTCTCTCCACTGAGCAGTTGAAACAATGTTCCAAAAGCATCAACCAGATCCCACTTCCAACCAGCCAGCGGCTCCCCATCCCGCACAGAATGAAGCCCAGGCCCGAGGATCTAGAAGGGCCTTTGTTTTGCAGTGCAGGTCTCAGCTCACAGGAGCCCCTTCACTAAGTGGGGCCACCAGCGGCCTGTTCTTCTCCCAACCAGAGAGCTCCTCCTTGTCTCCCTTCCCCAAGCTGGTCCCTCTCCAGCGCTGACCTATTTTTATTTTCTTCACAATTTTATCTTGTTTGTTTACTGCTTGTGTTAAACTGAACTAGGAGGAGGTTGTTGCCCCAAGGCTATTTAAATATTCTGAATGCCTACCTAAAAAATTGCATCTCAATAGTTAAGCAAATTGAACCCTAATTTAAGAGAACATTTTGTATTCAATCACAGGCAGCTGACTGATGGGCGCCGTGACCAAAGTAGGCAGCTGCCGAGCTGCAGCCCTTCAAGAGACTGCACTGCTCAGCATCCTGGGTAGCGCAGGAAAGCTCACTGCTCAATGGTGGAGCTCAGTTTGGTGCTTAAATAAACTGTCTGCTGGACATTACGGTTCATGCTTGCACTCCAGGAGGCTGAGGCAGGAGGATTGAATGTTTGAGCCTGGCTGGGCACCTTAATAACTTAATGAGATAAGACACTGTCTCCAGTAAACAAACAAACAAACAAACAAATACAATTTTAAAGCATTTTTAAAAAGCTGGGGATATAGCTTATCGTAAGGGTCCTGGGTTCAACCCCAGTACCACACACACGTGCACGTGTACACACACACCCCTAAACCTCTGTTAAGTGTAATTTGCCTCGTATTTTTCTTTTAACATCTCTCACTGCTCAGAAAGTCAAGAATCTTCTTTGTCTTGTTCCTCACTTTACCTAGAATTGTATCTCATGCATAGAACTATGCTGGGCATGCAGTAGACGCTCAATGATTATTTGTTGAAAGAATTAGAGGTGCTTCGTGAATATTCATTGGATCAATAAATAAAAATAATTTCAGCTGAACATCTATGGACTTCCTCTCTCTTCTCCTTCCCCTCCCATACCCTCCCTCTCTCTCTTTCTTTCTTCAATGCCAGGGATTTAACCTGGAGTCTTTCACTTGCTAGACCAGTGCTCTAGTGCTGAGCTACATCTTCAGCCATTTTTACAAATTTTATTTGGAACGGGGTCTTGCTAAGTTACCCAGATGGCTTCAAACTTGTGATGCACTGCCTCAGCCTCCAGAGTAGCTGGGATTACAGATGTGTGCCACATGGAACACCTGAGCTAGACCATCTAGGTCTCAGTAAGTACACCTACAATATTCACACAATGACAAGTTTCTCAGGACATTTCCCTGTCATCAAGGTATCTATTACTATATTAGATCTTTCTTTCAGTGGGGTTAAATTTGCCCTTCATATATAAGTACATTTTATCTTGTAAAATAAGCAAGTCCAAAGGAGTTGTAAGTGAAACAGTCATTAGGTTGTACCTAACAATATGCAAATTACAGGGCAAAATTAGTGCAATGTGCACACAGTTTTAACCTTTCCCTTGCATTCCACTGCATAGCATCTCTAAGACATAAAGGAGTCTTAAGAGAACCTTGGTTCTGAGAGTCAGTTAAGGTTACTGGGGTTGGGGACTGACTTATTTTATAAGATAAATGTTCTTCTTACATATTTATTGGATGTCACCAGTAATTGTGAATTTCTAAATGAAATTCCTCAGTCTGTTTTGTTAGCATGTTGCCTCTCCCAGCATGAGGAGGGCAAAGAGCTGTTTTGTTGGTGAGCATCTGAAGAGCAGGGAAGTTGGTTTGTTACTGTGTCCATGCAGCAGTTGGTAGATTTGAGGGTTTCCTCCAGTTAGAAGGGAGCTGGGGTCTGCCTAGTTTCCTTTCTCTTAGCTTCACACCTTTGCCCAGGTGGGTTCTCATGAAAACCAGATCTCAGCCTCTCCTTTGTTATCATGTCATTGCTATTATTTGACATGGAGCCTTACATTTTTCTCTTGAAATACAAATCTATTCAAGCATGCAATGCAATAATCATATCCCATTGATCATAAATGATTTTTTTTCCATTAAAAGAATATTCTTTTTTTTTTCTTTTTTGGTAGCAGGAATCAAACTCGTGACCTCATGCTTGCCAGGCAGGCGCTTATGCCACTAAGCTAAATCCCTGGCCCTAAAATAATTTTCTTTGACCACCATTTTACTGAGTCTCTCTCATCACTTCCCTAAGTAGATTTGCTGCCAGATTTTAATACCAGTTCTCTAATCTTTATTAACAAGAGTTCGATGAGTTTTGCACTGAAATAAAATTAAGTATTGATAGCAAAGCCATTGATGGCTTTAATAGTAGGCACACACTTTACCTGCAAACTGAAGTGCTCTTTGGGTCATAAAACAAAACTCACCTTTGCCAGCGATGGAGACAAGTGTGCTGGTGAGGGCCAGACTCGTGTCATCACCCAGAGTAAAGTTCACACAGTACATCCCCGACCCTCTGAAGGCTCTTCTCACGGTCAGCAGGCACATCTCGTCCACATCCACGCTGCTGCAGACGATGTCCTGGGCAAACCGGCAGGTGGGGTCGGCGATGATGGTACAGACTTCCCTGGGGATGCTGTGACACGGCAGGGGCAGGAGGGGGCACACAGATCACACAGAGGGACACAGGAATGCAATGGTAATTTTGAAAAAAGAAAAACCATTGCATTTTTATACAATCGGACTCTGCCTATCCTTATCCAAATCATAGACGTTCAATTGTAACGTGCGATTGACTTCGAAATAAGTCTGCGGATGAGCCGCTGTTTTCTCTGTATCCTCAGGACGGTGAGGTCAGAGGATGGAGGAGAAGAGATGATGTCTCCTGAACTGAGGGGCTGGCAGAAACTGTGTGAAGCCCAAGTTGTTTCCCCTGCACTCTGGGCCCTCCAGAACGTCCTGAGATGCAAGCGGCTTAAGTGTTGGGAGAAGACACGATTTGCTGTCACAGGTGGCCCTGCCTGGGCTCCTGCCGAGGGATGGCGGCAGCAGCACTGGTGGGCTGCAGGATTTGCTCCAGGCAAGGTCAAGAGTTCAGACATAGGTTGTGGCCTGGTTGTTCCTCCTCATGGCCTCATGAAGAAAGTAATATTATCCTAGTGTAGCTGGTGACAGCCCAGCTCAGGCACGGGAAATAACTAGGTCAGGGTCACACAAACAGCTCTTTCTGCTTGTCTCCCCAAGTCAGAGAGCTTCTTAGTCATTCCCTTTTACCAAATAAGGCCCCATTTTTATATCACCCCATTCACTTGATTACTTGATATGTTTAAACACACATATATTTTATTAACTAAGTTACAGACATGTCAATTAGTTGATGTTTTAGTATATAATTAATTGATGTAATATTTATCTATTTTTGAGACATGTCTTGCCAGGTAGTTCATTCTGGCCTTGAACTCACTATGTATCCTAGGGTGGCCTTAAATTCATGGTGATCCTCCTGACTTAGCCTCTTGAGTGCTGGGATTACAGGCATGTACCACCCCACCCAGCAATATTTATCTACCAATTTTTTTTTTTTTTTTTTTTTGCGGCACCAGGGATCGAACTCACAACCTCACAACTGCCAGACAGGTGCTTAAACCACTGAGCCAAACTCCCGGCCCTAGTTTTTTGAGGCAGGGTCGCACTATGTAGCTCAGGCCGGCCTTGCGCTCACGTTGTAGCCCAAGCTGGCCTCGAACTCACGACGCTCCCCCTACTCAGTCTCCCGAGTGCTGGGATTAAAGGCCTCCCAAGTGCTGGGATTAAAGGTGTGTGCCACCATGCCCAGCTTATCTACCAATTTTTATATTTAGCTTATTGTATACATTTCTGACCAAATCAAGGGCCATCAAATTATGTTAGAAAAAGGACTGTGAATTATAGAGAGGATTATCATATAATAATTCCACGTTGGCTTTCTGCCCACCAGATGAGCCTCAGGGAGCAGGAGAGCCAACCCTGAGCCAGACCTCTGACCTATGAGTCATGCTCTCTGCCAGGTACTAGCATCTATCTGTGGGCAAACTCTGTGATCATTGTGGGCCTCACTTGCCTCATCTGTGAAATGGGGAGATTCATGGGATTATTGTGAGGATTCAGCACAACATATAAGATGCTAAGGACACAACAAGTGTTCAATTGTTGAACATAATTACTATTCAAGTTAATCAAAAACATAAGGAGCATTCTCAGCACTAATAAATATGCATGCATAAAACGGGTAGTGAATTTCTATAGCCCTTTGTAAGTCCTCTTTCATCTGGGCTTCTACTAAATTAAGGAATTTAAACCAACATAGAAGGGACAACTGGTGATCAAGGCCTTTGTTCAAACCTAGGGTCCTCACTTGACTCAACTCTCTGAGAGAGACAATGTACTTACGTCCCCTCACAGGCCACAGTGAAGTCCATCAGGGAGTTGTCAGGCTGCAGAATGAGCCTTGGAACATCTGCTATCTGGATAATGTTTATCTTCAGGATTCCCTCTAGCAAAATAGTCACCATGGAAAAACATCAAAACACAACAGAAACAAAGCCAGACCACTGTGCTGTACACTGAATGTTGTGTCTTCTCAATTTTGCATGCTGAAATGCTAACCAAGGTGATGGTACTAGGAGGCAGGTCTGTTGGATTAATGTGCTTGCAGAGACCCCAGAAACCTCCCTTGTTCCTTCTGCCACGTGAGGACACAGTGAGAAGATGGTCATCCATGAACCCAGAAGCAGGGCCTCACCAGACCCCAAATCTGCTGGTGTCTTGATCTTAGGCTTTCAAACTCTAGAACTGCAAGAAATAAATTCCAGTAGTTTCTAGATCACCCAGCCTGTGGTATTCTATTACGGAAGCACTTTTCTTTTCTTTTTTTTCTTTTTTTTTTTTTTTTTGCGGCACCGGGGATCAAACTCACAACCTCGCACCTGCCAGGGCAGGCACTTAAGCCACTGAACCAAACTCCCAGTCCTGGTTTTTTGAGGCAGGGTCGCACTATGTAGCTCAGGCTGGCCTCAAACTCACAACGCTCCTCCTACTTCAGCCTCCCAAGTGCTGGGATTAAAGGCGTGCACCACCACGCCCAGCTCCGGAAGCACCTTTCTTAATGAGTCAGAACCCCGTCTCCCAAATGGAGAGAGCCTTGTTCAAACAGAGACACAGCTAATCTGGGAATCGATTTCTACTCTGTGGACGCATGTCCGGGTCACATTTTCTAAGTCATGCTGAATAGTTATTTAGTCCAACCCAGGGCCTGGGTGTGGGTTAGAAAGCAGCAGCCCCCCTGGGCAGGTGTTTCAGGAAAAGCTGAGCCCTGGGCAGAGACAGCGCTCAGGTCAGCAAGCGGCCAGCTCCTCCCAAGCAGAGGTGGCTGGGCTCAGGTCGAGCTTTGGTCCCCTCCCGTCTTCTCTGCTGGATGACACCTTGGGGCAGTGTCCAAAATGCACAGCCATGTGTGGTGGCCTGTTCATTCCCATTTTACAAACAAGAAGAGTGACTCTGTGAAAATCCACTAAGGGAAATAGGGGACCCCGTCCTGGCTTTCTTCCATCCTCCCCATATCCCAAATCCTGGATGCTCAGGAGGGATCCAGGCCCAGGACAGGCCCGTCTGTATGGGGACCTCGAGGAAGGCTGCTCTCCGCCAGCATGTGTGAGGTGAGCAGCCAGAAGCTTGGGAACTGGAAAAGCCTTAGCCTGTGCCTGTGGTCACATGTTGGACAGGAAGTGGAACATCCCTGCCCCCTGCCTCTGCCCTCCTAGAGTTAGCAAGTGAATGGGTGACCTCATCTGATTCCCTCCCCACTGGGCTTCAGCCTTACCTACAATCTTGAGGGTGGCTTCAAAGTAACCGTATCTGGTAATCTGGCAGTTTTCATCAGGAATCTTACGTAGCTTCTTGGGGTTGTCACCAGTAGGCACTGGAGTGTTTATATAATAAGATGTTTTAAAAGTAGTTATTAAGAATAAAACAGATGTGCATGACATAACCAGAAATCTAAACATATATCTATCTGTCTTTTTTAGAAAAACATCAAGAATTCTATACTACTGATTCCATGCAGGAATATTTTTGTTTTGTTTTGTTTTTTGAGACAGGTCTTGCTGTGTAGTTCAAGCTGGCCTCAAACTCACAACTATTCTCCCGTCTCAGCCTTCTGAGAGCTGGGATTACAGACATGCACCACCACACCTGGCCATACAGAAATTTGAAGTAAATGTGCAAAGATTCATAGAAATGTGAGTGCTACAAGAGATGTAAGTGCTACAATAACTGTTAAATTATGTAAGTAAATATAACTCTCCTTTTTTTTTTTTTTTTGAGGTGCTTGGGATTGAAGTTTTTGCCCACGCCAGGCAAGTGCTCTACCTCTGAGCTACACCTCAATCCCAAACATAATCCCATCTCTTGTTTAAATACAGGAAGCAAATGAAAAGTTGAAGCTATATTAAAACATGACATGATTATGACGAAATAAAACAGGCCATAATAGATGAAGTCATATTTTAATTTAAGAGGCAAGTGTTCCAGGTTTAAATCCCAGTACTACTTGTTTTTAGCTTTCGAGGCCATAGGCACCTTATTTAACCTATCTGCCTCTGTCTGCTCATCTCTAAAATAAGAACACTATTTCCTGCCATCCCCGCATTGAGCCACCAGAGAAGGTATGTAGAACCTGCTTTTCCTATGGCTGCCACATAGGAAGTACTTGATAAACATGTTTCCTTGTTCTGAGATTATAGAGAAAGGTAATTACTTTTCTGTTTGAATGGTTCATAGGTCCAAAGCTTACATTCCTAGAACCTTACTATGACAAACAGAGGTGTGAGGAAAGAAAAGAGTAGGAGCTGGGTGCGATGGTGCACACCTTTAATCCCAGCACTCAGGGGGCTGAGGCAGGAGGATCACTGTGAGTTCCAGACCAGCCTGGGCTACAAAGTGAGTTCAAGGCAGCCTGAACTGCATAGTGAGACCCTGTCTCAAAAAAATGGGGCCAGGGATTTAGCTCAGTGGCGCAGTGCCTGCCTGGCAGGTGTGAGGTCCTGAGTTCAATTCCTGGCACCCCCCCACACACTAAAGAATGAATACAAGAAATGAATAGTAAGTCTTGAATATAATTAGAGAAAAATCTCTAGTGCTTTACTGGTTATATTTTAAAAGGTGTTGGTACTACTTTAACAAGATGAAAAGACGAAAGAAAACATGATACTAAAAATCTAATCTTGTTTCAAAATGCATTGAAGTGGACCAGTCTTGGGGAAGAGCATCAAAGCTTCAAAAGAGCCCCTTTCTAACTCTGTGAAATGTAAGGATGAAGCCACCTAGAAGGTTTCCCCAGGGCTTCGCAGAGCCTTTTGAAGGTGACATACCCTGGGACTTTCCTGTGTCTGGGGGAGCTTCTCAGAGCAGTCCTCAGAACATTTCTGAACGTAGCTCCGCGGCACATTGGGAAATACTGCTGGGGAATCCAGAAAGGTCCTGGCAGTGCGCTGGACTCAGTTCAGTGGTTGACCAGCAGGACGGGCTGTGGCAGCTCTTGGGGTGGTCCCCCAGTCTGATGCTTATCCTTTGGGAGTGTTTACAGGATGTTCATTGAGCCTGTCCTAATACTCAGCTGACATGCTCTGTGGCAATAGGTTTGTTTGTGGAGCATTTGTTATGGTTTAGATCTAAAGTGTCCCCTCAAGTCTCATGTGTTCAGAGATGAGACCTTTGGAAGATGATTGGATCATGGGGGTAATACAGTTACCAGGGGATTAATCCAGTGGTATCCAAACTTTTTTGTATCTATTATTATTATATTGTATACTTTATTTCCATTATTGTTGCATTAGATTCTCACAAAATGTGCTCACGCTAGGACCCTCATGTGTGCAGTTCATAGCAGGGTTCGAGCTCATATGATCTAACACTACTGTGGATCTGACAGGAGGCTCAGCTCGGATGGTGATGTGAATGACTGGGGAGTGGCTGTAAACACAGAGGAAACTTCAAACATCCACTCATCTGCTGTGAGCCCTAGTTCCTAACAGGCCACAGTACTGGTCCACAGCTTGAGTATTAGGACTCCCGGATTAATCTATGGAGTTCATAGCTGAATGTGCTATTAGGAGTTGGGCCAGGCTGGAAGGACATGGAAGGGTGTATTCTTGTCCTGGCCTCCTCCCTTCTTTCTTTCTTTCTCTCTGCTTCCTGGCTGCCCTGGGTTGAGCAGTTTTCCTCTACTGTGGACTCTTATCATGCTGCTTCTGCATTGTAGCCAGCCAGTGATGGACTGAACCTCTGAAACCATGAGCCAAAATGAACTTCTTCTGATTTAAGTTTCGGGCATTGGGCATTGTGAGGAAAGCTGGCTAATATAGCACTTAAGATCACTAGTTTTCTCTTAGAAAACCACAAAAATCCCTTCAGTTAAAGGTTTTTTGTTGTTGTTGTTGTTTTGTTTTTTTTAGTAGGAAATTGAGGGAGAGGCAGGAGGGGATCTGGAAAGTGGGTTGCCCCAGTGGAAGTTCTTGACAGGCAGAATGGAGGTGTCAGAGCCCAGAATCATAACCTCACAACCTTTCACATTTTAAATAGAACTTTTTAAAAAAAGACCAAATAATTAAGGTTAGCAATTTTACATTAGATAGAATGCTTATAAAAATGCCCAAAGAATTTTGCAACTATTGTATCTATAAGGTCAAGGTATGATTGAATGACTAAAGAAGAGAAACAATCACCTTAAGAGATGATGGAAAGAAGACACTTACCCTTAATTCAAAATTTATGCCCCTGTTGCCAAGAGAATAGTGTGAGAGGTCTTAGTTCTTTAGAAAAGTAGTAAGGTTTACATTGATACAATTATATATATTTTTTCCAGCCTTACATAAGTTGAGGGTTTTTAAGATTTGCTTACAAAACTCTGAAAAATGCACAGTAACACTATAAGCTAAAGAGAAAGACAATTTTATGACATAAACAGTGCATATTTATCTGGCTTATGATTCTGTCATCAGCTCCCTAAGTCACCTCTTGAATTCAGCTACTGTCCCAAGGTTGCATTTGGTTTCTGTTTTGGGCTGTTTCATTGCAAAGCCTTTTGTTAAACCACAGAGCACATAATTTTTGCCCAATAATAATATAATGTGCAATAATCCAAGACCATTCATATAGTATGCATAGCTGGAAATACTGCCTAGAAAAACTTTTTTCTCAAAGTTACAGGTTGATTCTTGTTACCACCATGGACCCCAAAATATAGCCCCACCTCTGACTTCCAACTTCTGTAAGTCATTTTTGAAGTCGATTATGGTTAATTTAACACCAAACAGCTTATTTCACAATAAAACTTAACTAACTTGTTAGGGTAATGTGCTTATATCTTAGAGTCAGACCTAAGGAACATGTTAACAGAAATTTAAAAATATCTTTTCATTGATTTAAAAATATTTCAAACATATGCTACTAAAGAGTTTCTAAGAAAAACAAAGTAGCCTCATAAAAATGTAAGTATTAAAAACTAACATTAAGTAATTAAACATTAAATTCTTTACCTTTCAGGACTTTCTAAACATTCAAGACATTTGAACTTTATGTTGAATTTTATACCTAAACTTCTTATTTATAAAGAAGAACATCAATACTTGCAGATAAAGATATTGGTTTCTCTAAAGAAAATCTAGAATGAAGCTATATTTCTAAATTTGTCGAGTACAGTTATACTTGTCACTGGAATTAGGGTTAATTGATTATAAATAAGAGAATGTTGAAATTAATTATAGTATAAACATCCCACAGAACACTATTTAGCCACTGAATAAAGTGAGATAGTACAAGTATAAATAAAGGAGAGATGTCTATGATGTTTGTTCAGTTTGTTCTTTTTCTATTTTTTTTTTTTTTTTTTTTTTTTTTTTTTGTGGCACTGGAGATCGAACTCACAACCTCGCACCTGCCAGACAGGTGCTTAAGTCACTGAGCCAAATTCCCAGCCCTAGTTTTTAGAGACAGGGTCGCACTATGTAGTTCAGGCTGGCCTTGCGCTGGCGTTGTAGCCCAAGCCAGCCTCGCATTCACAACGCTCCTCCTACCTCAACCTCCCAAGTGCTGGGATTAAAGGTGTGCGTCTCCACGCCCGACTGAATGTTTTTCTTTTTTTAAACTCTGGTAATTCCAGCGCTCTGCAAGGCTAGGACAGGAGGACTGCAAGTTTGAGCCTAACCTGGGCAATTTAGCAATTTAAAAAGACTGTCTCATAAACAAGCAAACAAATGGTTGAGGATATATCTCTGTGTGAAGGCTCTGGATTCAATCCCCAGGACCCCCTCATTCCCCTCAAAAAACAAATTACAAAACATTATGTATAGCAAGAACCCATTTACATAAACACTGAAACAAACCTACGTGCACATATTGAATATATTTGTAAATCCACAGAGAAAGATTTGAAAAGAAACCCTGGCAACATTAACATCCCTCTCATTGGGATTTAGAGACTTTTACTCCAGACTTCTCTCTTATTTGGCCTTTTACTAGGGAATACGCCTAAATATTGTAATTTAAAACATTTTGAAAAAAACAATGAGCTGGGCGTGGTGGCACATGCCTGTAATCCCAGCACTCTGGAAGCTGAGGCAGAAGGATCGCTGCAAGTTTGATGCCAGAGTGGGCTACAAAATGAGTTCAAGGCCAGCCTGAATCGCATAGTGAAACAGTCTCAAAAAGACAAAAAAAAAAAAAAAAAAAAAAAGGATCGAAATCTGTAATAATAGTGTATAATGTCTCAGTTTATGTATCCTTTAACAAGATCGGATTTTATTCCTAACACTTTAACAGTTTATTATTTATAGCTAACAGGTGTTGGTAAAAACAGCTACAAGAAGTTTAGACTTGGTGACTGGGTGCTTCTTCTGGGCTCGGTCACGGTGCCCTCTTGTGACCAGTGAGAGGATGTCAGCCTGGGGTGCTGAGAGGTGCAGACAGCCCAGTGGGGAAGGTGGGCATGGCCTGGGGCAGGGTGAGGAATCAGATGGAAGCCAAGGTTTCCCAAAGCGGGTGCTTAGGAACTCCTGGAATGTCCTTACAGACTATTTACAGAGGTTGGTATCTGATCAAGGGTTGCTCCATCCTGAACAGCAGTTTTAATGGCTGGAGATGCTCTGGCTTACTTGCTCAGAGATACTTCCAAGTGGTATCTCTTCTTGGGCCACTTAGAAGTGCTTTCAAGTACAGCTGGGTTTTCATGGGACACTGATGGGTACAGGCAGGGTAGGGAAGGAGGACGGTGTGGGAGAGGACAGAGAGAGAAGTGGAGGCCTGATGCTTCATAAGGAACCAACCCTGAAAACTAGGAGAGATGTAGAAATGTAACCAGCTAGGAGATAGCAGGCAAGGCACACACATAGCAAGAGTGGGTGCAATTTGGGAGGACCAAGGACACATTTTTTATGGGTCACCAAATTCTACTGATGAAGTGACTTTAAACAGTCTTCTTTCTTCCTTGTTCTAAAGGCTTAAAATAGTCAATAAAGTCCTCTTAAATCAATAGGTACAAAGTGGAATCACTGTAGAGCCTCTACAGAATTCTTTTAAGTAGGCACTTACTTATTTATTTAGGTACTGGGGTTCAAACTCACAATCTCACACCTGCCAGGCAGGCGTTTAAGCCACTGAGCTAAATCCCCAGCCCTATTTTTTGAGACAGGGTCTCACTCTGCAGTTCAGGCTGGCCTTGAACTCACTTTGTAGCCCAGGCTGGTCTCAAACTCACAACAATCCTCCTGCCTTGGCTTCCCGAGTGCTGGGATTAAAGGCGTGTGCCACCACACCTGGCAGCAGGCATTTATTTATGTGTGTATGTATTTATTTTTTGGTGCTGGAGATAGAAGCCAGAACTTCTAACACAGTTGGCAAGTGCTATATCACTGACACACATCCCCAAGCCTAAGTTACACTATCAAGTTCCTACTAAGAGGCTAGGGGTACAGCTGAGAGGTAGAGTTCTTAGCATGTGGAAGGCTCTGGGCTCCATCCTTAGTACAGCTAAATAAATAAATAAATGAATAAATAATAAATGTATAGAACCTACAGCAGTGATGGTGAAACTTTCAGAGCTTTCAATGTTGATGAACAGCAGGCTGCAGCATGCATGCCACAGGTTCACCACCACTGACCTGCATGAATATCTTTTAGCCTTTAAGGAATCTCCTTCAAAGACCACCCACAAAATACTTACCTGAAAAAGGGGTGGGTTTTGGAAGTGTGGAAGGTGATGAACAAGGCCCGGGCACTGAAGCTTGCACAGTGAGGTTAAGGTTGAAGGTTCCATTGAGCACATAGGTGTGATTCAAAATGTGATTGCTGGAAACAAACAGGCCGGTGTTATCCCCAAAGTTCCACTTGTAGTAAATGGAAGACTCATTGAGGAAATGGCTGGGATCATGAATGAGGACATCAAATATGATGGGGAGATCTCTGAGGAACGTTTCATCAGACACATTTCGATCATTTTTCTGGGACATGGTCACAAATACAGGAATCTGATCTAAAGAGACACACCAAAAAGAGAAAAAGAAAAAGTAAACAGAATGTTTCACTTTAAGCAAAGGACGACAATAATTCTTTTAGGTTAAAAAATTAGTATCAGGGATAACTCAGCATCAAGCTGACTTCCTTTTATATGCACGTTCTCTAGAGTTTCCATGAGCTATTCTAGAAAGTAGATGGGATACAACATAATTAAATACATGAGCTTGGGCCAGGGTCCAAATGATTCATAACCTAACCCAGAACATTTGGCCCTAACTCTTTCTTAAGCTGCTAAGGTCAACAGAATGCAATGCTTCGTCCTTGGTTAATTCAGAGCCTGCACCACGCACCTGTTACCACGTACACATCTTCAACATGTGCGATGGGAATGTAGACCCGGCCGTGCCTTCTGTAGACCATCACCTCCATGACCTGAGGGCCCAGTGTCAGGTTGGCTGTGTTGATAGAAATTCTCACCGAACACCGTCCCAGTTTCTGGAAATACTGACCTTTGAGAGGGTGCAGAGTTTTTGTTATTGGCAACATGACATGATCATTAAAGATGTCACTTCTTAAAGCCTAGTGACAATGTAGAGATTGCTCTGAGGAGGGAAGACAGGATGGGAATATAGTGGTGTTTCAGAAAGGAGAAAGGAAAATGGCTGATTTTTACGTAAAACTTTATAAAGCAAATCCACAGTTATATAACTGCATATAGTTGGTTAAGAGGCAATATTTGCTTATTGGGATAATACATTTAGTCCTTAGTTCACAAATAAATATTTCATATACGTTAAGTGATTTGGCACTTGAAGCACAGATTTTCCTAAAGAAAATACATTTAATGGAATAATGCCAAGGGAATTAAAAAATTATCCAAAAATTTACCTTACTTTTGTAACAATGTGACTACAATATGACTGCTTCATCATTAAGCAGACTTCTTTAAAAGGATTGGAACCTTCCACCTTCTAATAGTATTTCTGTATAAAAATACAGATAGCAATGAAAGAGAAATAGGGTATGATAGATACAAAAGGAAATGGAGTGGTTCCATAAACACACTTCTAGGATGACTTTGAGATGTTTCTCCCTTTTTCTTCAGTCTTCTCACAAACTAACTGCCACTGGTTGGCAGGTGAAGGCAATTCTTCTCCTCCAGGGCTCCAGGACTTTTCTAATCTGATCATGGTGCCCAATAGCCTGTCATTGACCGTTTAGGTATTGTGAGATGTATGCTTGGGACCAGGACATTTAAATGTTTATTGCACAGTTAAACAGCTGAGAAAAACACCCTGGTCTCGGGGCAGGGCTATAATTTGGATTGGCCCTTCACCCTGAGATGCAAGGATAGTCCTGTGGAGGCTGCAGGTAGTGGGGTCTCTCTGCTAGTTATACCCGAGAGTATGCTAGCCCGAGGGCTGAGAGATGAGGCCGCACTTAGTGGAGGGAGAACATCACTTAACTCTGAGATCAGAGCAGAAGACAGAAATCCAAGGCAGCCTCATTAGCAAAACAGGGCAATTTCTAGGCTGAAGGCTGATTTTATTATCATTTTTTTTTGGTACCAGGAATCCAACTCAGGACCGTGTGCTTGTTAGGCAGGTGCTTATGCTGCTGAGCTCTATTGCCAGTCCATGAAGGTTGATTTTAAATAAAGACACCTGATCTGGTTAGGTTAATGGAATGTTAAACTAAGCTAAAAAAACTCAGGTGTGGCAATGAGCATGAGTGAGTCCCCGGAAACTGTCAGGACTGCTGTGGGAGGGACAGGTCAAGGAAATCGTGTTGGGTAAAGGGACTGACAGGACAAAATCGGCCCTATAGAAACTGATTTAAATAGATGGGCATCATATTTGACGTATTTTGTACTTTGTTCAATGGGTAGTATGACCCATTATTAATGTTTTACTTTGATGTGTATGTAAGCTCACTGAAGAAAAGGGAGCTCACTCTAATTTATGAGTTAGAAATCTGGAGACTGATCAGATGGTAGTTTTCAAATACTCAGCACCAGGGGCTCTGGGTACATTTTAAACTAAGAATTTAGCAGCCTTGCTAATAATAACCCAAATTTGCTTCTCTTAAAACAAACACTTCATCAAAAATAAAAACAAACACTTCATCAAAAATAAAGGAAAGTAAATACCATTTATAGTTTAAAAAGAGACAGGGTATATCAACGAAAAGTAGTTATTTTATTTTTACACAATGGAATACCGTATTACACAACCATTAAACTAATGTAAGTAAATAATTTTTGATGATATAGTCAAGTGCTCATGATAGTAAGCAAAAAGTATATTATAATTGTAATAAAAAACATTAGCATTGAACACTAATGTTAATGGTGATCATCTCTGCCATTAGATTTAGGTGCTTTTTATTTTTTATTTGTGCTTTTCTGCATTTTTCAAATTTCCTACAGAGCATACATTTCTTTATTCCTTTGAGAATATTAAAAAATGAATAAATGCCTATTCATGTGCCATCCAAATAAATGTTTTCATACTGCTGTTTTATAGACAAAAATGAGTAGTTAGGTTTTGTTTTGTTTTGTTTTTTAAAAGAGACCTGTAACTATTTCTTTTTTTTCTTTCTGATTTTAATTCTTTTGTCCTACAGATTTGACAACTAACCAGGATTTCATTTTGCTCTTTCGATGTCCACTAAACTAAATTCTGAGTCTTAAATTCCAATTACAGGATAAGAGAAAAAAGGAAGTTAAAAGTCTAAAGAAAGGTAAAAAAGACACCAAAAGAGGTTTTAAAAGTCGAACCAGACTGGGGATTTTGCTCAGTGGTGCCAAGCAACCATGAGGTCCTGAGTTCGATTTCCCGTAAGTGCGCCCCTCCCGCCCCAAATAAATACAAATAAAAATAAATAAATAAAAGTCGAACCAAGTGTGTGAAAGACATAGACAAAATTCCACTTCCTCCAGCCGTGGGGGCGGGGGAACGGCCTGCCGTCGGGGAACACGTGGTGCCCACCCGGGCCGGTGCCCCAGTCGCTGTCCTCGGACCAGGCAGCCGTCCAGTTATAAACGTACAGGTCAGGAGCCGCACTAGAGTCTAAACCGAGAAAAAAACAAGGTACCATCGTTATCCGCGCTCCCAACGCCCCGGGCTCAGCGCTGAATGAAACATTTCTTGCATTTTCTCATAACTGGTTAAAAAGTTGTTACAGGGAGAAAAATCTAACGTTCAGAATTCACCCAGTGGTGTGCTGCTGACGTGTACACTTTCTGGCGTACTATGCTGTATTTCAATAAAAGTATTATATCAAGAGATTTTCAGGAATTTTCATCTGCAGCTTTCACTTCATGCATTTATCTTCCCGTGGGGCCTCCCAGTGCTGAGCCCTTTCAAACCAGACCGCAGGGTGCCCGATCGCACTCAGGCGCAGGGTTTCTTCCTGTCTCATTTGACACCATCACTATTCCCAAAGGCTTCAGCACAAGCGCCTCCTGAAAATAAAGGGCACCCCACGTAGACACACAGCGGAACCACCTTTCCGCAGTCCAGCGCATTTATTCATATTGTATGTGCTGTTTGTCTCTCCAAATTGATCAGAGAAAATCAGTCTCTCCCTTTCTCCCTCCCTCCCCCCATATATAGATCATTATAGACATAGTTTTATATGATAGAGAAATATCAGGCTAGAGACATAAGTAAATACAGCAAAGTGTGAAAATTGTTGAATCTAGGTGGAGAATATTTGTGTGTGCAGTTCACCCTGCTTTCAAGTTCTCCCCATGTATGGTATCTCCCACTTTAAGCCATGATCAAGATACTTTTATGTAGAAGTCCCTTTACCCTTTTATTGTTTTATATCACTGAATTATTTTCTTTTAATATTAGGGATTGAGCCCAGGGCCTTTGCACTAACCTACATCCTTATTCCCTCTCCTCTTCTTAATTTTAAATTTTTTAAATTTTATTTTATTTTATTTTATTTATTTATTTTTTTGAGACAGGGTCTCACTAAGTTGCCCAGGTGGGACATCAATGTGATCATCCTGCCTCAGCCTCCCTTAGTACTGGGATGTCACTGACATTTTTGAAGAGCCTTTCTGTTTATCAACCTATTAGTTGTTACTCCTTTTTCTACTCAAATGGTTGATAGAAGCCCCTTCAAGCTGGCCCCAGTATTCTTCTGATATAACCCTATTAGTCTTTGAAATTTTTCTTGTTTTCCGGCACAGTAAGAAGTCTCAGGTTTACCTTATCTTGCCCTAGATATGGAATCAGTCATTTCTTCAAAAAACACATTTTTGTTTTGTTTTGTTTTGTTTTGTTTTTTTGAGACAGGGTTTCACTATTTAGTTCAGGCTGGCCTTGAACTCACTATGTAGTTCACACTGGCTTCGAACTCACAGCAATCCTCCTACTTCAGATTCCCAAGGGCTGGGATTATAGGCTTGTGCCAACATGCCTAGCCTTAAATTTTTTTTTTTTTAGGGATGACAGATTTTTAAAATTTTATTTCTATTCTTATTAGTACACACTTGCAGTATATAACAGTTAATTCCTTGTGGGGAATTAGTTCATGTACATATCACATCTTTTTTCATCCCCTTCCCCTTCCCTCCCGCCTTAGTGATACAGGTATTTTAAACAAATTTTTCAGAAGATGGATATTTCACATGCAAGTGCTCAGAGGGTTAGACTGTCATTTCAGAACTTTGTAAGAATCAGCTTTGTCAAAGAGGGGAAATAAGGAAGGGGAAATGCTGCAAAATATTAAATAGCTAACCTTTTAAATATTAAATATGCGGTTGGGCATGGTGGCGCATGCCTTTAATCCCAGCACTTGGGAGGTTGAGTTAGGAGGAGTGTTGTGAGTTCAAGGCCGGCTTGGGTTACAACACGAGCACAAAGCCACCCTGAGCTACACAGTGCAACACTGCCTCAAAAAAAACCAGGGCCGGGAGTTTGGCTCAGTGACTTAAGCGCCTGTCTGACAGGTGCGAGGTTGTGAGTTCAATCCCCAGTGCCGCCAAAAAAAAAAAAAAATAAAACAAAAAACAGGGCCAGGGGTTTGGCTCAATGGCTTTAGTGCCTGTCTGGCAGGCACAAGGTTGTGAGCTCAATCCCTGGTACTGCAAAAAAAAATAATAATAATAAACAAGTAAATAAATATTAAACATGCTTTCTAAACAGAATTTAATGTTTTCCTCTCAGGGGGATAAAAGAATGAGTAAGGAAGATATATGTCAACAATTTAATAAAAGTTCTAAATCATGGATTCATAAATGGATTGAATATCTTTGTCACTGAAGAATCTCAGTCAATACCTGTTTTATGGCATGTACAACCCTGACAATAATTTTTTCAATGTATCTGTGCTTCTTAAATTAACATACACAAAGAACTTATCTCTTTAAGAGCAAAGCAAAACCAAAATGTACACATTTTAGCATTTATGTCAACCACACAGCATTTGTTTAATGCTAGCCAGCAGAAAATTAAATTGATCAGCAAACATTTGTCAAATTGGGTATTTTTTTGGTAATATTGGGGATTAAACTAAGAGATGCTCTACCATTAAGCCACAGGTACCCCCAATTTATAAACTTGGACTAAGTTGCCCAAGCTGAGCTCTAGTTTGAGATTCTCCTGCCTCAGTCTCCTGAATAGCTAGGATTACAGATGTGTGCCACCACACTCAGTTTAAGTTGGCTATTCTCTGAATAGCCAAAAAACTTTTGATTTTAATAAGATATAAATCTGAGAATCAACAAGGTATTCTCTGTCCAGGGAACTGGACACTAAGGAAAAGCTGTGGGTGACAGTGTTGCTTCTAAAAGACAGGGAAGTAGGTTTGGCTGAGGCTGATGTTGATGAGGGGTCTGGGTGGGACCACACACACACTCCCCGTGCCTGTCACTCATCTTGAGGAGAAGGGCGCAGGGAGCATCACAGCATTTTGTGCTTACAGAAATACCTATAAGCAGTGAAGCTTAGGAGACAGGTTGCCAGCAGTTTAGGAGAACCACTGAGTCCTTACCATTTCTGCAGTTCTTCTCATAGACTATGTTGCCACTGGCATCTTCCTTTTGGCATCTGGGGAACACGAGGTTCACTGCAAATGTGATATCTGAGCCCACCAGCACCGGGGAACTGCTGGTCAGGACCGCTTGCACACGGCCTCCTGGGGAACAAAAAGTGGAGCTCACTGATCCACTGTCTCTGTTTTCTTTCACACACTACTACACATTTAAAGTAAAGTTAAACCTATTAAAATGCCTCTTTTTGTGACACACTAAGTTTATTTTCTGGATGCCTAATGTTAGCTTTCAGAATACAACATTCTAAAGAATGATTAAAAAAAAAGTCAGACTAAAAAATTCTCTTACCACAAAAAAAAGAACCTTTTACTTAAAATAATTTTAAAAACTCTGCTCAGTTGGATTGAGGAGCAAATGTTAAAAATTTGTATTTTTAAATCTTAAAGCACAGCCGGGCGTGGTGGCGCATGCCTTTAATCCCAGCACTCGGGAGGCTGAGGTAGGCGGAGCGTTGTGGGTTCGAGGCCAGCTTGGGCTACAACGCCAGCGCAAGGCTGGCCTGAGCTACATAGTGCGACCCTGCCTCAAAAAGACCCGGGCCGGGAGTTTGGCTCAGTGCCTTAAGCACCTGCCCTGGCAGGCGCGAGGTTGTGAGTTCGATCCCCAGTGCCACAAAAAAAAAAAAAAAAAAAAAAAAAATCTTAAAGCACAATGGCTAACGGATTCATTTCTTTATCTTAATGGAAAGATATCTAAGATACTTTCTGATAAAGCACAGGTTTTTTTTTTTTTTTTTCAGTGCTGAGGATTGAACCCAGGACCTTATGCATGCTGGGCAAATGCTCTACCACTGATCTACATCTTCAGCTTTTTTTAAGTTTCATTTTGAAACAGAGGCTTACTTACTAAGTTGCCTATGTTTGCCTTGAATTTTGCAAGTTTCCTGCCTCAGCCTCCTCGGTAATGGGATTACAGGCATGTGCCAATGCCTCCCACCCTTGCTTCAGCCACACTTTTGAAATAATCAAAAACCACTTCAGTGTCACAAGTCTTCTAAAGCTTACCATTCTCATGTTCACTAAGTAGGGTTGAGGTTAACCTTCTTGCTCTCCAAAATACTCCAAGGGCTCTGAATTTAGAGCTTTCTAAGAAGACTAAACAACATTTTATGACTTACAAAGTGATAATGTTGGGGCAGAGGACACATTGCCAAAGTTTGGTATCACTCACTTGGCAACTACAGCACTATCATTCATGAAAACAACATGAACTGTGAGACCTAAAGAGCTCTGTAATCCTCAAGACTTATTGAAGTAGAAAATCACAGTCATTTGGGTCGAGTCTTTTGACTTACCTTTCCAGGAGCTTTTCCACCTTGCGTCTCCCCTCTTCCACACTGGGTAGAGTTTTTCATCCCAGTTGTTTTCATCAGAAGACCAGCCATGTAACTGGTTGTGCTGCCGCATGTGACCAGGATATCTTTCATCGCCCAGCACATCATGAAACCCTATGTTAGTATTGGAAAGACAAATTATTCAGTCTGTTCAGTTCTCACTTAGTTCTTATGCAACAATGGTCAAAGAAGCTTTTTCACGTAGGCTGGGGATATAGCTCAGTGGCATAAGTGCCTGCCTGGCAAGTGCAAGGTCCTGAGTTTGATCTCCAGCACCAAAAATGTTTGAGGCCAGCCTGGGCAACAAAAAATAAATTAAGGGCCACGGATTTAGTTCAGTGGCATAAACGCCTACCTGCCAGGCACGAGGTTGTGAGTTCTATCCCTGGTACCACAAAAAAAAAAAAAAAAAAAAAGAAAGAAAGAAAACAACATGTAATATATCCACTACAACAAACAAATAGATAATACTTTTTAGAAAACAAGTCTCCTGGAAATGCCTTGAATGCAGCATTTGGAACTTAGCTCTTTATGTACTTTAAATGAATACAAGTATTTTTTGAAAGCTACTATTTTTTAGCCATCACTTGGTTTCACAATACATGTCCCCCAAATATTTAAATTTGGTACAATATCATTAAGAAAACCTCTAATGTCAATGCTCTTTCTAATAATTTTTGCATCTTTTTAGTCTGAACTACTCTGTTGGCTAAAGAAATGCCAGGCCTAGGATTGTAAGAGACACACTAGTACTGGAGATCCCACTCTGAAGCAATGTTTCTATAGCCCAAAATGATCTGTCTTGGTTAATGTTCCATATGCATTTTGTCATTCCTATTTTTTGGGTAGAGTTTGGGTTGGGGATGTAGCAGTGGTAGGGTGTTTACCTTGTATGTGAAGGTTCTGCATCCAATCTCTAGCACAAGAGCAAAAAACGTCATTTGTGTCCAGTCGATTGTGCTTTTCAAATTTTCTGTAAGCCTATGGACTTTCCATCTACTCATTATTTATTTCAATTACTGTGAGACAAATCTTGAAATCTTCAACTAAAACTGTGCATTTACCAATTGGCTTATTTCTTCTTCCAGTTCTGTCAGTTTTTGCTTTAGGTATTTTGAAGTTCTGTTGTTAGGTGTATATACATTTAGACTTACTGTCCTCTTGATGAATTGATTCCTTTCTTTTTAGGAATTGACCTTATTTATCCTTTATTCTGAAGAAAATTTTGATATTAATGATTAGTCTTTAACTAGTATATCTTTTTACCATATGGTATATCTGTTTTCTTTTTGTCCCATCTGTTCTTTTTTCCCCCTTCTTTATCCTGACTTTAATGTGAAGGAGTTTGATGTTTCCCATTAAGTATTATTTTAGCTCTTGCATTGAGCTATATCAGTGGCAGCAAACCTTTTAGATTTCAGTGGTAACAAACAGCCTGCTGTGGCACGAGTCTGTCCCATCTGTTCTATTTTCTTTCTTTTTTTCTTTTCCTGTATTTTTTTGAACTATATTTGGATTCCATTTTATTTCCACTACTGGCTTATTGCTATCCCTCTTCATCTTGTTTTGGTTTGAATGGTTTGCTCTCAAAAAAGTTTATAATATTATAAAATTTCTAATCCTGAATTGCTATCTGTCTTTCCACCTTGCCTGACAATCCTGGTGATCATGTGGTCTTTACTGTCTTCACATGTCATAGCAGATTGGTTCAATCTGCTAGCCTGAATTCATTTTTTTTTTCTTGCTGGCAGAGCCTCTACTATAATAGATCAAAATTCCAGAGGCTCATTAATCTAGCTCAAACTCTCCTTACAGCTGGGGCAGAAGCAAATGATTAAATCCTAGCCAGTGAGAGCTGAGAGGAAGACTTCTGGGAGTTTCTGGGAAAAGTTCTCCTTTTTTTTTTTTTTTGGTATTGGGGATTGAACTCACCACCTTGCACCTGCCAGGCAGGCACTTACTCCACTGAGCTAAATCCCCAGCCCTATTTTTTGAGACAGGGTCTCACTCTGCAGTTCAGGCTGGCCTTGAACTCACTTTGTAGCCCAGGCTGGTCTCAAACTCACAACAATCCTCCTGCCACAGCCTCCCGAGTGCTGGGATTAAAGACATTTGCCACCATGCCGGGCTCAAGTTCTCCTTTTTAACAAGAAGCAGGTAAGGACTAACTCTATGGTGTTTTCCTTTTCAGAACTGATTTGGGAGATGGCAGTATAATGACATAATGTCTAGACCTGTGACAGTCATATTAACTATGAGGACACAAATTTGAGGAAATCACTAACACCTCAAGGGGATCAGTAGAAAGCTGCAAAAGAGACAGAGTCCTAAATGATGCTGTTTTTTTGTTTTTCCTTTTTGGTACCAGGAATCAAACTCACAGCCTTGTGCTTGCAAGACACCACTGAGCTAAATCCCGGGCCCCTTGGATGACACTGTTGAGCCATCACTCTAGCTCTGCCTGCCTCTGGACTGATTGCCTGAGGTAATAAGTGTCTTACTCACCCTATTCTGTTACAGCCAAAAGCTAATTGTCTATAACCCTCAGTCAGTTCCATGTCATATTCTATCTTAAATTGCTCTCTTACCGATTTATATGGTCCTATGTCTTGGCACAGCTGTGAACTCTTAGAGATCAGAAAATCTGTCGTTTTTTAAGGAAGAGGCCTCCCTTAAGGAGTGGAATTTAATGGATGTTCAGAAAAGTCAAGCTGAATGCCTGACACTCACTGGTCTTTCTTCTGTTTCTCTTATTAGGCAGGGGTCTGAGAGCAGCAGATGGAATTGGGGAGGACACAACTGGGGTTCATAGGACCTGGTTTTTGGCCTTAGTCTTGCTGCTGAGCAGCCTGTCTGACCTCAGGCCATCTGTCTTTGTCTGGGTGTTCAAATGAGACAAAACCCAAATGTCCTGTGATTCTGTTCCTATTTGGAAAGAGATACTAATGAGGACAGGAAATGTATATTTATTGATAAATGTTTATAATTAGAAATTCACTTTGAATTGAATCACGTGTAAAGAACTCAGCTTATTTAGTTCAAACCCCTTCACTTTGTAGATAAACAGCCCAGGCCTAAGAGAGTGGTGTGAGTCACCCCTAGGGTAATTTTTAACCTGGAGGAAATGAAAATTCACATCTTTTCATTCCTAAGATTGGCTCTTTCCATTGTTCCAGAGAATATTCTTTCTTACATCCTGAGAGAAAGCTGGTGTTTCCAGACATATAATCAAAACACAGATTTCTCCTCTGCTTTTAAATGTCAGAAGTCAAGGAAAAATGGAAATTTCAAAGGAGAATGGCATGGGACATCACAGATCAATGGGATAGGACAGGGAATACAGAAATAGACCTACACTGATATGTCCCACCAATTCTTGACAAAGAGGCAAAACTAATCCAATGGCAAAAGGTAGACTCTTCAACAAATGGTGCTGTAAAAATGTAACAAACATAGGCAGAATCTTCAGGATTTAGCCTGGTGTGGTGGTGCATGCCTGTAATCCCAGCCCTTGGGAGGCTGAGGCAGGAGGATCATCATGAGTTCAAGGTCAGCCTGAACTACATAGTGAGACCCTGTCTCAAAAAAACCACAAATAAAAACAAACTTCAGTGAGCCGGGCGTGGTGGCGCACGCCTTTAATCCCAGCACTTGGGAGGCTGAGGTAGGAGGAGCGTTGTGAGTTCGAGGCCGGCTTGGGCTACAACGCGAGCGCAAGGCCGGCCTGAGCTACATAGTGCGACCCTGCCTCAAAAAACCAGGGCGGGGGAGTTTGGCTCAGCACCTTAAGCGCCTGCCCTGGCAAGCGCAAGGTTGTGAGTTCAATCTCCGGTGCCGCAAAAAAAAAAAAAAAAAAAAAAAAAAAAAAAAAAAAAAAAAAAAAAAAAAAAAAAAAAAAAAAAAAAAAAAAAAAAAAAAAAAAAAAAAAAAAAAAAAAAAAAAAAAAAAAAAAAAAAAAAAAAAAAAAAAAAAAAAAAAAAAAACAAACTTCAGGATTCAGAGCTAGATAAAAATCCTTGCTAGACTTGACACCAAAGGTGTAATCTATAAAAGGAAAAACTTATACAGTATATTGGACCGCATTAAAATAAAAATACTTTACTCTGTGAAACTGCATGCAAAGAGGGTGAAAAGTAGAGCTACAGGCTAGGACAAATTACTTGCACAACATATTTCCAATGGAGAACTAGTATCCAAAATACATAAAGAATTTCCAAAACTCAGCATTACAAAATAAAGCACCCAGTGAGAAAGTAGGCAAAAGACATATATCACCAAAGAGAATTTACAGATGACAGAGAACATGAGAGGACAGTCAACATCATGAACCAGTAGAGAAATGCACAGTAAAATCACAATGAAATATCCCGATAGTCTCAGTGTGACCCCAACAAATCTAGTGACAGTACTGAATGCAGTTGAAGATGTAGAGACATTAGGTCCCTCATACATTGCAGGTGGGAATATAAATTGGTACAGCCACTTTCGGAAGTTTCTTGTAAAACTCACAATGTAACTACCATATGATCAAATAATTGTATTCTTTAGCATGCATTCCAGAGAAATAGATCTTATGTTTACAAAAATCTGTACGTGAATATTTATAGTGGTTTACCCTATTAGCCCAAATTGGAATAACCCAGATGTTCTTCAATGATGAATAGATAAACACACATCCACAACATAGCTGCATTACTCAGCAATAAAAAGAAATGAACTATTGAGGCATCAACTTCAATGAATCTCCAGGGAGCTGAGTTAAAAAAAGAAAGAAAGAAAGAAAGAAAGAAAAAAAGAAAGAAAGAAAAGAAAGCCAGTCCTGAAATATTACATGCTATATCATTCCCTTTGTGTGGACTTCCAGAAACAACATTATAAAAATGGACAGCTAATTTGTGATTGCCAGGAGCTGGGAGGCAGTAGAGGAGGAGTTGGTTTGGCTCTAAATGGTCATGGGAATCCTTGTGGTGATGAAACTATTCAGAATTTTAACGGACTCAGTGCCAGTAGTGTATCTTGCTTGTGACACCAGGTTTTGCATTACCTTATCACTGTATTATTTCTTACAATTTCTGTATTATTTCTTACAATTCTTTCTGTATTATTTCTTATATTCTATAATTACTCTCAAAATAAAAACTCAATTTAAAAATAAAGTAAACCCAATAGTAAGTAGATATTAAAAGAAAAACAAGTGTGTGTGTGTGTGTGTGTGTGTGTACATGTAGGGGGACAGATGAGATAAATGTGGACTCGCACCCAGCACCTCTGAGACTGTGGTCTGCACCCAGGACTCCCCGCTCTGCCCAACAGCAGAGAGCAGCTGGCGGGGCTGCTACACACCTTCCTCAGTGCTTTCTGCCTCCTTTTTACCAGGGCTGACTGCGAAGTGGCTGGAAATCCCTTGGCCTGCCCCCGTTTCTTCGGGCCAGAATTTTTTTGCATGTCTATATCTGGTAATCTAAGCGACTTTTTTTTTTTTTTGTAATGGGGCTCGAACTCATGACTCGAGCTTGCCAGGCAGGAGCTTATGCCGTTGAGCTAAACCCCCGGCTAAGCAATGCTTTTGAAGATAACAATATGCTATATAACAACTATTGTTAAATTCTTATCATCTTGCTTTGAAAACCTATATTGTTACTGTTTTGGGTTTGTTATTGTCTCTTTTGCTTTTTTTTTTTTTTTTAATTTAAAAAAAAAGACGAACCAAGGAATGTCCGGGTTTGCTACGCCGCCTGGCAGGCTTGGACTCTTCTTTCACAGCGGGTGCAGTGGGCGGGCTGGGGCAGGCGCGGGCTCCAAGGCCCCGCGTCCCGGCCGGCTCTCTCCGGCTGCAGACCGCTGAGAGTCTAACGAGAGACACGGCGGGGGAGACATCTGTCTCCTCGCAGTTCTACTATGCGTGTCCCGCAGCCGAGCATTTTGGTTAGCTGATCTGACGAGAACTCTCGCTCAGTTTTGCAAGTGGAAACGCGGCCCGGCCCCGTGGCGAGGCGGCCGGCGAGCTGCGCCCTCTGTGGCCCAACGCGACAGTCTCTGAGCCTGGTTTCCCGCACCGTCCTGGAGCCCAGACACCGAGACCGGGGTGCCAGTTCCGTCTGTCCTGTTTGGACCCCCCCACACACACACATCAGTGCCGGCCCTCCCAGCGGCGGTCACAGTGAAAGTCGCAGGGAACTGAGGAACCCCTGGCCTGGGAGCCCCGAATCTGCACCCCCGCGGAGCCGGGACCTCCTCTCGCCTCCCGGCGACCCCCGCGTCCCCTCGGGAGGTAAATGGGCCTTGTAGGCGACGCATGGTCAAGCCCGCCACTTCATGTACACTTGCTCTGTCTGGAGGATGCGGGCTGCTCATCCTCTGGACGGTACAAGTGGGCGACCTCTGGCTCTCAGCCCTTGCCGCGCACTGGTAGGACGAAGGAGTTTTAAACGGGGACGCTCGGACCCCACTCCCAAAGCTGCCGGTTTCATTGATGGGGCATCCATGTAATGAAAAGTGCCTCATCCTCTAAAGCACAGCCAGAGTAGAGATGCTAGCATGGGCCTTTCTCTCAGTAACTTCACTGTAGCAGCAGCAGCAAGCTCAAACGGGTCTTTGGAGAAAATTCAGCACAGTTAGCAAGAGCTTCGGGGTCAGGAGTAACAATGTCTGCCCGCAGATTTGGGACCCTACCATTTTGTCTCAGCTCTCCACCCTGTTGGATGGAAGACAGTTTTGTTGGTAGAACAGCGTTATTCTCTGGATAGAGGCTCTCCTTCCTCGAGAGTGGGTGGAAGGCAGCACCATGGGATCGCGTGGTTTCTGCTTCCTGTGAGCCCAAAGCACTTTTTGTGGGTGCAGGTATTTTGCGATCGTCACATTTCCAGCAGTTTACAGAGGGAGAAATGAGTGTGGTCACTGGGGAGCCTCGGACCATTTTAGCACAGAGGACATTAGTACCCAACCCTTCAGGCCAAGACCTAGAAAATGGGTGAAATATAGAAGCAGAGTTACTCACGTTTGGCTACAGTCAGGGGCAGTCTTGCAGCCAGCAGCAGAAAACCCAGGACCCAGCAGAGACATTCCATGCTGAGTTCTCACAAGCCCGGGCAAATCAGGGCTTCCTTCTCTTGCTCGATCCTCAGACAACAGCGGTCTCCTGGGCTCTGTTGCACCCCTCTTTATTTTAATGAAACTCAGGGCCTCAGGGCAGATCATGTGATGGTATTAAGCAGCATTGCCTGATGTGTTCTCTTGAATTCAACCTCTCACAACTCATGTGCTTGTGACTCACTCTCCCTTGGCAACTATTTATTCATTTTTCAGATGTGCACTTTTTTGTTTTAAATTTTGAGTCCGTGTCTACCAGTTTTAAGGGAACTTCATATCCTATGTCCTTATTTTAATTTTTTTTTTTTTACCAAATAAAAGTTCAACTCTCCAACCTGATGAAGAGTTTACTGTATTCCCTTCACTGCTCACTCTCCCAGCTCATGTGCAGACATGCATCTTTTTCTGCAATGTGGATGGCCAGTTGCCCCTGATGCAGAGGTTTGTATGTTCCTGTCCCCAAGAGAAGCTAGATGGGGAGGTCTCTCTCCAGTCATCTGAAATTTTGTTATACATATATGGCTAATAATATATGTATATCATTATACCAGAATGTTCTGGAAACAGCAGCACAGTCTTCCCAACAGCTTAGACATGTACTCAAAAGCACATTTAGGATATCTATGTAATTCCACGCAACTTTTAGAACAACCTGTGTAAGTTTGAGTAACCGTTCTCAAACCATTTGTGTGGATCAACTGCAGAAAACATACTGCATATTTATTTCATGGCAAGTAGGCCTTAAGGGTGAAAACAAAGTTGTCTGGCACATTTTGTACAGTCAAATTATTTCTGGCTATAGATTATGCAGAAAACCTGGCAACATGAACACTTTATGTGATCTTTCTCCATGGCACGTCCACATGACCATTTTTAGGATATTAGAAGTCCTGGTTGGTGTCAGGTGAAATTTGCGGTATTGATTTATGCTTCAGTTGTATTAATGGGGAACAGAAATTAAATAATCTGTGAAACAAAGTCAATTGAGTAGAATTGGCCAACTTCGTATCCTTAGGCCAAACAACTCTTTGAAGCTTTTTTTTTTCAGCCTTTGAAGCAAATATGAAGGGAAAATCCAGAGCACATTATTTGTGACAACACAAAAGATTTTTTCTTTTTAATTTTATGGAAAAAAGGAAAACGAAATTTCATAACAAGACGATAAGAGAATAACAATAGTTACTCAGAATACAAGATAAGGGCATAAAAAATTCTCCAATTGATACTAGTACAAATCTTCCTTTTCTATGAACTAAGAGACACTAATAGTATAACTAACTTGCATTTTTTCTCTCTTTTCCTTTTTTCTTTTCCTCTTTCCCCCATCTTAGTTTCTTTTTCCTTTTGAATAATTTATTTCCATTTCATACTATCTATTGTACATTTTAGACCTTATTTACTCTTTCAGTTTCTCATACCAGGGAGACAATATGATGTTTACACATGTGAGTCTGATTTATTTCACTGATGAGTATGGTCTCAAACTGCATCCATTTAAAAGTTTATCATTCTTTATGGCTGAGCAGTACTCCATTGTATAAAAATACATCTTTTTTTTTAATCCACTCCTTGGTTGATAGGCATTTGAGTTGTTTCCAGGATTTAGCTATTAAAAATCGTGCTGCTATATTGGTGCACATATAGCACCGTGGTATGATGTTTCTAATTCTTCTGGGAAGATACTCAGAAGGGAAATAGCTGGGTCAAATGGGACCTCTCATCCTAACTTTTTGAGGAATCTCCATACTGACTGTCACAGTGATTGCACCAGCCTGCACTCCCCCAACAGTGAAGAAGAGTTCCTTTTTCCTCACAGCCCCTCCAGCATTTGCTGTTGGTTGATTTCTTGATGATAGCCATTCTTTCTGGGGTACATTGGAATCTCAGTGTTGCTTTAATTTGCATCTCTCGAATGATCAAATCAATGAGCATTTTTTCATATATTTATTTGCCATTTGTATTTTTTCATCTGAGAAGTGTGCGTTCATCTCAGATGCCCAATTTTGGATTGGGTCTTTGAATTGGGGGGGGGGCTGATTTTTTTCAGTAGTTTATATATTAAAGATGGAAGTCCTTTGAGGGACAATTGACTAAAATTTTTTCCCAGTCTGTGGGTTGTTTTTTTCACTCCATTGGTGATTTCCTTTGACGTGCACAAGCTTTTTAATAAGATGAGATTTCAGTTGTTGATTCTTTGAAGTACTTCCCATGCAGTTTGAGTTCTGTTCCTGAAGTGTCTACCTACCCCTGTCTTTAAGATTTCTACCTACTATCTCTTCCAGTAGATTTAGTGTTTCTGTTTTACATTTATTTGTTTATTTATTTTTGGTACTGGGAATTAAACTTAGGACCTTGCACTTGCCAGGCATGCACTTATGTCACTGAGCTATATCCCCTGTCCAGTGTCTCTGTTTTAATATTTAGATCTTTGATCCATTTTGACTTTAGTGCATGGTGATAAAAGTTTTTAAGTACTGTATAGATTGATAAATGAATAATGAAATATTAGTTTGATGTAAGTAATCTATTTGATTCTCTTTACATTTCACAGAGTATGTGATTTTCATAATTAAAAAAGACTTTCCAATTTAGGGACAAATTATTTTAACTATTATTGCCCTTTGTTGTTGGCATGGTTCAGGTTTGTACTTTTGGCTACATTAGCCACCTCTGTTTCTAAAAAATTGGAAGCATTAAACTCTTCTGTTATAAAACTTTATTTTTATTTTATTTTTTTAGGGCGATGCGATGATCACATTTGTCTTTTATATGTCCTCACTTTGCTGGTCAATAAGGAGAGGTAGCAATGACGAGGTGGTAGTCAAGATTGGCTATTGGATGGAAGAGGTCAGGAAACTGGAAATTCTTTCTTTTTCAAACTAGTTCTTGATTTCAAAGAAATAGAAATTGAATAACCCATCTCTTGATAATCATCTGTGAATTGGATAACCTGTCTCTTGATAATCAGCAGTTGGCATCATATAGTTTATTTTGCATTCCTTGATACAAGGCTATTTGGGATAAATACCTCAAGTTTGTTTTAGTTTTGAAAAATAAAAATCATAACTGCAAAAAAAGTTTAAAGTAATTCATTGAAAGAAGTGGAACATCTTAATTATTTGGATTTACACAGATGATTACTCTATTAAAAATGACATTGATAAGTAAATGGTCACGACTTGAGACCATACTCGTAAGTGAGATAAATCAAACCCACATGTGTAAATACCGTATTGTCTCCCTAGTGTAAGAAACGGAGAAGTATATATGATCCAAAATCTACAATAAATACTACATAAGGGTGAAGAACAGCTCAAAGAGCAAGAGTAACTGGGAAGGGAAAAGGCGGAAAGAGAAAAGGGAAGAGGAAAAGATATAAACCTGTATATATGTATATGTAAGATAACTAGAATGAACACACTGTTGAATCTATTCGTTGTTGAGAGAGAACAGTTAATGCTCATATGATTAGATTAATTTTACATGTCTATATCTGTTAATATAAGTAACCATTTTAAAGATAACGATGCGCAATATTGCAAGCATTGTCAAGTTTCTGCCATCCGATTTTGTAAACCTGTAATGTTACTGTAGTGTATTTACTCTAGTTGTTTGTTTGTCTCTTTTGCTTGTTGTTTTTGTTTTGTATGTCTTATTTTCTGTTTTTTTCTTTGCTAAAATAAAAAAAATAAATAAAAATAAAGGGAATAGATTTTCATTGTATTAGGAGACCACAAAAAATATTGAAAAGTTGTATAGTTATATTTCTCCCAGGATATAACCTCTATTTCTTTGAAAGTGTTAAAGGAAAATGCCTACTTTGCAAACTAAAATCTCTTTGCTGAAAAATAAGGCAGCTGGCCATATAATAGGTCAGTTGTCAATATACTTATTTCCATCAGTAAGGTTCTTTATTCATAGGATCCAAAAGGACATAAAAGAATTAGTGTCTCTATGCAAATATGGGTTACAATTTTATATGAATTTTATAGCAAGAAGCCATTTCAAATTTTCTTGGAGAAGAAGCAAAATGTTTGTAATCAAAACAATGATATTTTTAACAGAAAGACTGGCTTTTTCCACATTCTATTCTGCATTTTGTTTTGTTTTGTTTTTATGCATCTACTTTACTGGGTCATAGAGCACCCAGATATTTAATAAAACATCATTTCTCTGTGTTAAAAAAAAAATGACATTGAAGCCAGGCATGGTGGCGCATGCCTTTAATCCCAGCACTTGGGAGGCTGAGGCAGGAAGATTGTTGTGAGTTCCAGACCAGCCTGTCCTACAAAGCGAGTTCAAGGCCAGCCTGAACTGCATAGTGAGACTCTCTCAAAAAATAGAGCCGGGGATTTAGCTCAGTGGCGCAAGCTTGTGCAAGGTTGTGAGTTCAATCCCTGGTACCAAAAAAAAAAAAAAAAAAAAGACATTGAGGAAGGCAAGTATTAGCTGTTTTTTGAGAAATGTTCCTAATTGTTTCTAAGCATCCTGATTTCTGCCACCTTCCCTAGCGGCTACCATCCTTATTTGAGGAGCAGTATGTGAGACAGAATGAGAGCAGCCGCCGCCTGAGGGCCCATGTGGAGTGCCAGGCAGCTACCACACTCAGGAATCACAGCAGACTGCAGAAGTAATATTTTTAGTTTTAAAAATTGCTCACACTGAGTGTTTTTAGGGGAGGTCATAAAAATTAGCTACAGTCTCTTCCCTACCTCTTGTAAACACTACTGTTACTTGTTCTGTATTGTGGCTATAATAAATTGCCAGAAATTCAGAGTCTTACCACGGATTTCTCATATTACTGTTTTGGAAGTCAGAAGTCTGAAATGAGTCTCACTGGGCTAAAGCCAAAATGTCAGCTTCGTGGCTCTAGTGAAGAATCTGTTTCTTTGTGTTTTCTACCCTCTAGAAGCTTCCCACACTTCCTGGCTTGCGGTCTCCTTTTGCCTCCAAAGCCAGGGATGGCTGAGTCAGTCTTTCCTCTATCTCATCCCTCTGACACTGATTCTCCTGTTTCCCTTGTTTACAGGATGCTTGTGATTACACTGGACCTACCTGGATGATCTGACATCATCTCGTATCTTGAGTTAGTTGATCAGATGCCTCCACTCACCTGCGACCTTCCTCTCCTACCCTATGACGTACTGACATGTTTGGGGGTTTTGGTGTGCACATCTTTGAGGGACCATTTTCCTGTCTAACAGTTATACAGTGGTGAGTTGGCAGAGAATTCCACTTGTGAAGACAGGTGGATCACAGGAATGATAAAGGAAAGCACCTCCCAAAAGGGATAGGTCTGCTGATACTAACCCTTTGACATTTGGCAGAGTAGAAAGGGAAGAATAAATTGAAGATAAAGGGATCACCTCAAAGACAGAGACAGCCCATGTGACTACCTTGCTCTAATAGGGCCTTTCAACGTGCCATAATCAGAGTTACGGTTTTCAGATTTAAGCCTAGCAAATGACTCAGAGACTTCTGTTTCATGTCTAGCTTTTCGGTCTCTCATGTCTGGGTACTCTCTGCATGAATGGGTAACCAAAGTTCCTTGTTCTCAAGGTTTACTAAGCTTTAAAATAGCTTTCCAACCAAAACATTTCTCCCTACTTTTCAGGAAAAGAGGAGAAAATGGGCCACAAGGTTTAGTGTGTCTTTCTTAGTCAGTCACCTTTGCTGTGGTTTCAGCCTGAAGGAATCAGACACCAGATGCAGGCTGAGGTTTTCTTCTTGATTGCTGCTACAAACATTTTTTGGGGGGCATATTTTCTCAAGAAGTTCCTGACCTTACGTGAAATCAGAATAGTAGACCTAGAATAATGTGAACTACCACTATTTAAATTCTAGTTTTGTTTGTAGTGCTTCCTCTGAATTATTAGTGTAGAAAGACAGTAAGATATAAGTGCTATTGTGTAGTTGCGTGCGTGGGGGATTTTTTTGTGGTGTGTGGCTTTTGCTTGTTTTGTGGTGCTGAGCATGGAACCTGAAGCCTGGCACGCTAGGCAAGTGCTCTACCACTGAGCTACACCCAGCTACAGCTGCACTGTGCAGTTCTGGAGGCAACGGTGAATGTGCTCTTCTCTTTTGTATCTTCGGTAACTGGAGAACAGTTGGACACAAGCAAGAAGCAGAATGGTGAAAGAAAGAAGAAGGGGGTGAACAGGAATAGGAGCATAATGCTGGCTTTCAGTTTTATGATAATTGGGAATTATCCAGAAACGTCTCAGAGCCCTGGAACAGCAGCACTTTACTCATTCACTAGAAATATATGATAAGGCCAATAGGAGTAGTTAGACCAGAAATCGAAAAGGAAGTTGACTGTGGGAGGAAGGCCAGGAAACTATTATAGAGATAGATTACACCTTAGATCCTTATTCTCAAACCTAAATCCACCTCTTTCTCAAGAGAATTTTTTTCCACATCAGATAGAGCTGGTGACGGTCTCTTTCTATAAGGGTCATCATCCACCAAGGGATGAACAAAAATTATAGGGACACAGGATCTCACTGGGACGCACACAGGATCTCACTGAGAGGAAAAGGCATTAACCCCCCAAACAGAACAGTACAAGATGTTATCTGAATTTTTAGTGTGGAAAGTTCCCAACATAAACACCAACAGGGAGAATAATGAACCTCCATGTCCCACCATCTGTGGGTACACTTCAAAAAGAAAGTGGACACAAAAGTCATATATCAGAAGCCAGATGTGGTGGCACGTAACTGCAATCCCAACACTTCATAGGCTTAGACAAGACGATCACTGTGAATTTGAGGCCGGCCTGGGCCACATAGTGAGACCTTATCTCAAGAAAAAAAAAAAGTCATATGTTACACCATCCTGTTCATAAGAAATAGTCAGAAGAGGAAAATTCAGAAAAGCAGAAGCAGACTGGTGATTGGGTGATTGCAAGGAGCAGTACAGAGGAGGGAATGGGGCATAGTAGGTTTCATTTTGGAGCAACAAAAATATTTGGGAACTACATAGAAGTGGTTGCATATTACTGTGAATGTACAGGATGCCACTGAATTGTTCATTTTGGTTAACACTTTTATGGTAGTTTCACCTAGACAAAAAAGAATGCTCATTCATGATTAATTCAGTAACACCCTTTGTCAGGAGTGGCAGGTATGATGCTAAAAATTGAAAGTATGAAGGAGAAAAAGGCTCTTGGGTTTAGGGAGCTTACAGCTTGTGGGAGACACCAGCCAGGTGAGGAAGCACAGGCAGAGGTCGTTAGATGTCAGTCAGGGCACGAAGGAAGAGGCTGTGCAGGCCCGTCCAGGTGGCGCTGTCCATCAGACGCATAACACATGGTATGTGTGTAAATTAAACCTCCTGGTAGCCACATTTAAAAAGTAAAAAGAACCAGTTAAAGTGATTTGAATAATGTGCTTTCCTTAACTCAACATATCGAAAACATTATCATTTCAATGGGTTGTCAACCTACAACATTATTAATGACATATTTTGCATTCCTTTTTTTTTTCCCACACAAAACTTTTGTAATCCAGTGTGTTTTACAGCACATGTCAGTTTAAGCCAGCACCTTGCAGATGTTCAGCAGCTGCATGTGCCAGAAGCTACTGTCTCGGGGGCAGCACAGTTCTGGAAGGACAGGAAAGGTTTCCTGAAGGGCTGTGGCTTGGGATGCTCTAAGCAGAAAATTGCGGGAGCCTGGTCCCAGGGGTGCTGAGGATGGAGGGAATCGCAGGCCTGCAAACTGTGAGGGGTGCTGGGGAGTCCAGGCTGATCTGTGTGGAAGGCAAGTGTGGTAGGGAGGAGGTTTTCATGCACATCTGGTATTTCTTTCCCTGACTGGTTTTCCAGGAGTGGAGATAAAAAGAGGAAACACAGGGGCAGAATTCCCATTACGTGTAATTGAGTTAATGACCACTTCCCACACTCGACTGTTCGTCTCCAGCAATCTTTTTAAAGTAGAAATACATCTTGCAAAACTTGGTAGTAAAACTTTTGATCTCATCTTAGTCATCAGTACTGTGCTTAAGATAGTATTTCAGTGTTGGCGCCCAGTAAAATCTCTCAGCAACTGATTTCAGAGGATATGTGCCTATAACTTCAAAATTTTCAATTTTGCTTTGAAATAATTTTAAACATAAAGGAAAGTTAAAGAACAACACAAGAATTCCCATGAACTCTTTACCTGGGTTCACTAATTTTAATATTTTATTTTGCCTCATTTTCATATCTATCTAATTTATATATACATGAATAAATATATATATGTATGTGCACATGATGTTATTATATGCTTCTTAAAAGTGAGCTGTAAATTGTAGACATCATCCTCCTTTACTTTTATTCTCTTTTTCTTTCTTTCATTTTTCTTTTTTTTAGCACTGGGGATTAAACCTAGGGCATTTGCATTCTGGTATATTCCTAGCCTTTTTTGTCTTTTTGAGACAGGGTTTCACTCTGCAGTTCAGGATGGTTTTGAATGCACTCTGCAGCCCAGGCTGTCCTTGAACTTGCAGTGATCCTCCTGCTTCTCAGATGCTGGAATTACAGGCATGTGCCACCAAGCCTGGCCATTCTAGCCTACTTTTTGAGACAGGGTCTTGCTAAATTGCCCAGGATGGACTTGAACACTCCATCCTCCTGCCTTGACCTCCCAGAGTGCTAGAATTACAGGTGTGTGCACTATGCCAGACTACTTTTATATTTTTTAGTTGTCTAAGATCAAGGACATTTTCCTAACATTTGTACATTGTGATGAGCAAAACCAGAAAATGTAACATCACTACCATAACAAGTATCCAATTTTGCCAATTATTCCAACAGCTTCTTTTAGAGCAGCCACCTCCCCCCGCCACTTCAGGATATTGAATTGTATTTAGTTATGTTCATCCATATCCTTTAGTCTGGAGTATTCCCTCAGCCTATTTTATCTTTCATGGCATTAATATTTTAAAAGCCAATTTTTTATAGAATGCTCCTCATTTTGGAGTTGTGTAATATTTAGATTTAGGGACATTTTGGGCAGGAGTACTACATAAGTGGTATTACTTCCTTTAAATTTCATCAGATCTTCCAATAACTTTTAGACATTTTTATTCATTAAATTAAAAGTGATAGGATTTAAACAAAGTAGCTTCAAACTGTTAGCACAGGCCAAGGTGTAGAATAGATTCTCAGTCTAGGTCATCCTTATTGACTGAAGTTTAGAGGCTTATGTCAGTAAGAGGGACATTTCAATTCTTGTTTATAAGATAAAGTTTCATGCACATAAAAAGTAGCAAGTTGATTCTGATTTTAGCACATATGTGAAAATACTGAAAAATGTTTAAAATGTGATTTCATAGAATGCATAACTCAGCTCAAATACATAACGACATGTCCTTTCTTGTAGCAGATCAGTTTTTGTAAGAGGTTGCATTCCAGAAGGGTTCCACCTTACCCTCCACCTTTAGCATTTTCTTAATTCACTAGTTTGGGACAATAACTTTCTTGCACATTTACGCACTTTTCTTTTAATAATTATATGAACCTAAGGCTGACGGATCATTATAGCCAAATGGCATATTTTCATTAATCCCTTACATAAAATGACTGAAAATAAAATGAGGATTTTGCTCATACTTTTAAGTAAAAGATAAGGGAATAGAGGCAAAAGAAATCCAGTTCAGTGAAGGGGGTGCCCAACTGTGCCAAATGGAACAGGAGGAGTTCCAGGGCCAAGATCTCTGAGCAGAACTGGATTTCAGACCTGGCATCACCCTCACTGTTCCTGGGGAACTGCAGGTCAGGGTGGGAGGGAGGCGAGGGCGGGAAGTTGACACAAACTCCCCTGCCCGCCTTATACCTGATCTCCACAGAATAGAAATTCTATTAAGATTGTGCATGCCTGAAGAGAAAAATCCCGAGAACCCACCATGCTGGGTCAGGGAGGATCCAACCAGAAGACAACTAGCCAGCCTTCCTGGTAAGTGGCACAAGGGGTGCCAGGAAGAGAAAAGTCAGTGCCTCCCGTGAGCCTACCAGTGCGTGGGCTGAGAAACACCACCACCCCCCACCAAGCAACCTGCTGGTTCAGAGGACTGGCTAAGTTGATAGCAAGTAGGGTGCATAAAGCAATTAAATGCTTGTATTGCTTGATTGATTTTGTAGGCCTGGGGCTGGCAGTCTGAGCATCTCTTGGGTAGATGACAGTATGCAATGTAGCAAATATGGGGGATTCCCTTCTGTCTTGTCACTGAGGCCCAATATTGTTCTCACTGTTTTGCTTTATTCTGATTAATTGTTTTGCTTTATTCAATATTCTGTTTTGATTGGTTTTATTCTGTTTTGTTTTTGGTTTCAGTTTACCATACCTAATGGAATGGACAACTATTGTGATGATAACAAGATACACTATAGTTGCTATTGTTTTCCTAGTTCCCTGCTTTGAAGTTCTGTACCAATTCTACTGCTTTGTTTTGATTGACTTTGTTCTGTTTTATTTTGTTGGATTTTACTATCTTTAAAATAAAATTAAAAAAAAAAAGATTGCACGTGTGTGCACGCCCATGCGTGTGCACGTGTGTGTGTTAGCGTTAGCGTGGCAGAAAACAAGAGGTCACAAAAAATATGTTTGGGGCTGAGCATATAGCTCAGTGGCACAGCGCCTGCCTGGCAAGTGTACGGTCATGAGTTTGATTCCTGGTACCAAAAAAAAAAAAAAAAAAAAAAAGCACAACGTTTGACTGAAGCAGAAACCACCCCATAGCTATATTTAAATTTCTAGAAGTACAGATTGACTAGAGTTTGTAGCAAAAGTCTAAACTTAAAGTTTAACAATGTAGGTTTTGTTTCCAGCAACTTTTCACCATCTTCTGACATTAGGAAACACCTACAAAGTCAGTGCTATACACTTGACTGGTCAAGACAATTGTGTTTGTAATAGACAGTTTCATTTGTCCCCTATAAATCTGTCATTTCTTTTGATGGCCCCTACTTGTTCTGAGTTGTTCTGGTTCGGGGGGACTCTGGATTGATTCATCTCTGTTTACAGCTGGGTCTCACAAGCAGGTGAGATGGTTAGAATAGGGGAGACAGGGCAAGAGTATAGGGACAGAGCCCACTAAAGTCACATATGGGGAAAAAATGCTGAAAAACACTGGCAAGGAACAAGTAGAGAATCTCAATTTTATTTTATTTTCCTGTGGCAATAGGGCTCAAATCCAAGGCCTCATGCATGCTAGCCAAGTGTTCTGCCAGCCCCTGAGCAACCAAAGTCTTAAACAGTATATAAAAACCATTATATCAAAACTCTTCTGGCTGACCATGGTGCCACATGCCTGTAATTCCAGCACTTGGGAGGCTGAGGAAGGAGAATTATCATCAGTTTGAGCCTAGCCTGGGCTACATAGTGAATTCAAGGCCAGACTGGACTACATAGGAAGACTGTGTCTCAAAAAACCAAAACCAACCAAACAACAAAAAAAGAAAACTCTTTACAAGGTGAATATTTCAAGATTGCTAATTTTAAAAGTTACCTTGCTTTCCTTGTTAGTCCTTATTGGATTTTGCCCTCCTTTACCCATTTGCGGAGTCAAGGATGCAGAGGTTCATGAACAGGACATGCAACATGGGAACGTGCAGAATCAAAGCAGTCTGTCGGGGCATGCTCATGGGCTCTGAGTCACGAGGGCCAGGTCACACGCTGAGCTCTGGCTCCAAGTCTCCTTAGAACCTGTGAGCTCACGTCCCAGCCTCTCTTTGTACTTTGGCTCTAAACCATCACCAGAGTTCTGTTTGATTGTTTGTGTAACCACTGCGAGATATCACTGGTGATTCTGACAGGCCAACCATTAAGCATCTAAGAGCTTTGACTACACAAGACCGGTGGGATACTGCTCAACTTGTGACCCTGTGCCACGTGACTCTGCCTGGCAGTGGAAGGGTCCTGACTGTGGAAGCTTACCTTTCCTTAGAAAGGGTCGAGCAGAACTTATGAAAGCTACTCACCTAAGTTTTGTCCTTCTACAATTTGAAAGACATTTAAAACTACTTGGAAAAGTTATTTTCTTTTGCAATGAGCTGTTCTAATTAGGAAAGATTAAAACTCAACTACTACTTGGTTCTGAACATTAAAAAAAATAGTTCAAGTTTCTGGACTGCTTTTCCAAGGTCAATAATCAGCCTCTTTATTAGGGTTGGACACAGATACCTTTCACTGTCTGTCTCAGAGCTGTTCTCTTTTTCCTCATTCCCTGATGCTGCTGGAGTTTTGGTGCAAATCTCTAGTTCTCAAAGGAAACGGTCAGCCCCTGGTCTAAGGGAGCTTGTGATCCATTTCTGGCTAACACCATGTGGGGAAGTCTGCTGTGGGAGGTTATTTTCCTCTGCTGAAAGAGGGATAGACAGTTATGTGTTGTTTCAATGACAGGATATATATTGAAATATGTGTTCTGAGGTGATTTCGTCTTTATAGGAACATCACAGTGGATTTTCAAAAACTGAGACAGCTCAGGCAATAGGAACTTTTCGGTACTCCATTACATATATAGTTGGATGAATCCCAAGCCTCATCCGTGTTAGCTCCAGCACTGAGCTACATCTTTAGCCCTGTTCTGTTATATGATGATGACCATGAGTGCTTTTCCTGTGCTGGATAGTATTCTAAGCATTTCACAAACTTACAACAATGTGCTGGGGTAGGAACTCTCATATTACAGATAAGGAGACCAGTGCACAGAGAATAATTTGCCTGAGATCACACAGCTACTTAGCACTGGCACTGGGATTTGAACACCTGCTCTCTGCTTCCAGAATCTGCCACTGTATTCCCTTCCCATACTGAAAATTTCGCTAGATATTAGCAGTATCTAAAGCCGCACCACCTATACATTAACTTTTGCTCTTGGTATTTTGAATGAGAAGAAAGTTTAGTTTTCTCTGTTAAATACAAAAGGATAATATATAGACTTTTTGTTTGGTCTTAAAACTCCTCCTCACCCCCTGCAAAGCTATGGCTGGAACCCAGGGCCTCATGTATGCTAGGCAAGAGTTCTACCATTAGACTGTATTCTCAGCTCTTGTATCTTTTTTAAAGAATATTTTTCCACTGCTTTTATTTCTCAGGAAATTAATATACCACTGACTGGAGGTCCCTGCTCTTTACTAGTGCCACTAAACATATCATGGGCTGTCCCTCTGTGACCTGGGCATTGAGAATGGCAGGAAGAGGTCAAAGGGAGCCATTCTTATGACATGAACCTTTTAATCAATGGGAAAGACTTTGATATAAAAGACTGCATTTTGCACTGTCAAGCAGACCAAAATACTGCCAGTTGGTAGAATAAAATGAGGAGGAAAGAAAGCAATTAGAACAATGTCAATGAACTGTTTAAAAGGTAAAGTTAAAGATTTTTGCATTTGAGGCTCTCCAGTGTTAAACTGATTTTCAGGCCAACACTGTGGAGTGTGTTCAAACTATAAAAAAACAGCAACATTCTTCATTAGCCAGCAATAACAAGAGGCATTTTCAGTGGAGTTCAATGCTGGGCAGAGGCTGCAGTAAGCATGAGAATAACCAAGGGGACTGAACTCATTGAATTGATCTGTGCTGTTTACTGATGTTCAAAACTAAAAAGACCCCATTGATTCAAGTTCTTTGCTGCCAAATCCTTTCATCAAGTGTGCAAGGAATTGGCATGACGTGCAAGGCCAAAAGAAGTGATACCATGAGAAAAAGGAGCATAAAGGAAGTAGACTTTTCTGGCAGGAACATACCAGACGCTGTGAAAGGGAACACTGCCTGTCTGTAGGGCTGGGCCAGGGGCCACAGCTGTCAGATGGGGCCTGAGCTGAACACGTGGCTTCTGCTGAGGGAATGGATTTTTGAGAAAGAATTACTGCCGGGCCGAGGTTCTGGAGAAGAGCTCAGAATGGTGAGCAGGACAGCTGGGGCTGGCACCGGGAGGGCACAGGAGGCCCTGAAAGGCAGCCCTGCTCCAATGAGGGCCATTGTGCCGTGACATGCCAGCCCCAGGCGCCACCAGCCCTCCTGGAAGGAGGTGGTTATTCCTCTGGGTCAGTTCTCACCAATGCCAAGACACGTAGGGCTGCAGTTTAGAGACTTTAAGAAGGAGATTATAAAAATACACTTCAGCAGGTATTGCCTTAGAAAGACAACAGGCCAAAAGGGGACACCCTTGTAAGTGAGGTAGAGTAAAAGGGCAGCCAGGAAACTACACGGAGCGGGAGGGAGAGGAGAAGGGTGAGGAGGAAGAAGCATCAGCACTGTTGTCTCTCACACATACACCTCCATCTGTATATTTACATTTTATTATGAAAAATTTCATTCATATAGAAAAACTGTACATTTAATAATTACTAACATTTGGTCCTCTTTTTTTTTTTTTTTTTTTTTTTTTTGTGGCACCAGGGATTGAACTCACAGCCTCATGCCTGCCAGACAGGTGCTTAAGCCACTAAGCCTAACGCCCAGCCCTAGTTTTTTGAGGCAGGGTCGCACTGTATAGCTCAGGCCAGCCTTGCACTTGTGTTGTAGCCCAAGCCAGCCTCGAACTCACAACGCTTCACCTACCTCAGCCTCCCGAGTGCTGGGATTAAAGGCGTGAGCCACCACGCCCAGCATTTGGTCCTATTTTATTAATATATTTTTATCTCTTTATGTGTCATTATTTTAAAACAAATCCTAGATACTTCCTAAATGCTTCAGTACACATCACACACACACACAAAGAACACAGCAAGGTGTGGCGGCACACACCTATAATGCCAGCACACTGGGAGGCTGAGGCAGGAGAATCACAAGTTTGAGCTTGGGAAATTTAGCAAGTCCCTGTCTCAAAATAAAAAAAAAAGTGCTAGGGATGTAGCTCAATGCAAATGCCCTAAACTCACTCCCTAGTACTACACACACAAAAATTGAAGTTAGTAATTCTTTAGTGTCACGTTAGACTTAAGACTACAAATTCGCTATCTCATACTCTCCAAGGTCAGGGATCCAAGCACATCCTAGGTGGTCCTCTGTCCAGGGGCACACAGGCTGTGGTAAGGGGTCAGCTGGGCCATGTTCCTTTCTAGACCCCAGGGTCCATGTTCCTGTGGTTGTTAGCAGAATTCGGTTCCCTGCAGTTATGTGACAGAGGTCCCTCTTTTTCTGTAGGCCAGCGCCTCACCTTTCCAGTTCTCTGCTGCTCTCTGCAGCCCAACTCCTCAAAAGAATGTCCACACTAGCTGCCACCACATCCTCTTCCCCACTCTCATTTGAAACCATTTCAGTCAGGGTTTCTATCCCAGCATTCCACTAGTCAGCTCTTGTCACGGTCACCATGACCTCCACGGTGTCCCAATCTCACCGTTCATTCTCAGTTTTTACCTTGTTTCACATTAGACAGCCGATCACCTGCCTCTCTGAAACAGTCTTCTCTGGGATTCCAGGACTCTGTCCCCTGGCCCCTCCATCTGAGTCTCTCTGCTGGTTTTCCTCCTGCCTCTGACTTCTGGATGACACTGAGTGCCCCTCTCTTCTCTCCTGTAGCTGCATGCACTCTTGGGGAACTCATTCAGTCCATTGCTTTAAAAGTCTGTGGCAAAATCATCATTCCCAAATGTGTATCACTAGCCTGGTCTTTCTTCCCAAAATTCAGACACGTAAATAACAATAGCAGTAACAATAAGAACAGCAAAATAAAACAAGCAGTGTTTGTGTATGTGTATTTATTATATTAATTAAAATTGCTACTGTCAATTATTACTATTATCATCCTAACAAATACATACATAGTGGATATTTTGTGACAGGCACTGCTTTAAAAATCACTTTACAAACATTAATCCCTTTAATCCTGCATATTGGGTAGTTAATATTATTACAGGTGATCAAAGTGAGGCACAGGCAGGTTAAGCAACTTGGTCAGTGTCACACAGTTAATAAATGATATAGCTGCAATATACAAAGCAGACTAGTTCTAGAATCTGTGCTTTTACCATTATACTGTGTTACATTTTGTTTTCCTGCCTACTATATATCTACTCATCTACCTAGGTAACACTTTAAATTTTCCATGTTCAAAAGTGAACTTTTAAATTTTGTCCCTAAACCTGAGTGATGGGGTTGGGGTTGGCTCACTGAACATTTTCTCCAACTTTCTCCTAAAGTGCCTTCTAGCATTGCAGAAGCCAGAAAGCTACAAACTATATTTCCTGGACTTTTTGAAGTCAGGATTCCAGCTAATGATGCACCTCAGGGTACTACAAAAACAAGAACAACCCAAATCCAAAGCTAGTACAAGGAAGAAAATTATAAAGATGAGAGCAGAAATTAATGAAATTGAGACCATAAAAATCAATATTGGGCCGGTGATTTAGCTCAGTGGCATAAGCGCCTGCCTGGAAAGCACAAGGTTGTAAGTTCGATCCCTGGTACAAAAAAACCACACACACACACACACACACACACACAAAGAATCAATGATTGAAAAGCTGGTTCTTCAAAACAATGAACAAAATAGACAAACTCCTAATCAATCTTATAAAAAAAAGAGGAAAGAAAAGACCCAAATAAATGGAATTAGAAATGAAAACAGCAAAATCACAATGAATGCATAATGGATAGATTTCTAGATATATATGAATTATCAAAACTGAACATGGAAGATATAAAAACCCGGAGTAATCCAATAATAGACAAAGAATTGAAGCAGTAATTAAAAAATGAAACAAAACAAAAAACTACCAACTAAGAAAAGACCAGATCCTGCTGAATTCACCACTGAATTCTACAAGGATGTTAGTGAAGACTTAATGCCAATACTCCTCAAACTCTTTAATGAAATTGAAAGGGAAGGAGTACTCACAAAGCCACTCGTGGAAGCTAGCATTACCCTGATTCCAAAAACAGAAAAGGACCCAAACAAAAGCAGAACAGCAGGCCAATCTCTTTAAGGAACATAGATACAAAGACTTTCAATAAAAGATTGGCAAACAAAATGGAACAAATCATCAAAAAGATCATACATCATGACCAAGCAGGATTTATCCCAGGGATGCAAGGATGGTCCAATATATGCAAATCAGTAAGGGTAATACATTTCATAAACAGAAGTAAGGTAAAAAATCACATGATCATCTCAACTGATGTAGAAAGTCTTCGATAAAATCCAACCTCTATCCATAATTTTAAAAACCTTGAAAAAAGTAAGTATAATAAGACCTTATCTCAACTGGATAAAGTCCATCTAGGAAAAACATGCAGTCAACATCCTATAAATTGGCAAATGCTGAAAGCATTCCCTCTAGTATCAGGAACAAGACAAGGATATCCACTAGCAACAGTGTTGTTTAATATAGTTCTCAAAACATTAGCCAGAGCAATTACGCAAGAGAAAAAAAAATCAAAGGGATACACAGAGGAAAGGAAGATGTGAAATTATCATTACCTGCCAAGGACATGATCTACTACCTAGAAGACCCAAAAAATTCCACCAGAAGACTTTTAGAATTAATAACCAAATTCAGTAGTGTAGCAAGATACAAAGTCAACATTCAAAGATCAATAGAATTCTTGTACACTAATAATGAACTCACTAATGATGAACTCTTTTTTAAGAGAAAGAAATTAGGAAAGCATTGCCATTCATAATAGCATCAAGAAATACTAAGTACTTAGGAATTAACCTAACTAAGAAAGTGGAAGACTTCTACAATGAAAACTACAATACTCTGAAAAAAGGAAATCAAAGAGGCCATCAGAAAAGAGAAAGATTCCCCTGTTCCTAGATAGGTAAAACCAATATTGTCAAAATGGTCACACTTCCAAACCTGATACAGATTTAATTCAATCCCAATCAAAATTCCATTAGCAGGGCCAGGGATATAGCTCAGCGACTTAGGTGCCTGCCAGGCAGTGCAAAGTCCTGAGTTCAATCCCTCATACGAAAGAACAAACAAACAAAAAACAAACAACATTCCATCAGCAGTCCTCACAGAACCAGAGAAAACCATCCTAAAATTCGTATAGAGTCAGAAGAGACCTAAAATAGCAAAACAATCCTGGATTACAAGAGCAGGAGGTATTCACAATCCTGTACTAAAAAGCTACAATGATAAAAACAGCATGATATTGGCCAAAAACAGATACGTGGATCAATGGAACAGAACAGAGAGTACAGAAACAACCCATGGCACATTCAGCTATCTGATCTTTGACAAAGGGGCCAAGTATTTTCACTGGAGGAAAGGCAGCCTCTTTCACAGCTGGTGCTGGGAAAACTGGCTACCCATATGCAGAAGACTGACTCTCGACCTGTACCTCTCACTATGCAGTAAACGAAAATCAAAATGGATCAAAGATCTAAATGTTAAAACAGAGACAACCTGCTAGAAAATAAAATAGGTAAAACTCTTGAAGACAGGTATAGGCAAGGATTTTCTGAACAGAATCTCAATGTCACAAGAAATAATAACAAGAATCAACAAATGGGATCATATAAAATTAAACTTTCTGCACAGCAAAGGAAACAACCAACAGAATGAAGAGACAACTTACAGAATGGGAAAAAATTTTGTCAGTGATTTCTCAAATAAAGGATTAATATCTAGAATACAGTATATAAAAAATGACCTCCCCCCAATAAAAGACCCAATCAAAAAGCAAGCAACTAAAATGAACCACACGTTTCTCAAAAAAACACAAATGGTCATACATAAATAAATGTTCAACATCTCTGTCTATTAGAGAAATTCAAATTAAAATAACACTGAGATTCCACCATACTCTGGAGTGAATGGTTATCATAAAAAAAAAATCAAACAATAAGAAATGCTGGCAAGACTGCAGGAAAAAAGGAACACTTTTACATTGTTAGTGGAAAGGGGTAAACTAGAACAACCATGGAGATTCCTCAAAAAACTAAAACCAGAAATTCTATTTGACCCACCTATTTCTCTTTTAGGTATCTTTCCAAAAGCATTAAACATATCATATAACAGTGATACATGCATAACCACATTATAGTAGCACAATTCATAACAGCTAAATATTGGAAGAGGCCTTATATCCTTCAACAGATGAATTGATAAAGAAAATGTGGTATCTAAACACGGTGGAGTACTACTCTCCCATAAAGAAGAATAAATGAGTTGTTTGTAGGAAAATAGAAAATGTACCATAAATATATAAGGATTGCACCTTGAGATCATAATGTTAAGTGAAATAAATCAGATACACAAGTATAAATATCACATGGTTTCTCTCATATGAGAAACCCAAAATATAGACAAAGAGAAAAATAAATGACAGATAATAAGTGTGGTGACAGATCTTTTGGAAACGGTAAGGGAACCATAAGATGGATAGAGGGGGGGAGAAGGGAAGGGAAAGGGATAAAAAAATAATTAATTTGTGTTATGTACATGTACCATTGCCCCACAAGGAATGTGATAATCATGTACTACAAACATGCACTAATAAAAATTGAGAAAGAAAAAAATCTGAGAGGCAAATACAGAACCTGTGCGCTACACCCTTTGGGTACAGTCACTATTTTTAGCACCATTTTATCTCTCCTGTTCTCATTTTCCTTTTGCTCCTGTCTTCTCACCCACTAGTCCAAAATCTCATATGTATTTTTGTAAGTCAACCCCTACCCTTTTTAGGAAAAAATATCAATCAATCAATAAATGCCTCACCTAATTTGATTAAACCAAATCCTGCAAGATTAAGCATAGTTTAGCAGGGCGTGGTGGCGCACGCCTTTAATCCCAGCACTCGGGAGGCTGAGGTAGGTGGAGCGTTGTGAGTTCGACGCCGGCTTGGGCTACAACGCGAGCGCAAGGCTGGCCTGAGCTACATAGTGCAACCCTGCCTCAAAAAACCAGGGCTGGGAGTTTGGCTCAGTGGCTTAAGTGCCTGCCCTGGCAGGCGCGAGGTTATGAGTTCAATCCCTGGTGCCACAAAGAAAAAAAGATTAAGCATGATTTTATAATTAAGTCCCTATAAAATAAAAAGACGGTTCAATCCCAACTCACTTAAGTGGTATTAAATGACACTAGAATTCTGGCACAATAGTGACTGGGAGAGTCTCATGGAGTCATGAGATTTGCTGGGCAGGGGCCTGAGCCTGGTGCTGAAAGGCCTCCAGGGCTGTAGGTCCTGTGACATCAAGTCAGCTGCCCAGGACTCCAAAGGAGACATCACTACTCTCCTCTCCCCTTTCTCAAAAACAAAAGAAATCCAAACCAATGTATTTGCCACTGGACAGATAAATGCCCGATCTTTTCTGATATCTAAATCAATCCAGCAAGTGAGTTCTTCCTAAGCACCAGCTCAGCAGAAAAGAAGGGAGCAGAGAAAGCCAGCCACTAAGTTAACTTGCCATGCCTATGGCTGATGATTCGACATAGGGCAGGAAAAAGGATGCATGAGAATCAAGGCATCACATTAAGCAACTCTGATGAAGCACCACAGAGTTTTAGGCAGCATGTCAATCTGTCATTTTTATACCACATTAATAGCTTTGCTATATTGTGTAGCACTTATCATAATTTTTACTTAATATTTGCTTTTGCATCCATTAGCTATGCTTTGAATCTTGCCCTAAGCAACAATGCCCATGAAATCAGGAGTTTGATATGCTAGTTATGCCTTTTTTTAGTATATCATGAAATGAATATTTAACTATCAATGTAAAAAATTGTTCATGTACTTCCCAAAGTCACCTATGCATCGCAGTGTTAGATGTGCCATCCTCCAGGACGCACCGAAGGGAAAACTTGATCCTGGCCTCACAGGTCTGCCCAGAAAGGTGTTGGCTATCGTGGGATCTGGAGGATTAGAGAAACTGTTCTTTTAAAAATTCCACACGTACACATATGTATTATGTGTATGTGTGTGTATATATATATATATATATATTTATTTATTAACATAGGCTGAGCTGTCACTGACTTCCACAAATACAATTGATCAAAATAATCAAAGTAGCAAACAAATGAATACTGATTCTACGTTTTTAATTAGGTAATGGCAGTAGGCCAACTGTTTTTTTTTTCTCCTTCAAGCATTAGTAATTTAATTTTAGCTCAAGATGAATAGCTTTCCTTTTGAGTTCCTCTTTTCTAAAACCCATGAGTGAAAGAGAATTAGGAAACTATGCAGAGATAAAGTGCTACTTTCAAACAATAAAATATAGCCAATGCATGTGGTAGTAAAAAAAATTAAGTTTTAGGAAACTAATGACAAGGTAGAGCCTATAACTTTTATACCATTCCTCTTTGGGACTATAGGTTTGCTATGATAAAACTGAGCCTTTATAACAAACATATTTATGAATGTCAACAGTGTGTTGTTTTTAAAGCCCTTGAAATAATGAATTTATGGTAAGTTCTCTATTTTACAAACGGTACTTGTTCATTCAGTTTACCGTAAGAATTTTGTGTATAAAACATCGGCAAATGTTGTGCCTTGAGAGACAATATTCCAGAGTAGGCTAGAAGTATCACAAGGAACCCTGTGGCATTGGGGATGTTTTTGGAGAAGGGGTGGAGATCCTGCCAGGAAGGGAGAAGGTGGAGGAGAAGAGCTTCTGTTGCAGAAGCTGGGGGAAAATGGGGTTGGTGGTATTTTGTCATGGCACACTGGGGATGTAAAGGCAGAAGAGAAAAGACAAGTTGGAAAAAATAATTTTTCTGCAAGGTCAAGAAAAGCCTTTTATCAGCAATAAGACAAGGGTCGTAGGAAATATAGCCTGGCCCTTAACTGGGGACCTGGATGGGTCAGCACTGAGCTCCAGGGTTAAAAAATGAAGGGAGCCCAGAGAGCTTTGGAGGAGAAGGAAGGGGAGGAGGAGGATTGATTGATGATTTAACCGAGTATCAGAAGCAGAAAAGACAAACTTGCGTGGCTTCAGGATGACAGTATCACAATGTAAGACCATTTACCACAAATCCAGGGAGGTAAGGCAAACGCTGTGAAGCCGGGAAGTCAAGGGCCTGGATCTTGCTCGTCTGAGAATGGAGATGGAGGGTTTGGGCAGAAACTTCTCTCACTTGGGTAATGACAGCCCTCAGACAATGGCGAAAGAAAACAGAAAATCAGGGACATCAAGGTTTTTTGTTTCTTGACTTTGTGTTTGCCAGTTTTAGTGAACTGTTACGGTGGAACGGAGTTCACTAGGTAGCATTAACTAGGAGGAAGGGACTCCCATCAGCCCAGGTGGCCAAGAAAGTTTGGAAAGCAAGTGAGATTGCCATAGAAATTGGAAGTTGTTTTTAAACGAGAAGAAGGTTCAAAGAGACCCTCTAGTTATCAACTGGATAACATGTGGTGAACTATTTTTGGTGGTACACTGCAGCCTCCAGAGTTCCCTCCCCTTCCTCTTCCTGGGGGTCACAGGAACCTAACAATGTGACATTTTGGTGGCGTGATGGAAAGTTCCTTAAAAACACAAAAAGCACAAATCAGCAGTCATGTGCTTGATGAGGTTGGTGAAGACAGAACTGTGTGTGTACGTGTGTGGTTCAAAAGGGCCACCTGACATTATGTAAGGAAACTTCTAGAAAAACCCAAATGCCTACCAATAAAGGAGGTACTAAATAAATTCTGACATGTTCACGCAGTGGGATGAACTCAGTCGCCTTTAAAAAGCTGGAGGTAGATCTTTGTTGCATTGATTTGGTCGGGACACGAGGAGCGACTCAGACGCAGATGTGAGTTTCAGAGCAGGAGGTCATTGCAGCTGGTGATCATGGCTTGAGGGGCCAAACTGAGAGCTGCCCACAAGCTGTGAAGGTACTGCTTTAAACCTCGTGGTCTCCTACCTGTCTGGCTAAACCGCTCCCAGGACACAACGCCCCTCCGTCTCTTAGGGCTCTTACAGGGGCTGACGTGAGCAAGGGTCTCTGGTGGAAACACTGGAACGCAGGCCCGCGCGGAGAAGGGCATTCTGGGAAATGTAGTTCCAGGTTCACCTCCATACGCAGGAGGCCTGGAGCTGATGCACAGTCTGTGTGTGCGAGAGAAGGGTTCCCCTAGCAGGGATCACCTCGGAGATAGGGTTTCAAAGCGAGGGAAGAAAGGGCATGAAGGGAGCACATGTTTTAGTGGTTTTTGTTTTGTTTGTTTGTTTGTTTTTGGTCTTTTTGAGACAGGGTCTCGCTATGCAGTTCAGGCTGGACTTGAGCTCACTTTGTAGCCCAAGCTGGTCTCGAACTCGCAGTGATCCTCCTGCCTCAGCCTCTCGAGTGCTGGGAGTACAGGCGTGTGCCACCATCCCTGGCTTTAGTGTTATTTTTAATTGACATGTCATTGTATGTATTTATGGGGCACGATGCGGTGTTTTGACACGTTTACGCATTGCAGAATGTTCAAGGCAGGGTAATGGCCATCCCCAGTCTCTCTGGCTGGAAAGTTAAAGTCTTCTCAGGCTCCTCCCTCGCCCTCAGCTCCACAGACAGCGTCTTCTGTTCTGTCTTCCTGCCCAGGGGTCTGCGTTCTCATTCCACTCGCTTTGTGATACCATTGCTTTGTTACAGCCCCTTCTCTTCCCTGCAGTTCACCCTGCACTCTTCTGACGAACTTAAGAAACCACTGTCACACTCAAGCCCCTGCCATGGCTCCCCACTACTTACTTAGCAACGGTGCCTGAGGCCTCATGTTGGGACAGACTTTATCACCGGCCACCACCCACTCCTTTGCCCCTGTTCCCTGCCACTATGGATTTGGCTACCTCCTCCCTGCCTCCAAATGTGCCCTCACGTCTTTGCTCACACCGGCCTCTCCGAGGGGAAAGAAAACCCTTTCCATTTCTCTCTTAGTAAAATCCTTCTTGCTCAGTGCCTGGCTCAAGCTCGTATCTGCCAGGAAGCCTTCCCTGGCACACTAGGCACCAGAGAGCTGTCAACTTCAAGCGGCTCAAGAGCTTATTGTCTGGGACATTCCTTTTGATCCTTGATAATACTCTTTGTGACTTTCCTCTGTGCTCTCAACTGAATAGCACATTCTTTGAAAGCAGGAGCGTGCTTTGTGGTCTCTGAAGACGGTCTTGGTTATTGAGTGAAGCTGTTTCTAAACCTTCTCTGAAAAAGGACACCCACTTTTTTCACATCCTGTGTTCAGAGCAGTGTTGAGCTAGACGACTCAGATGTGGTGAGAGTGAGGAAGTCCATGTCTTACAGCGGTGTACTCACTTTTTTAATGTTGAGATACATTTCATGTACCATATAATTCACCCCCTTGAAGTGTCCAATGAAATGATTTTTAGTTTGTTCACAGAGTTGTGCAACTATGACAAGAACATTCACGTTCACTTATGTATTTATCTGTATTGTTTTAAATTATTACAAACTTCTATATTAAATAAATATGATAGAGGCAAGTATAGTCAAGCTTGGTGATTTTCTTGGAGTAATTAAAATAGGGTTGCCAGGGCCGGAAGTTTGGCTCAGTGGCTTAAGGGCCTGTCTAACAGGTGCGAGGTTGTGAGTTCAATCCCTGGTGCAGCAAAAAAAAAAAAAAAAAAAAAAAAAAAAAAAAAAAAAAAAAAAAAAAAAAAAAAAAAAAAAAAAAAAAAAAAAAAAAAAAAAAAGGAAAATTGGGTTGCCAGAAAAAAAAACGATGGTCAGTTAAATGTGAATTTCAGATAAACAAAGAAAAATGTTTTCTGTAATTTAAATACAACATTCGGGACATACTGAGACCATAAAATTATTCATTATTTTTTACCTGAAATTCACATGTGATTGTTTCTTTCTTTCTTTCTTTTTTTTTTTTCCTAAATCTGACAATTTAAATGTTAAGCATGGGGAAGGAGGGTGGCAGACCATAGTTGAATTTGATCAAGTTTCTACTGCTATATGCATGTATGGAAATATCATACTGAAGCCCATTAATATGTGTTAATAAATTATTTTCCCTAAATAAACAAAATGTCAAGCATAAGCACTGAGCATATGACCTCGCCATTCCACTTCAAAGAGTTTGCTGGAGAGAAATGAAAACACATGTCTACATCGAACCTATACTTGAATGTTATAGCAGCTCTATTGATAATAGTCAAAAGTAGGAAGAGCCTGTCAATAAGTTCATGGATGAACAAACTGGTACTCAAACATAGGGATGTTACTCAGCAATAAACTATTGGTATATGTAATAGCATGTATGAATCACAGAAACATTAGGCTGAGTGAAAGAAGCCAGATACAGAATGTGAATTTCTAAACAAACCACATTTATGTTTTGTTTTGCTTTGCTTTCAGATGGGGTCTCACTATGTAGCCAAGGCCAGCCTTGAACTTGTTGCAATCCTCCTGCCTCAGTCTCCCAAGTACTGAGATTACAGGTGTGTGCCACCATACCCAGCCGCAATATTTATCTGTAGTGGCAGAAAGTAGATCAGCTTTCCACTAAGATTGGGGGATTGCTTGCTGAGAGGTATGAGAGAATTTCCTGGGCGATGGAACTGTTCATATCTTGACAGTGGTGGTGTTACATAGGTGTATAAAATTGTCAAAACTCATTGAACCTACTGGGAACAGGTTTATTTTGCTGCATATAAATTATATCTCAATAATAAGGATTCAAAAAAAGAAATTGAATTTTGTACCAAGGAGCAATGAATCGGTAGCATGCTCTGTAGTGGATTTTACAATTAGCAGTGTTTTTTAGTGTAATAAGACAAAGACATGCTTCTTCTATCTTTCAGATTTGTTCATAGTTTTTTTGTTTTGTTTTGTTTTGTTTGTTTTTGTTTTTGTTTTTTTGTAATGGGGATCAAGCTCACAACCTCATGCTTGCCATGCAAACACTTGTGCCACTGAGCTAAGTTCTCAGTCCTGTTCATAGTTTATAGCCCGGATCCCACTAACTCTACCTGACAGAGGATCATCCCTAACAACCAAGGGAGGCCCACATTGTGCAGTGAGGAATCTCCTTTCATCCAACAAATTGTTAATTAATTGTCCTCTCTGGGCTGTGCTTCAGGCCAGGTTATGATCAGTTTAACTGGAGATTCATGGGACCCAGTGCTGAGCGCTGGAGAAGGAGATGAGACAGACATTGAATAAATGATCATACAAGTAAACATATAAATGTCCGGGGCATAAAAGGCACAGTGTTACTTTAGAAGACTAGAATACCTCCATCTTCCTCCTGTTCTCCTAGGAGAATTCTCTCTGGTCATTCAGCTCTGCTTTTTTCTGGGCCGGTGCTGCCTTCCCAACCCCTGCATTCTGGGGCAGATGAAATGGACATTGCACTGGTTATCTCTTCTATCCTCACAGAGCCCTGACTTTCTTTGGGGAAGCCAAGCCCATAGCTCGATGACTTTCATAACAAGTATTTCTGGTGAAAGCTGCTGGGCAAAAAATAAGACAAGCTGATGGTGGCTAAAGGATTCCTTTTATACAAAATTTCTAGAACTTGCAGTACAATATTCTAATGACAGAAAGATTAGTGGTTGCCCAGGGCTGATGGGAGGGAATCCTTGGCTACAGGGTGTCCTGAGGACGTGTTGGAGAATGGAGTATCTTGTATGTTGAGTATAATTATGCTTTCGTGGGTGCATATGTTGATCAAAACTCATCATGCTCTACACACTGATTAGCTGTATGTAAATTATACCTCAGCACAGTTTAAAGAACAGAATACATGAGGGGAAAATTAATTTATAAACACTCTCAGGGGAGAAGGTAGGCAGGGATAGGGAAAGGGAGTTGCCACTTATTCTGAGCAGGTGAAAATAATTCAAGAAGCATCAATTTAAGACTGGTTATTGCAGAGCCTCACAGGTCTGCCTAGGAACATAGGAACCTGCCTAAGAAGCAAAAGATGGAGGAGCATTCCTTTCTCTTTTATAGCTTAGATGTATTTGCTGAACTTGATTCCTCGTACAACAATATCCTATCCCCAGAAAAAAAGTCACCTTGCATTTAGAAGAAATATGGAACATGTTTATGGCAATGGTGGCTGTATTGGGTATGCTATGTACCCCCAAGTCCTCATTTACTTTTGATGGGGCTGAGTCTAGCGTGCGGATTGGTGATGTGAGCGCTGCACCTGCCCAGGCGTGGAGCTGAGATACAATGTTAGGGAGGCAGGTCTTCCTCTTTAGGGGCTTCCACGCTTCCACCCGCTCTCTCACCAGCATGCTTTGCTGCTTGCGGCCACCATGAACTGCAGCCCCACCACACCATGTTTCCTTGGAGCCAACTAAGTACAGACTGAAACTCCCGATAAACTGTAAGAAATAAACCTTTCCTTCCCTAATTTTGGGCGTCAGGTATTCTGTCTGCGCAAGGAGTGAAAAGTAACTAAGACAGTGGCCAAATCATATAGATTGTAATTCACAGTGAGGAGAGCGAAGGCTCCCTTTTCCTTCTTGCCCTGACTTTGCCAGCCTCATGTGCCAAGCAGAATGCCCAAAGGTGTCAGAACGTGAAGGTCAACAGAAAAGTAGATTAAGGAGGGTCCATCAGGCACACTTCTTGGATGCTAACAGCTGAACTTGCCTCTTAGCAGTAGACTGAAAGGGGTTGTGTTAAAGGATGCATTAGAGGATTCTCACCAGGCAGCTCTTGGAGAACTAGGGATGAGGTTTGGCAACCGTACAGGTGAGAACCATGTCAACATCCTCACAGCGCTGGTTTGGTGGAAATGCCACTGCTGCCTCTGCTACCTGGGTACGAGATAACAAAGCTAGTTTTGGACACACTATAGGCACTTCTGCTTTGTGTGCTTGGGAAGTTGCCACTGCTGCTTGCTCTGGTGGGCATGGCTGGGTCTGCTGCACTAAAATCTCGAGTAGGTCTGGGACTTCATAAAAAAAGAAAAGAAAAAACACAGATATGGGTGACTGTGGTGCATCCTTGCACAGGTGATAGGGCAGAACAGGGCTGCCACTTGGCGTGTCTTCCAGGGGCTTGCTCCCAGGCTACAGTGTGATCGTACCAATAGATAGCATAGCATGGTGGCCCCAAAGGAAATACTAAAGTGTTGATGTGGTTCTCTCCCTCCTTCCACCAAAATAGTGTAAAGTCACTGTTATGGTTTATACATTGTGTCAACTTGAGAAGTCTAGAAGCTTAATTAAGTAAGGCAGCAGCTCTACATCCTGGGGTGTAGAGGCAAGCCAGTTACCTGTTCATTGTGTCAATTTAAGAAGGTCAGAAGTTTAATTGAGTGACTCAGCAGGGAGCCAGGGTTCTTACTTTGTAAACATCCTCATCTTGGGAAAAGCAAGGCAAGGAGATTTGTGAATGCTACACCCACCCTGGGGTGGGGGTGGGGGTATCCAGTGTACAATGTAAGGGAGGAGAAGAGGCTTGCTTTTGCCCCTTTTACTCTGGCTGCTTTTGCTCAGCTGCTTCCTTGAAGTGTTGCCCCAGTGCCATGCCACCCTGCCTTGGAGCCAGCTGATTATGGATTGAAATCTCCAAAAACTGTAAGTTGAATAAACCTTTCCTTCCCTAATTTTGGGTGTCAGGTATTTTGTCTCAGCAGCGAGGGAAAAGTAACCAAGACAGTCACCAAGTCCTTGGTTTTAAACATCTCTGTCCTGACAGATTCCTTTCTCATGGACCCCTTGGACTTCCAAACTTTGGTTACAACTCCATGAGTCACCAAGGAGACAGTGGGGAGCCATTTCCACACACTTGCCTCATTTTTACTGCTTGTTTTCTTATTTGGAAGTAAAATGAAACGACTGTAACTTAATTCATGTCAAAGCCTTCATTCTTGCCAACATTCAAACCTGGTCAGCCTGGCCCACTCATCGTTGTCAGAATGGATTCTGCAGCCTGGCTTCTTTGTTGTTTCACTAGCTTCCAATCCAGTCATTTCCCATTGTATCTGACTGGCAATGTCTGGTCTACCTGCCTGTGCTCTAGCGGCAAGGAAGGCTGGGAACAAAGTCTCCTTTCTGTAAGTGGGCTGTAGATACTCAAGTGGAATGATTGTTCAGAAGTGCTGGTTGGAATAAGAGAATGGCAAATGTCCATTAGACAGGTCTCAGTAGAGTATATATATATATATATATATATACACATATTTATATCATATATAATATATATCATAAATATTTATACTTAGGGCCTCACTTTTTCCATTCTGGGACTGGATTTGATGAAGATACTACCTTCCACCTTCCCTGGAATTTTTGTTGGATCTATTCTGTTTTCTCTGGATTTCTGTCTGTAAAAATGAGCCATGAGTGTTTGGTGCTCGTATTTGCCACCATCAGCCTGCTCAACAAGAAACCCAACGTGATGGTAGCAGAGTTGGAAGCAGATAAAGGAAGGTAGAAAGAGCGACTTCTATGTTTTCTGTTGCTATTTGAGGCTGAATAATGTGTAAAGAAGCAATTCATTTAGCACAAGTTCTGGAGGCTGGACATTCAAGTCTGCATGGTCACATCCGTTTAGCTTCTGCTGAGCGTTGCCCCCTCCCCCCATGTATGTAACAGAATGGTGGAGAAGCAGAAATGTAAATGACCACTGCAGAAGGGAAGATCACATGGCAAGACAGGAAGCCCTTAGAGTCTCAGGGACCAGAACTGCTCTTTTTATAACAACTGACTCTTGCAGGATCTGACCAAAGTCCCATGAGAATTACATTAATCCCTTCCTAGGGCTTGCCCCCACGACCTAATTACTTTGCAGTAGGCCCCTGTTCTTAAAGGTTCTATCACTTTGTATCCCCTGTAGACATACTGAGAAGCAAGTTTCCTGCAAAAGAATTTTGGGGGACACATTCCAAACATAGCACTGTGTATCCAGCTTTGCACAAATCTACATCAACCCTGAATTTTACAAATATGTGACCAGTAAATATCATCCCCTCATCTTTTCTGTGATCAGGCTAATGGAGCTGGATCCCTTCACTTGCAAGTTTAAAAAGTCCTAACGTAGAATACAGTCAGCTGTGGAGAAGACTGCTAAGAGGTGTGGTAATATGAGGAACAAGAAGCATACACTGACTTGTGGATGACTGGAAGATATTTGTTATTCCTGTATTGGCCCATCCTTTATTTTTTTGTTTGTTTGAGACTGTCTTGCAGTATAGGCCAGACTATCCTCAAACTTATAATCCTCTTCTTTTGGGCTCCAAAATGTTGAGATCACAGGCATGCACTACACCTCTCTCAGCTTATCCCTTCTTTTTGAAATAGAACTGGGGGAGGGGAGAATATAGCTCAGCAGCACAGTGTGAGGACATGAGTTTAATCACCAGTACCAAAAAACAAACAAACAAACGAAACAAAACAAAACAAAAACATCAAATAGAACTGGGTTTCTCTCAGGAGAAACCCTCTCCTCCCACTCTCAGTCCTTCAGCCCCAAGTCAATCAGAATATCATATTTCCCCTGCCACATGATTGATCTAGGGTAGGCCCATGACCCTAATTAGAGCCAATGGGAGACAGTAAGAATTTTGTTGAGACTCCTGGGAAAGAGACTCTTTTCCTGCCCTGACTGCCTGAGGACATGTAGGGTCAGGAGCCAGTGTAGGGATGTTGCCAGTCTGAAGAGAGGCCTTGCTGGTGCTAAGATCTCAGCAAGGATGGTTTCCATGGGACAAAGGGTGGGAGACAAGTCAGAATGGGCTGAAGATGCAGTGACATTTGGTGGTGTGGGCAGCTGTGTAGTGCAACCAACATGTAGCTAGGCATGGCCATTAAAGGAAGCAGAAAGCAAGGGTGGTGGCTTTGGAAAGTGAGACTGGGAGCTTTTTGCCTTTGTTTCTCCTCAGCAGGGAGTTGCTACACCCTGTGTGCACATTTTTGGGACACTTGGAAGTGGGAGATCCGTGGATGCAGCAGGCAAGGAGACAACTGTTGGTGTCATCCAGCATGGGCGTCATAGGTGTGCTGGGCAGAGGCAGCAGCTTCCTGGCACGGGGACAGGCAGGTGGCAGGCAAGTGGTTGGAGGAAGAGGCGACAGAGCAAAGTTAGCAAGTTTACAAAAGAACTGCTGTAGTGATGGACCGTGGAATCTAAGCTAGATTCCAAATATGCGAAGCCAGGAAGTAGCTGAGTCATTTGGAAATAGTTTTCTGTCCCCTACTGAGTTTTACTTTTCCTGTATTCAAGGAGATTAAGAGGTTTTCAAACTCTAACTTAATGTTATCTTAAAGTTTCAGCTTACTTCTGTTGAGAAACACATTTCTGGGCTAGAGTGTGTAGCTCAGGTGGCAGAGCACTTGCTTAGCATGAACGTGTGTGTGTGTGTGTGTGTGAGTGTGTGTGTGTGTGTGTGTGAAGTCCTGGGTTTAGTCCCCAACAACACAAAATAAATAAATAGAAGCTCACTTCTCTTCCTATTGTGGTTTCACTTCTGTATTAAAACAACTGAAACTCATTTCCTGTGGGAACTTATGACAGCCCGATGGTCGCTGGTGACACCATGAACTTTACTCACCCCTGTTCATTTTGAGTGGCCCTTTCAGCATCTTTGCATAAGTAACTGTTTGAATTTGTACACAGAGGTTCTTGCCTCAATCGCCTTCCTCTTTGGTCGTGAACTCCCTGAGAGACTTGACGGTCTATTTGAGTGAGGATGGGAGCGGGGGCAGTACTGACAAGTGCTTACTAGGACTGAACCCATAGTGCAGCATTTTACATTTGATGAGCCCTTAATATTGATCAGTAATGACTCAATAAAGCAAATCAAGCCGGGCATGGTGGCGCACGCCTTTAATCCCAGCTGAGGGGGGCTGAGGTAGGAGGAGCGTTGTGAGTTTGAGGCCGGCTTGGGCTTTGACACGAGCGCAAGGCTGGCCTGAGCTACATAGTTCGACCCTGCCTCAAAAGACTAGGGCCAAGAGTTTGGCTCAGTGGCTTAAACACCTGTCTGGCAGGCATGAGGTTGTGGGTTTGATCCCTGGTGCTGCCAAAAAATAATAATAATGAATAAATAAATAAAATCACTTTTTTTTTTTTTTTTTTTGTGGCACCGGGGATTGAAGTTACAACCCCGCGCCAGGGCAGGCGCTTAAGGCACTGAGTCAAACTCCCGGCCCTGGTTTTTTGAGGCAGGGTCGCACTATGTAGCTCAGGCCGGCCTTACGCTCGCGTTGTAAAAATCACTTTTTTAAAACCACTTTTCCCATACAAGACTAATCTCTGAATTATGTGAAATGTCTCTGAGTGGAGCAGCTTCTGAAATAAGAGATAATTCGTGTAATATCTTCTGTTTTTGTTTTTGTTCTGTTTTGGTGGGGAAGAGATGCGAGTAGAGAGCCACAAATAGTTCCAAATAGGTTTCCAGATGAGAAAAGACCCTAGAGGCAGGCAGTTCCGGTGGCCCTCTGTTCCAGTGCCCGTCAGACTGAGTGCCGTTCACAGTGCAAACAACCAAGGAAGCCAGAGGAGACTCCCAGCTGCATGAGGATGTGGGACTGAGAGAAGAGCTCAAGATTACTACTTAACATACTGATCCTAGATTATCTTGTCTAGTGTAATTAGAGAAACACAAACTTTTACACAAACTAATGAGTCAAGTATAATTTCTATTTTGGCCCATGTATATTTAATGCATATTCTTAACATTTCATTGTTCTGGTGACAAAAATTTTATTTTCTACATCTACAGTCAGACCTTCCCTAGAGTTGTTTTAGTCCTGTTCTTCCTCAGTATGGCTACTGTCTTTCTCTTCTTTTTTTCTTCCTTTCTTTTCTCTTTCCTCCTTTCGTTTTTTTTTTTTTTTTTTTTTTTTTTTTTTTTTTTTTTTTTTTTTTTTTTTTTTTTTTTTTTTTTTTTTTTTTTTTTTTTTTTTTTTTTTTTTTTTTTTTTTTTTTTTTTTTTTTTTTTTTTTTTTTTTTTTTTTTTTTTTTTTTTTTTTTTTTTTTTTTTTTTTTTTTT
>RJWM01000153.1:0-38637 GCA_004363535.1 Dasyprocta punctata | reverse complement strand
CTCGGAGCAAATCCTCCTATCTCAGCCTCCTAGTGCTAGGATTACAGGTGTGTGTCACCACGTGCAGCTAGCGTGGCATATTTAATTCAAAAGATTTGTATATAATTTGGTAAACCAGCATATTCACAGCAATCACTTTAGAAGTCTGGAAGTTACTTGGGGGTGTGGGGGAAATAGCATTTTCCTGTTGGATTTTCCCCTTTAAATTAAATCTTTAAGAATTTTAAGCCTATTTCAAGCACATGGAAAAGTATGGAAAATAATATAGATGACTTTATGTACTAATCATTCACTGTTAAATTTTATAAGTCATATAAACTTTGCCTTTAAAAAAAGTCGCGTATAAAGCCCCCTATCTGTAAGTCCTATTCTGAATTTGGAGCTTATTCCCATGCTGCTGTTCAAAAATAATATAACATTTCGCATTTTATACTTTAAATGCATACAAACATATCACTCTGATTTGGGCTGTTGTTTGTACATCTAACTTGATTTGTCAGTGCAGATGTATCACACCATGCCACAATTCGCTATCTTGTGAATGGACTTCTGGCTGTTTCCATGTTTTGCTACTACAAATAATACTTCTACTTTGTACATTTTTGTATATGTCTCATGGTTCATACATGAAGAATTTTCTTATAAATGTGCACATAATCATTTGATGGGTCTTGTTAAAATGCGTGCTCTGATTCAGTAAGTTTGGGGTGATGCCTGACATTCTGTGCTTATGTTAAGTTCCCAGGGGACACAGATGGTGCTGGCCCTGGAGTCACACTTTGAAAAGCAAACATCTTGCAGAGGAGTGAACTGTAGTTTGCAGAGAATGTGCACCTTTATTGCTATTAGATATTTCCAGATTTCTCCCTGAAGTGCTTATACCAACACACACTTCTGTCATCCTCACACAAGTTACTACATCTTCATCACATTACGTCTTCATTAGTACTAGATTTTCATTTTTGCTCACTTGATGGGCATGAAGTGATATCTCATTATTTTAATTTGCCTTTCATGAGTACTAATGATGTTGAACTTTTTGAATTTCTTCCATAATAGTTTTTTTTTTTTTTTTTTTTTTGAGACGGAGTCTCGCTATGCAGTTTAGGCTGAACTTGGGCTCACTTTGTAGTTCAGGCTGGCCTCGAACTTGCAGTGATCCTCCTGCCTCAGCCTCCCAAGTGCTGGGATTACAGAAGTGTGCCACCATGCACAGCGTCTTCTGTAATAATTTAAAACTAGTATTTGAGGGAAAGAAAATGTCTTCATTAATCTGTTAATACTTTAAAGCATTCTTAAAATAGTCCCACACCTTTTGAAGTCTTCCGGTTTTTTTGTTTTTGTTTTTTGTCTTTTTGACACAAGGTCTCACTATGTAGTTCATGCTGGCTGTGAACTCACAGTGACCCTCCTACCCCAATCTCCCAAGTGCTGAGATTATAGGTATGTGTCACCATGCCTAGCATGTTACATCTTTTTAAAAGTGGCAGTAATAAAAGGGAAAACAAGCCAAGCATGACAGCACTCTGAGAGTGAGGCAGGAGGATCACAAATTTGAGTCCAGTTGGGCAGTGAATGAATGGAGACAGAGAGATTGTCTTACTGAAATTGTCCTTGTCATCTGAAAATGTTATGCTTCATCCCACAAATAATACCCATGAAGGAAAATTGTGGGAAACATATCACAATGGTAATGTATGGGTATTGTAGAACATACTAATAAACAGAAAAAAGTATACTCAAAATTTAGTACCTAGCATAGCATGATGTTAAAAGGCGTGGGCCTCTAAATCCAGTGTTTGAATTCCAGTTCAATGATTTGCTAATTGTTTAACCTTGGATGTGTTGTATAACATCTCCAGGTCTTGATCTTCTCATTTAGAAAACACAGATCATTTTAATAGTACCCAGATTATAAGGTTGTGAGGACAAAATTAGCTAATAAATGTAATAGGATATTATTTGGCACATAACTGGCACATTAAAACTTGAGCCTTAAAAAAATTGTTAGCACCCTCCCCCATGAGTATACATTTTTCCTCTAAATTGGATAACATAGTACTACATGTTATTTTTTTATTTTTTATTTTTATTTTTGGTATACGGGATCGAACTCACAACCTCACACCTGCCAGGCAGGTGTTTACACCACTGAGCTAAATCCCTGGCCTGTACTACATATTATTTTACTCCAAGCTTTTGCTCACTGACTACAGAATGAAAACATTACCAAGCTAATCCCTATTCTTTTAGGTAATTAGAAAGGATACGTAGTACTGTGAAGTATGAATCTACTGCAATTAACCATTGTTTAATGGTTTGTTACATTATTTTATACTGCAGAGCTAACTCATTTTGTCCCTTAAAATTTTTATTTTTTGGTGCTGGGGCTCGAATCCAGGGCCTCCCCTATGGTACTGATTTATTTTACAGGGTTTTCTTTACTGTGAACTCACTCTTCCTCCTAATCAACTCTCAGCTATTACATCTCTCCCCTTCTCATCTACGGGTATGGATTCTGTTCCAAATGCTGGGGTTCCAGAACTTTATTTGGAACCATATAGTTCTTCAAAAAGTATAACAGAATTTAGATCCTCTGCAGACTGAATCCTTTGAAAATATGTTAAAATAATTGGGAGTACATATCTTTTATTAGGTTAAAAAATTTTTTTTACATTAAAAAAAGTCAAGGCCTGGGGATATAGCTTAGTAGTGGAAAACTCAACTAGATGTATGAGACCCTTGTTCAATCCCCAATCTCACACACAGTTTTTTCTTTTTTGTTTCTGGGAATCAAACTCAGGCCCTTGTGTTTGTCAGGCAGGTGCTGTGTTGCTGAGCTATATCCCCAGCCCCACACACACAGCTTTAAAAGGTGAGACAATAAAATGATACAGAATGAGAAAATAATTTATTCAGTACAAATTTTTTTAGTTCCAAAACAGTAAAGTCATATAGAATAAGAAAATTATTTTATTTAATACATACAAATTATTTTAGTTCCATCTGTAATTACAGTTCAAAAAAATTCTCTTGTTTTATTTTGTTATATTTTATATAGTCAGGCTTGTGAAAAAAGGTAAACTTTAAATATCCTCAAAGTTGTTATTGAAAGCTTCTAGACACATATATATAGATATATATACACACACATACGTACATATATATATATATATATACACACACACATAAATACATCTACATCTCTATCTCTATTTTTATCTCTATCTTTTTTTGTATAACCCACACAAGAATTTCAAAAGCCATTCTCAAGCCTGGGGGCATCACTTAGGAGTAGAGTCAGGTATGAACCTTAACACTACAAAAAAATCCAAAAAGACCCCCAATCTCTTTATTCTTTTCTATATTTAAAATTGCCCCTTTAGATATTCAGAAGCTCCATAGGTGGTGGCTTTAATGGAATTTTTCCCAGAATAAATTTCTTGGATTGAAATTGTTCCAGTTCCTCTGCTGTTAGTTGATCCTTGGGTGTGAATAACACATTGTCTGTTGTAACGATGACACTGGAGGCTGGGAGAGCGGTAGCTCTGAAGACATTAGACGGCTTAGAAAAAGCAGTGTGAGAATGTGAGCCAGGACTAGCAAAGCCAGTCACAGAACTGCCACTTCCGAAAGCTGGGGCCACTGGAGCTCCAAAAGGGCCTGCTGCCACAGAAGTTGGAAATCCTGAAAAGCCAGGTGATCCAAAACTGGAAGTTGCAGGGCTTTTAAATGAAAATGAAGCAGCAGAAGTGATTTCAGGTTTCCCAAATCCAAAATTTGGAGTGGAAGTAGAACTGGCAGAACTAGTAGAGGGTACAGCTCCAAACGCTGGCGCAGCCCCAAACACAGACGTGCTTCCAGCAGGGACAGTGACAATTCCAGGGTTCGTTTTAAAGCTAAAATTCTGAGCACTAGCACTGCTGCTGTCATTCACTGGAAAACCTTAAATAAATAGAAAAAGAAAAAATAATCTATTATAGTCAGAAAATATAGCCCCATTTGTCCTCCTTTTCTTATTTCTGCCATGTTTGGACGTTTTTGGAAGAAATTTTTTGGAAGAGAAAAATGAAAATGAGAGATTAGGACAGACTCACTAAACTACTCTCTTGTCATTTTTGCTACCTGTGATTTACCATTATCCAAGAGAAATCTCAGGGATTAGGGAGTGGTCTTTCACGTTTGGTTGTCCCCCTATCTCACCAGAACTGTCACTTGACAGCCATAGCAATAATCAAAGGTTCTGTTATTATAGCTGTGTATTCCTATGAAACTTATGAGAAAACATCCCTAAAATGTACTTCTAAAGTTTGAGCCACAGCTCTTTCAAACAATATGTTCATTCTGGCCTGCCTTTCACAAATACTTGATATGCTAAGTTCTGAGGCTTCATAATGCAAGATGGCAGAATTTGTAAGAGTGATTTAAAATGGTGGTTTAAGCTTTATAATTTGACATTTACAAAATCCTACTTTTCTGAACTAGTGAAGTCTTGCAATGCTTTGTCACTTACCTGGTGACCCAAATGTTCCTGCTTGTCTGCTTCCAAATCCAAATGTAGGCGCTGCATGATTTGCTTCACCCTTTAAATCGGAGAGCTTTGAAAAAAGCATATGCAAACAGTTAAGTACTTGATAAATAATTCTCAAGTACCTTTTTTTTGTTTGTTTGTTTTGAGACAGGGTCTCACTATGCAGTTCAGGCTGGATTTGAAGTCATTATGTAGCCCTGACTGGCCTTGAACTCGCACTGATCCTCCTGCCTTAGCCTCCTAAGTGCTGGGATTTCAGGTGTGCACCGGCCCAGAAAAATATTTTAAACAATATATTTCAGGTGCTATGTTGTAAAGTTTGATCTATTCATCAAGAAATCTAGACACAGGTATAAAGGACCTTAGAAGATACCTACTAAAATGCTTTTTTTTTTTTTTGTACCAGGAGTCAAACTCAGGACCTTGAGTTTGCCAGGCAGGTGCTATGCTGCAGAGCTATAATCCCAGCCCTTTAATGCTTAAATTTAAGCGAATTTACTGTTACATTATTAAAAGCTTACTAGTAAAACTCACCAAACATTTCCTATTCCTCAAATACATTTTATGTTCTTTTAGCTCTACTGAATTTTTTTTTTTTTTTTTTTGCGGCACTGGGGATCGAACTCACAGCCTCATGCCTGCCAGGGCAGGCGTTTAAGGCACTGAGCCAAACTCCCGGCCCTGGTTTCTTGAGGCAGGGTCGGACTATGTAGCTCAGGCCAGCCTTGCGCTCGCGTTGTAGCCCAAGCCAGCCTCGAACTCGCAATGCTCCACCTACCTCAGCCTCCCGAGTGCTGGGATTAAAGGCGTGTGCCACCACGCCTGGCTACTATACTGAAATTTTAATCCCCCTTTCAAGGAACTTTTCACTAACTCCTTCCTCCAAGATTTTGCTAATGAAACCAGATATAATTTCTCTTATTTGTTTATTTGTTTTGTTTTGTTTTTTGAGACAGGGTCTCACTATATAGTTCAGACTGGCCTTGAACTATGTAGCCCGGGCTGGCTTTAAACTTGTGATCCTCCTGCTTCAGCTGCCCAAGTGCTGGGATTACAGGCGTTCACCACCACACCTGGCTTATCATTAACTTTTTTTTTTTTTGTCTTTTTGAGACAGGGTTTCACTATACAGTTTAGGCTGGCCTTGAACTCACTTTGTAGCCTAGGCTGGCCCACTTGCAGCGACTCTCCTACCTCAGTCTCCCGAGTGCTGGGATTACAGGTGTGTGCCACCATGCCCAGCCCTTACCAATAATTCTTGACAGAATTTTTGGTTTGCTTCCCAAATCCAAAGTGAAATATCCTTTGCAAAAGAGTAATAAATACGACACTTTCTTGAAGAAAACACTCCACTACTCACCAAAGCTACTTTAGTTGAGGTATTTAGACTCTTCAGTTCATTTATTCTATTCCTCCATTGATTTATAAACTGTTGGACAGAATTTAGCTGAAAAGACAGAAAATAGTAATTTAAAAAGGAATGTTTAAATTAATTTCATCAATAACAATTTCACGTATTTGCAAAAAAAAAAAAGTTTCATGTAACAGTTTTATGGCGCATCCTTTATAAAATTTGCCGAAAGGGTTCCCACTCTAGGCACTTCTCCCTGTTCACCAGCTCCTTTTTTTGGTGTGTGTGTCAGGGGAGGGGGAGACTTGGGATTGAATTGAGGACTTTTGTACTGAGCTAAATCCTAATTCCTTTTTAATTTGTCTATTTTGAGAGAGGGGCTTACTAAATTGCCCAGGCTGGGCTTGGATTTTCAGTTCTGCCTAAATCTCCTAGAGTGCTGGGATTATAGGAGCAAGCCACCACACCCAGCTCACCAACTCCTTGTACCAGTGGGTTAATCACAAATACCTGGCAGCATATTTGGATGGAAGGAGACTATGTGAACCAGTTGAAATGTAGGATTATGACTGTTAGACAATGAAAAAATACTACCATTTATATCAGGTACCCAACTTACTCTATTTTATCAACTACTGAACCAATTTACTCAGATTTTTCTTTCTTTTCTTTTTTCGGGTACTGGGAATTGAACTCATGATCTTGCATTTACCAGACTGGCACTGTGCCACTGAGCTAAATTCCAAGCCCTGCTTTTTTTTTTTTTTAACTATATGATATGTAAGGATGTTAATCTATATAAAAAATTGCTTTTTTCCCTAGCATTCACTGTAGTATCTGCACCTAAAAGATGCTTGATAAACATCTATCAAATGATGAAAGGGTTTGATTTCTGGACTGATTCTTATATTTAAAAAATGATATTCCTAATTACTACAGCAAAATATATATCATCATTTTAGGTAACCAACTATCAAAGAAAATAATTTAGGAAAAAAGCACCTTGTCCTGAAAAAAAATTACAGTCCTCATCAACTTTGCCAAAACACAAGCCAGCTACTGCAAACACAGAAAATAGTAATTGAGAGCCAATTTGTCATTGAAGTAGATGAATAGGAAATAAACTTACATAACTCTGTAAGTTATTGCTGGTTAAGAAGTTATGGTATTCAAGCCTCAACTCTTCTGGTGAAATATCCGTAAAACCTGAAGTGAGGAATCAGTTGGAATTAAAAAAATAAATATCAGTAATTTTAATAGGAAAAATAGAGGTGCTACACAAGAAAACATGTTAGTACTGATTATCAGACAATTTTCATAATCATGAGAAAAATTCAAAGCTCACACTAATATATATTAAAGTAGAAAATTAGAATGAAATATACTTTCATGATCTCTGAATGTGTAAGAATTTTCTAAAGATAAGTGAAGTGGAAGAAATACCAAAAAAGAAAGATCTGGCTACATATGCATTCAAATTTAGTCTTAAAAATATTCTATCAGAGTCTATAACAAACAAATAGTAAACTACAGAAACCATAATTGTAACATATATGATAGAACAGCTAATATTTTTAATGTATAAACAACACAGATCATTAAGAAAAATAAGCTAATATGGGCAAAGATAAAGAAGAAGCAATTCACAAATATTTCAAATAGCCAGTGAATAAATGAAACTAAATTTTAAAACAACTTAAACTAGAGATAAAAGGCTTTACTTATTGGAATGGTACAAATTAAAAATAAAAAATATTTATTGTAGCCGGGCATGGTGGTGCATGCCTTTAATCCCAGCCCTCAGGAGGCTGAGGTAGATGGAGTGTTGTGAATCCAAGGCCGGTTTGAACTACATACTGCGATCCTGCCTCAAAAAAAATAGGGCAGGGAGTTTGGCTCAGTGACTTAAGCACCTGCCTGGCAGCTGCGAGGTTGTGAGTTCGATCCCTGATACAGGGGAAATAAAAAAAAAATTTTATTGTTATTCAATAAATAAAATTTATATTTTCTGAAATTGCTGGTGAGGAAATTAGAATGATGCAACTTTTCTGAGGAGAAAACTGTCAATGAGCATCAAAATGTGCAGGAGAGGGCCAGGGATTTAGCTCAGTGGCCTAAGTACCTGCCTGGCAGGTGTGAGGTTGTGAGTTTGATCCCCAGTACCAAAAAAAAAAAAAAAAAAAAAAAAAACCCAAAAAACGTGCAGGAGGATCACTGAGAGTTCGAGACCAGCCTGGACTACAATGTGAGCTCAAGGCCAGCCTAAACTGCTTGGCGAAACCCTGTCTCAAAAAGACAAAATAAATAAATTTTTAGAAAATGTGCATGTATTGCTTCCTAGGATGAACAACTACTCTACCTAAAGAACATTGTTCCTCTAGTTACTCTCTATTCCTACCAGCCATGCTCAATCAGGGTGCCTTATCTGAACCAAAGAGCACAGAAAATGATCTGAGTAACTATCAAAGAGTAAATTGCAGGGGTGATACAAGAGGAGTATATTTTAGTTGTTCAAGAAACGTTAACTCATTATTTAAAATGGATGCTTAGCCGGGTGTGGTGGCGCACGCCTTTAATCCCAGCACTCGGGAGGCTGAGGTAGGAGGAGTGTTGTGAGTTCAAGGCCAGCTTGGGTTACGACGTGAGTGCAAGGCTGGCCTGAGCTACACAGTGTGACCCTGCCTCAAAAAACCAGGGCCGGGAGTTTGGCTCAGCAGCTTACACGCCTGTCAGGCAGGCGCGAGGTTGTGAGTTCAATCCCCAGTGCCGCAAAAAAATAAAAAATAAAATAAAATGGATGCTTAAGGAAAAGGGTAGTCAAACATTTTGGTCTCAGAACCCATTTACATTTTTTTTTTGTTTTGTTTTTTTTGGCGGCACTGGGACTTGAACTCGCAACCTCATACCTGTCAGGCAGGGGCATAAGCTGCTGAGCCAAACTCCCGGTCCTGTTTTTTTGAGGCAGGGTCGCACTGTGTAGCTCAGGCCGGCCTTGCGCTCGGGTTGTAGCCCAAGCTGGTCTCGAACTCACAACGCTCCGCCTACCTCAGCCTCCCGAGTGCTGGGATTAAAGGCATGCGCCACCACGCCCGGCTCCCATTCACATTTTAATAAAGGACTCCCAAAGGCTGTTGTTTACATGAGTTATACATATTGATAATTATCACATTTGCAAATGAAAACTGAGAAATTTGGAAAGTATTTATTAATTAATTTAAAATAAGAAATCAGAGGCTGGGGATATAGCTCAGCAGTAGATCACCTGCTGAGCATGTACAAGGCTTCAGGTTTGATCCAGCACAGCAAAAAACCCTCAAAAATCCCAACTGAAAAGCCACATTCATTTATTACTTAAAATGAAACAAAACAAAATGAAACAAAACACAAAACATTTATGAGATGAGTAACGTTGTTTTATGTGTGTAAATACTTAATGTTTGGTGTAATGAAAGACTGCTAGGTTCTTATATATATTTCTGCATTTGTTCTGTTGCCGTATGTTGAATATGGTTTCCACATGTTGAAGTACATTAAAAGAAAACCCCTATATTTACGCAAGTAAGTCATTGAAAAAAGAAGATGTAAATGACCTTTTCAGGTAATTGTGGACATTATTCTTTGATGTCACACAAAAATTACAGTTTCTTAAAGATTAGCTATAAAGTAGATTCAAAAGCTAATGAGTATCTGGATATGGTGGCACAAGCTTGTAATCTCAATTACTTGGAGGCTGAAGCAGAAGGACAGCAAGTTCAAGGCCAGCCTCCTCAACTTATAAATAGGTTTGGGAATATAGCTCAGCACTCTCTAGGTTCAATTTCCAATACAAAAACAAAACCAAAAAAAGCTAATGAGTTTTTTGTGATATTATATTAAAATCCACCAGAACTAGTTTATTTTGTATGTAAGGTGGATTTTCAGCCATGTGTAATTTTGTAGCACCAAGCATTGATTATTTGGAAAATACTGGCTCAGTGAGAATGCAGAACTTCAAAATGTTAGCAAATGTCACTATATAATATAAAAAATTCACATTTGTTAATGTTGTCATCCATCTCATTAGAAGAAATTTTAGAGTGCTGAGAAGACATCACCCTTATAGTGACAGAAGAGTTTTCCATAATTTTAATTTTTGTTTGAAAGCATGAATCTTATCATTGGTAATGAATATTGTTGGTTGTTTTCTTTGAACATTCATTCAACATATCCATCAAATACTTAAGTATGAATAACCAGAGCTATCATGCTTTGCAATAAAAACTGTGAAAAAAGTGGCTTGGTCAGTTTACAACTAAAATGACCATACAAGGGTTTTCTCTCAAGATAAACATCACACTTGGGTATGGGGCAGAAGCCCTTTACATATGCTTACCATTTTGTTACACAGAATATTTAAAGTATATACTCAGGGGTCAATAGTATAAAAATACTTTTTACATTTTACTAATTTTTATTTATCTTTTTGTACCGGGAAACGAACTCAAGGTCTTATGCTTGCCAGGCAGGTGCTTATGCCCCTGAGTTATATCCCTAGCACTTTTTACTTTTTAAAAAGTGTTATGATACAGGGATTGAACCCAGGGGTGCTCTACCATTGAGCTACACCTCCACCCTTTTTATTTTTTATTTTGAGATAGGGTCTAAGTTCCTAGGTATTACTCAAACTTGTGATCCTCCTACCTCAATTTCCCTAAGTGCTGGGATCATAGTTGTATGGCACTATCTGGCTTTCATCTCTTCATCAAGGACAGTCTTGCTAGGTTCAATTTCCAATACAAAAACAAAACCAAAAAAAGCTAATGAGTTTTTTGTGATATTATATTAAAATCCACCAGAACTAGTTTATTTTGTAAAGGGCACTTAAAATTTTTCTTTATTACAATTAATCTACTACTAGTACTTTATTGCCTCTGCTTTAATTCATGCTAAGATATGAGTATCAATATTTATCAATGCTTTTGCATCAACACTACAAATGTGAAAATGGCAATTAATGTCTTAGTATTATGAAATATTCTTAAACTTACACAGCCACTAACGTATGTTAGGGATAAGGTTGATAGATTTAGTGAATAAAAATACAGCATGCCAAGTTAAATTTGAATTTCAGGCACAAATATTTTCTTAGTATAGGTATGCCCCAAATGTTACATGGGATATACAAATATTAAAAATATTCTTTACCTGAAATTTAAATGTAACTGAATGTCTTACATTTTATATATGGCAACCCTATGCATGGATCAAATCAACACTTTGAGAATCACTGCATTAGAACATTAGGCATTAGGTTCAATTCTGAACCCAGTAAGACTTACGTACTAACTAGGAATTACTATTTAAACTAAAGTTAATACTTTTTATGGCTTTGTCTAGATGTCCCCCCCCCCAAAAAAAAAACATCATGTGGTCATAGGTGGTACTTTTCAGAGATGGTTGGATCTAGAGTGTGTAATGCTGCAAGTAAGTGTGGAATGCTTGGATCAAGAGTGTGTGATTACTAAATTAATGCACGATTGCTTTGGCATCCTTCTGAGTGTGAATAATGAGAGAGCCCAGTCCTGGTGTGAGTGCTACCTGCTCTTAGGGTGTGTAGTCTGGATAGAGAATATAAAGCACACAAAGAGGGTTGCAATCTTCACCTGATACTTGCTACTTTGCCGTTTTGCCGGCTTCTGCCTGCCATGAACTGTTTCTCCTCTGCAATGCCCCTCTGCAATGCCACCCTGCCTTGGAGGCAGTCAACTATGAAGTGAAACCTCTACAAACTGTAAGTTAAATAAACCTTTCCTTGTTTAACTTTGGGTGTTGGATATTTTGTCTCAGCAATGAGAAAAAGTAACTAAGACAGTACTTTATTACTTTTTTGATAGAAAATGTCACTACCATTGGCATTATTTCTTTTCTCCTTGCCTCTTGTGTGCTAGGTCAGTTGCTTCCTCGACAAGACAAGGCCCAGGAACACCTATAGAGGGTTTGGAAAAGCCTGGTGATTGAGCTTTCAGCCCCAGAGTTGAGACCACGGTAAGGAAAAAATGAGAACAAGGTATTCTAAAGAAATGTCATCCAGGTAAGGCTCCTTGTCTTCGAACATTATCTCTAGGATAGGTCTCAATATGTTTTAAGGAAAATAACTATTCTCAGAAGGAAAGAAAGGGAAGAAAGAATGAACAGAACCAGGTAGCCAAGGCCTTAAAGTAGGCAGGATGTGACACTTCTATTCACTGCAGGCATTTAGAAAGTTCTGAGGTTTCACATATAGGGAACCAAGAAAGCAGAGCCTCTTCCTAGGTTATGGAATTGTGGTAGGTCCTGATTTTGTTAATCTCTCATGAGGAATATATACATGTTGCAGGGGCGGTGGGGTGTACTAGGGATCAAACCCAGAGATGTGCTACCAATGAGCGACATGTCCCTAGCATTTGTATTTTTCATTTTGAGAAAGGGTCTTGCTAAGTTGCCCAGATGAGACTTGAATTTGTATCTTCCTGCCTTAGTCTCCTTCAATGTTAGGATCATAGACATGCATCACCTCACTTGCTGCAAACTACATACATATCTTAAAGGTGCTATACTCTCTGAATTACAAGGTTCTGCTAGAATACTTGGATGCTTTAATTAATGTACAAAAATCCTAACTGCATCTAAGTTTGTAGTTTACTTCTTTATTTAGCATGGTATTGGTTTTAGAAAGTAATAGTTTTTGAATATATTTTAAAAACTCAGTTTCTGGGCTGGGCATTTAGTTCAGTGGTAGAATACTTGCTTAGCAAGTGTGATACTTTGGGTTTAGTCTCCAGCACCATAAAACAAAAAGCAAAGCAAAGCAAAGCAAAACAAAACACCTTCCAAAAACTATTTCCCAGTTACCTGAAATACTAGGCTTGTTTTTCACTGGTGAATAAACAGAAAACATCCATTGCCCTGATGATTCCCAAATCTCCATATCTTTTATGATTCCTTCCCTGAAAAAAACAAAAACAAAAAACAAATCAGAATTTTTTTAACCTGCTAGTTAAAAATTGCTTATAATTTTTATTGACTGAAATTTTAAATTTTAGAAAATACACGATTTTAGATTTTTTTCAATTACATTTTCTGGAGAATCTTCTTTAAAATAGGAGCTTATAGAAATACGAAGCATATTTTGTGGTAACAGTACCAGAGAAATTAATAATTGAACCATTAACCATTATACTTAATAATTATCATAAATATCTTACATTTTTTAAAGAACCAAAGTGTAATAAGCACAATACTGATTTTAATTTTTTTTTGGTTATTATCATAAACATCAGTAATCATCTAATTGCAAATAACAAAAAGTACCATTTAACTGATAGAGAATCAAAATTTAAAAAGTGGGTTATAGGATATCAGGAATCATTTTACCTAATTCTTACATTTTCCAATATGGGAAACAGATTCATGTCTGTAATAGTTACTTTGTATTAAGACCATGAATAGATTTGTTTTCACAGTGAAGTTTTCCTTCATCCAGAATATAACAATAAATAATATAATAGCTATCAGAGAATAGTATTATTAAATTCTGAATCACAATGAATATGAAAAGGAGATTTTTTTTGTTTGTTCTTTTACTTTGTTTTTTTAAATTGGGGCTTAGATATGCAAGGCCCTGAAGTTTAATCCCTAGCACCACCCAAAACAAAAACACCTCAACTTAAAAAACCCAACTTAAAAAATCAATTACATATGATACACAGCTCAAAATGTTTTTCTTTTTTCAAAATTTTTATTGTGGTAAAATATACGTGGTATAAAATTACCATGTTAGTCATTTATAAAGGTATAAATCTGGGGCAGTAAGAACATTCACAGTGTTGGGCTGCAATCGCCATTATTTCCATAACTTTTCCATCATTATCTGCAACAGAATCTCTGTATCGTTAAATAGTAACACCCTATCCCTATCCTCCAAGCCCCTGGTGGCCTCTTTTCTACTATCTCTATGAATTTGCCTTTTCTAGGTGGAAAAATATATGGGTTCAAAGTGTTTACCACTGGTTGTAATTTTATTTATGGGAACCAAAAGACTAATGAGCATATTGAAATTCTGTCTTGAAAGCCATGAGGTAAAGGAAGTGTTAGATAGCCACTCATTGTTTTGGAAGAAGTTATACATTTTACCACAAATGTCTTTAAGAAATGTCATGACTGTACTATACAATGAAGGAAATCAAATGAAATAAGTCTGAATAGGGTAAATGAAGTAAAACTTTTAGAAAAATAGCTAGGTGTGGTAGTACATGCTTGTAATCCCAGCACTCGGGAGGCTGAGGCAAGAGAATCGTGCTGAGCTCAAGGTCAGCATGGGTTACATAGCAAAACACTGTCTTGAAAAAATCCCCCCTCTCAAAATTTTTAGAAAAATAAGTGACACTATCAGTGATCTTCAGGCTCACAAACTGCTCTGACTTATCTAATAATTTGTAAAGAACTCATGATTTACAGTGAATTTAAGCAGTACTAAACTTAGATATTAAAAACACAGTATAATCAGCAGAAAATGGGGAAGAGGACTCTAAATAACCCTAAGAAGGCATGTTACTAATATTGGAAAGATCATATATTTTTAAGTGAAATAAAGTCTAAAATGATATATAACAAAATAGTGGTTAGCTCTAAGCAATAGTCTCATGGATGATTTTTTTTTTTTAACTTGCTCTGAGTTTTAAATAATTACTTATTTTTTAAGAAATAGTACAGGTGCTTTTGGAAAACAAACAAACAAACAAACAAACAAACAAAAACAAGCAAATGGGTAGTGATTTTCCTTACAGAAGTTTCTTTTCATCTTTTTGCTCTTCAGAGCTGGGTGAAGCAAATGGGTTCTGAGATAAACCAAAACCTGTGTTCCTGGTAGTTGAGGCTTTAGAATCAAAAGAAGTGAAAGATGGCTTTTCTTGATCTCTACTGCCTCCCCATGGTGTGGATTTAGAGAAACTGGATGGCTGGATGATATTGGAATATTTCTGGCTGGTGGCATTTCCTTCATTCCTGTTACTACCTAAAATAATAAAGTAAAAGAACAATTTTATTGATAAATTTCCTTTAAATCTTGATATTCATTGTATTATTAAGTCTAGAAATTAGACAAGGCTCAACAAAGCATATTTCTATTCACTTTAAATGACAACCTTTTCATTTCTACTTTATATTGTTAGGTACCATATCAACAAATCACATAATGTCTAACTGCATTTTTGTTTAAATAGATTTTGAGGACCATTAATCCATAGAAAAATAGAAATATATTACTATGGTTGACATAAATTTACTAAAGAAACAACTGCTTGATAGTGGAATGGATAGAGAACATTTTTAAATTATAAACTTTTAAGATAAAAGATGTTATCATTCTTTATTCCACAAATGGGTCCTGTATAGTAGTAAATGCTAAAGAAAAAAAGGACAATGAATTAAATAATAAGTAAAAGATTAAATTCTACCTTCTGTCCTTGAGTAGATGTTTAAGTCTATTTACTTCAGACTTCCCTCTGATAACATCTACATGTTATGTTTCACGGACAGATTACAGAGGTAGTTGATATGTGAATAAAGTACATGAGGTCCAAATAGATTTCTAGTACTTTGAAAATATCTGAGGTACGTTTCTAAGGTATGCCCAGTTATGAAGCTTATCCCCAACTCTAAACTACTTGATAATCTAAAGAGAAAAGGGAGAAGACTGCTGGACCAGACCCCTGAAATAGGAATTAATGGTGTCTTATTTTTCTGAAGTTCCAAATCCTTTGGGTATCATACAACTGTAGAAACTCACTTCCTCCTTCTGTATGTTGCATTAGTCTTCATAGTTTTTGACCTTACAATTCTAGAAACATTCATTTCTGGGAGCTAACTACACTTTTTATCTACAAAGTTGCATTTATAATCTTTTCATCCATGAATCTATCCATTCAACATTTAACTTCTAATAATGACATTTAGAGCAACTTTCTAAGGACTGTCAAATATTTGGTTTGCTGTCAAATATTTGTTTTGTTGTCCCTGGAAACATATTCATGGATGTCAGATTCTGAGTCCCTAATTTTTTTTTTTTTTTTTGAGTCTTGCTATGCAGTCCAGGCTGGCCTTGAACTCACAGTGATCTTCCTGCGTCAGCCTCCCAAGTGCTGGGATTACAAGTATGTGCCACCATACCTGGCTAAGTCCTAAGTTTTGGTTTGGAATATTTCACTTGAGCAATTGTAGATGCACAAAGGGTCCATCTTTTACAAGTTTAGATATGAGGCCACCGTGCAATTCAAGGGTCAGATGAATAGTCCTCAAAGAGAGAAAGCAAAAAGGACAGAACTCCATGGTACCTTACAGCACTAAGTTCCAATCCTAAGAAAATAAAACCTAATTATCCACCTGACCTTTAAATCCTTGCGTTCTGCCATTCCGTTCATGTCTGATTTGTTCTCTTCTTGAAGACAAATGCTTGGACATTGAGATCTGTAACCCCCATATACTCTTCCACTATAACCCACAGGGTTCTCAACAGGGCTCCACATCCTCCCAAAGTTCCCCAAATTTTAAGAGCATGTGTATTTTCCTGCAATATTATTACCGAGTAGCCACATCCTAACACAGTGAGTCCAGACACTGTAAAGAACTGGTAGGACACCTTGATTTTTTGTGTATTTGACAAAAGATTCAGACACATGTAGGCCAACGTACAGACTACAGGCAGAGATTATTGAAAAACAAATTTCCAGAGAGCCAGAAAGAGAATTTAGCTTCAAGCATGATGGTGTAGGCACCAAAATGGCAGTTGCACTGAATGTTAAATTTATATGGCTAACTTGGTCTTTCAAGAAGTAGCTTTCTCTTTCTCTAAGGTCAATGTTCTTTTACAAATAAAACGGGTTGTGTTTACCTACATCAGAGCAAAGTAGGTCCCTGTTTAGTTCTTAGGTAAATGTTTCCATTTGGTTTGTTTTGAGACCTTGAAGTTTTTCCAATCTCTAACCCATGGTCTAGACTTTGTATATGTCCTAGACCTTATCAGCATGCTCAGAGGACGTTAGAGTCTCTTGAGCTAAAGTTTGAAACAATAAGCTTGTGTAGATTTTATCTATAGTTAATGATTAAGATGGTGAAGGAAAAAAAAATCTCATCTTTGGTTTTAAAGTAGTCCCACCCTCCTGTCTCCAGGCCTGCTAATGACTTTCTGCCTATCTCTTCCCTCCTCAAAAGGTGGGACCCTAAAAATTACTTCAGGCATCCTGTCATTCTGGCTACTAGCTGAGAGACAGTACTGAGAGAGGGAGTTAGAGTCCCCATGCTTGCTGACTTCCAGGCCTGGAGGGTCAGTCAAGGAGTCCTAAAGCTGGATCAGGATGACACAGGATCATCTAGAAGTGGATAGAAATGGGAAGAAATGAAGTTTAGGAGATTATTTAGGAGACATGGTTTAAATAAAAGTTCAGAAGAATAAAAATCACAGTGTTTAGAACTTTTCCCACCAAGTCCATCAGAAACAAAAGACAAAACAGTTAAAGAAGGGGAACAGGAAATGAATTCCTTATAAGCAGATTTACATAGAACCTCTTACAGACATTACAGGTTGAGCCTGTATCCCCTGGAAGCACAAATGATTAAGACAAGAATACCCAAAGTGCATGCAGCCCTCAGTTGGAAGGTAGGTGGGATGATGTGGTATTTACTTAACTGAAATTCGTGTGAATCGAAATTTCAAATTTCCCAGAGGTTGGCTTTTCCAGGATGATGTGGTCTCAGAAGGGGCTTGTCCCTCCCAAGGTTTCACTTGGGAATGGTGAATTGGATCCGAAATTCCTGACACCTTGATAGCTGTTCAAGAAGAGAGAAGTGCCAAGAAAGTATCCTTTTACAGAGAAATTAATTGCTGACCTTACGGAGACGAAAAATGGTGTTATAAAGAGTAGCAGCAAAATACAGCCTGATTGAGACCTGGAACTGAAATACCTGGAAAACAATTTAGTAAGGAAAAAAAGTAGTAGATCTCCAGGAATCAAGAAAAAGCTGGGGATTTAGCTCAGTGGCATAAGCACCTGCCTGGCAAGTGAAAGGTTGTGAGTTCGATCCCTAGTACCAAGAAAAAAAAAAATGGAAATTGCTGACAAGAAAACTAGAAACTACAGAGAAACCAAACATGATGCAGAGAGAAGAAGGAAACAGTCTGGAACATGAACCTTATCTCTTCAGGGGACGGAAACCATCTCCACAAACAAAGGTAAGCCAAAGGACTGAGCCAACAGTGGTAGCCTAAAGAAACTCATGTGTACTATAAATTACGAAAACACTGTGGGGTTTTATGCTGAACATAACACTTTCCACACAGCTGGCTAGAGTTGGAGAAGAAATACATTGCAATGTCCATCATATTTGAGTGATTAACAAGAAACCACTTTGGAAAGGTGTTAATTGTTCAAGACTGAGCTATCCTGGGAATCAGAAGCTACAGAACCACCACACTTCAGGGTTTCTGAGGTCACCCTACCAGTCACTGGGTGGGAGATGGCCACAAGAGACAGTCAGAGAGAAGACATGGGCTAGGCATAGACCCTCTGAGAAGTTTAAGCTCACACCTGGAAGGACACAGGGGTCTTCCCCCCTGTAGTAAGAAGCCAGGATGCTTGTGTGTGGACTTTGGAGAAAGCTGGACCTGAAAGCGCTGGCATTAAATCCAGTGGACGGCTTGATTACCCTGCATCACTGCCTATATCCAATTTAGAGTTCAATGGTCTGTTTGCTTTCCTCATCTGCTGATGTGATCAAGACTAAGTCTTAATGTGAATGGTTGCCACATACTGGGCTATACAGAGAGAAGGGCCTCTGAAGCAAGGGACATAAAGCTAGGTGGAAAAAGAAGTGAGTTGGGCACTCAAAGGGAGCCTTAACTGGGAGTAGCTGGTGCAAATAAAGCCCTAGGCAGACATCATACACCCAGACTAACTACACCCAGAAGGAAAGGCAAGGCAGGATTCAGGATTCATAGACAAAAATGAGTATGAAAACAAAATAGGGTTTAGTAGTGGCTCATGATCCTCTCATCCCAATATCTGGTAGATTCCATTATTGCAGCTTCCAGAAAGCAACCACTCATTCAATTACACAGAGGAAATTTTTGGACTTACATCTCTTTTTCTTCATTAGTGTTTTGGGATTTGGGGTTTTCTTTTCTAATTTTTTTGAAATTTATTTTCTTTTTCTTCTTTGTTCTTTTCTGTTATATTTATCTAATTCTATTTTTTAACTCATTAATTGAATCCTTTATCTCCCATCTTTCTTCTTTCTCAACTTCTTTTATTTTTCAAATTTTACTTTTTCAATTTCTCCCTTCCTCACCACTTCCATTATCATCACTATTACTACTAAGCTCTATTAACCTTTAGTTGTGTGCTATTACTGTTGAATTGTTTTTTTTTTTTATTAATGGTGGCATAGTTATGTTGAGTGGCTACCTATTGTATGTCACTATTTGCATCTATATGATTACTTCATCTGTATGATTATTGCAGATCTCTTTTCTATTGTTAAGGGTGGTATAACAGTGGTAGCTTTTATGGTATACTAATATTTAGTTTATCTTTGACCATTATCATTGCTGATTTCTTTGCTATTGCCAATGATGGCATAGTTATTGCTATTAACTGGTTTTTACTGAATGCCAATATCTGGTTTGTCTGTGGGTCATCAACATTATTGCAATTGGTGTCTGGTAAACTGGGTCCTGGGCCAGTTATAGTGCACCCTCCCCTCCTCAAATTAATAGAGGTGGTTGAATCTTGAAAGAGACAAAGGCATATATATATATATATATATTTTTTTTTTTTTGGTCAGTACCAGGGATCGAACTCACAACCTCGCACCTGCCAAACAGGCACTTAAGCCACTGAGCCAAACTCCCAGCCCTATTTTTTCAAGGCAGGGTCACACTATGTAGTTCAGGCCGGCCTTGCTCATGTTGTAGCCCAAGCCAGCCTTGAGCTCACAACGCTTCATCTACCTCAGCCTCCTGAGTGCTGGGGTTAAAGGCATGCGCCACCACGCCCCGTTGACAAAGGCCTATATTTAGCCATGCCCAGAGTGTGTCACTGGAAGTAGACATTAACTAAAGAGATCTCTATACTAGCAACAAAATCTTTCCATTTTTATTGATTGTCAATCCTTAAGAAAAAAAGAAAAAGAAAAAAACAAAAAACAAGAAAAGGCAACAAAATGCCTGCAAACGTTTCAAACTCTCACAAAGCAGATACATGGGACATTGATTAGGAGGGAACTGAAAGCCAAATAAAAGAGGAGAGAAAAAAACAACCAATCAACCAACCAACCCACAAAAAACTTCCCACAGATCAATAAGATGCTCAGTGAGCTCAAAGATGTAATTAAACAGCTAATGGACATAACAAAATAATACAAAATATGAATGATCAGTTTAGCATAGAAGAGTCCATGAAAAGGAACCAAACAGAAATCTAGGAATAAAAAAAAATTCTACTGAAAGTATGGGCAGCAGAAGTGACCACTGTGAGGACACAGTCAGAACTTAGAAGACAGGGCTGATGCAGGTGCCCATATACTCAAAGATACATTGAAAACAACAAGAGATCATGAAAAATGGATTCAACAGCTGCTACATGATGCAAAGAAGACTAACCTAAGATGAACTGAAAATAGCAAAAGATCAAAGGATGGTATGAGGGCATAAAAAACAGAAAGCATAGCAGAAAATGTTCCACATAGGAGAAAGAATTTAACATACAGGTAAGCGAGTCATACAGCACCTCAAATAATCAATCAGAAAGGAATTTCTCCATGATACATCATAGTCAAAATCTCAAAAGTCCTACACAAGAATACAATCTTAAAAGCTGTTAGGAAAAAAGCAAACAAATTATTCATAAAGGTACGCATTAGAATCACAGCAAACTTCTCAACTCAAACCTTCAAAGGCAGGAGTAAAGTGTTTCAAGTCCTAAAAGAAAATGACGTCCAATCCAGACTGATCGTCTGCAAAACTGGCTTTCAAAATTGACAGAGACAAGGGGCACCTAAAGACTCATGACCACCAAACCAGCACTCCAAAAAAATCTTCAAGGATATTCTAGAAAGAGAAGCCAACAATGCCAAACAATGCCAAAAAGTCTAGTGAAATGAATACAGTGTGAGCAGTTAAGTGTGTGTATATATGGGGGGGGGGGTCAGCAATAATAAAATAATGCAATGACAGGAATAAATGTCATTCAGTAATAACTCTCAATGTGAATGGTCTCAGCTCCCAAATGAAAAGACACAGAGTGGCAGACTGAATCAAAAAGCAAAACCCAATGGTATGCTATATATAAGAAACACATTTAATCCAAAAAAGAAATAACACAGGCTTATAATTAAAGGATGGAAAACAATATTCCATGTAAGAAGATCCTAAAAACAAATAGGAATAGCTATTCCTAAAGTAGATTTCAAGTCAAAACTGATCAAAAGAGGCAAAGATGGTCAGTATATATTGGTTAAAGGAACAATTCAAGAGGAAGAGTTAACAATTATATATGTACTAATCACCTGCACATCCAACTTCATAAATGAACACACATAAAAAATCAGGTAAACATCAATACAATTATAAAGGGGGACTTCGTTTTTTTTTTTTTTTTTTTTTTGGTGGCACCGGGGATCAAACTCATAACCTCGCACCTGCCAGACAGGGGCTTAAGCCACTGAGCCAACTTCCCAGCCCTAGTTTTTTTGTGGCAGGGTCACACCATGTAGCTCAGATCGGCCTTGTACTTGCGTTGTAACCTAAGCCGGCCTCGAGCTCACAATGCTCCTCATACCTCAGCCTCCCGAGTGCTGGGATTAAAGGCATGCGCCACCACGCCTGGCTCTAAAGGGGGACTTTGATACCACACTATCACAAGTAGATCAACTTGACAAAAAAAAAAAAAAATCAGCGAAGAAATATCAGAGTTAAACCACATCTTTGAAAAAATGGACTCTAGATATCTACTGTGTTCCACCTAACAACAAAAATATGTATTCCTCCCAGTAGCACACCGAACTTTCTTGAAAATAGATCACATAGTAGTTGAAAAAGCATGCTTATGTACAAAAGAATCAAAATTATCCCAGGCATATTTTTCAGATTATAGTGCAATGAAACTAGAAATCAGTGGCAAAAATACCCACAGAAATTATGCAACAAGTAGAAATTAAACAATACACTCCTGACAATCAATGGGTCACAGAAGAAAGCAAGAAAGAAATTAGCTCCTAGAATTAAACAATAATGCCAATATAACATACCAGAAACTATAGGTCACAATGAAAGGAATCCAAAGAAAGAAGTTTAAATTGTGAATGCCCACATCAGAAAAAAAAGCCCAAATAAACAACTTGATGTATCACTTTGTTCTAGGTAAACAGGAACAATACAAATCCAAAGCTAGTACAAATAAGGAAACTATAAAGATCAGAGCAGAAATTAATGAAATTGAGAACTAAAAAAAAAAAAAAGTCAAGAAATTGAACAGCTGTTTCTTTGAAAGAATAAAACCGATAAAAAGACAAAAATCAAGTTTATCTCCATAAACACAAAAAAGTCTTTGACAAAATCCAATATCCATTCATGATTAAAAAAAAAAAAAAAAAACCCTGAAGAAAATGAGGAGAGAAGGACCTTATCTTAATCTTAAAAAAGCTTTTTAAGACAACCTATTGCCAACACTATATTTAATGAAAAACAAAACAAAACAAAACTGAAAGCTCTTCTACAATTAGGAAGAATACAAGGATGCCCACTAACAGCACCGCTGTTTAATATAGTGTTGGAAACATTAGCCAGAGCAAGAGAAAAAAAATAAATAAAAGGGATATGTAAAGGAAGGAAGAAATCATATCATTCTTTGTAGCAGATAACAGGATTGTTTACATAGAAGACCCAAAAAATTCCACTGAAAGATTCCTAGAATAATCAAATTTAGTAGTGTACCAGGATACAAGATCAAAACACAAAAATTAATAGTGTTCCTGTATACCAGTAAGGAACCACTGAGAGAAAAATTAGGAAAACAATACCATTCACAATAGCTTTGAGGTAAATTAAATACAACACACAGGAATTAACCTAATAAAGGAAGCAAAAGACGTCTATAATGAAAACTGCACAGTTTTCCGAAAAAGGAGTTCAAAGAGGCCATCTGAAAATGAAAAGATATGCCCTGCTCCCAGATAGGTGGAACTAGTATTGTCAAAATGGCCATATTCCCAAAACTGATATATAGATTTAAAGCGATTCCAATTAAAAATATCAACAGTATTCCTCAAAGAACTAGAGAAAACAATCCTAAAAGTTATATGGAACCACAAAGGAACCAGAAGAGACCCAGAACAGCAAAAGCAATCCTGGGCAATAGATCAAAGACATCACAATTCTGGATTTCAGGTTATATTACAAAACTACAGTGAAAAAACAGTATGGTACTGATACAAAAACAGATATGTGGGTCAGTAGAACAGAATAGAGGATACAGAAACCATTCCAGGCATATTCAGCTGTTGTAGTCAGTGGTTGCAAGGAGAACAATTACATGCAAGACACATAATTTATAGTATTATTTATAATGATCATCCAAGGAGTCAAATACAAAGAAAGTGCAGGAAATCTGTCTGCAACACTGAAGACCTAGAGAACCCAGCCGAGGGTCTGGTTCCAATGGCAATAACCTGCATGAGTTCAGCTGAAAACCTAGAGCCCACGATAATCACCTATGCAAGTCTATCCCATGAATCTATGCTGGGAAGGTCCAAAGGTCAGCGGTGGAAGGTAGAAAGTCTATGCCAGTGGGGTGAAGGATCTTGTCTTAGTTACTTTTTGCTCATTGCCCAGACGAAATACCTGACACCCAAAATTAGGGAAGGAAAGGTTTATTCTTACAGTTTCTCGGGAGTTTCAGTCCATACTTAAGTTGGCTCAACGAATAGCATGGCATGGCGGGCCTGCTGTTCATGGTGGCTGCAAGCTGCAAGCCGCAAGCGACAGAGAGAGAGAGAGAGAGAGAGACAGAGAGAGAGAAAGAGAGAGAGAGAGAGAGAGAGAGAGAGAGAGAGACACGGACGGACGGACGGAAGAGGAAGCGAACAAGAGGAAGACCCGCCTTCCTTTACACTGTATCTTAGCTCCACCCCTGGGCAGGTCCAACACTCACATTGCGAATCCCGACGCTAGACAACAAACCAATAACTCAGCCCCATCAAAATTATATGAGGACTTGGGGGTACATAGCATTATCACCCAATACAGATCTGTTCCAGCAGGCTGAGGCTTCTGTACTGGAACCAAGATGCGATGCTCAAAATAAGGATTAGGGTTCCCCTAAAAAGTATCACAGCCATCCTCAGGGACAATGAGGTCCCAAGCTCCTCTAATGAGGAGAACAGCCAAGTACATGTCAGGAAGCCAGCGTGACAAATTTCTCTTGGAGATGAAACAGCACACGTCTTCCCATCCGGAGCCAGGAAAGTAGGGACCAAAACTCCCCCAAAGTGAACTGCAGCCAATCTCAGTGACAAGGTCCTGAGCTCCTCTGATGATAACAGCTGAGTTCCTATCAGGGGAGTCAGCATGACAAGCTCCTCCAGGAGAACAGTTCTAAACAACAACACTTAGGAGAACCCACAATGTTACTCTTTCTCTCCAGGTCTACTTTTTATGCTGACGGCAGTTGTCAGGTGGGCCATTCATGCTCAGCACCACACTGATTCAGTTCAGCTGGTATCTAAGTTGATCGCCAGTCACCAATCCACTAATCAGACATCTAGTGTTTCCCAAAGGGGCCACAAACATGTGCTGGAAGAAAACATAAACTCTTAACAAATAGTCCTGGGAAAAGTGGCTCTCCACATGCGGAAGATTGAATCTAGACCCATATCTCTTACCATGTACTAAACTAAAATCAAAATGCATCAAAGATCTAAATATTAAAAAAAAACAATCTACTGGAAGATAAAACATGTACAAGTATTGAAGACATAGATATAGGTAAGAACTTTCTGAACAGAACTCCAATTGCACAAGAAATGACATGAAGAATCAACAAATGGAATTTTATCAAATAAAAAGCTTCTGCACAGCAAAAGAAACAATTAACAGACTGAAGAGACAATCTACACAATGGGCAAAATTTTTTTTGCCAGCTATGCCACAGAGAACTATTATCTAGAATATATAAAGAACTCAAAATAATTAGACCACCCCAAAAGACCCAGTGAAAAACTGGGCAACTGAAACAGATACTTCTTAGAAGCACAAATGGCCAATAAGTGTATGAAAAAATGTTTAACATCTCTGGGCATTAGAAGAATGCAGATTAAAACAATGCAATTCCATCTTATTCCAGAAAAAATGTCTGTCATCAAGAAATCAAACCGGTGTGGTGTTGCATACCTGTAACCCCAGCACCTAGGAGGCAGAGGCAGAAGGATCGCTGTGAGTTCAAGGCCTGCCAAGACTACATAACAAGACCCTGTCTCTTAAAAAAAAAAAAAAAAAAAAAAATCGAATAAATGCTGGTGAGGATGTTGGGGAAAGGAACTCTCTCACACAGGTCAGAATGTAAACTAGTACAACCATTATGGAAATCTGTATGAAGATTCCTCAAAAAACTAAAAATAGAAATTCCATTTGATCCAGGCATTCCTTTCCTGTGTATTGTCCTAAAAAAGTTAAAGACATTAAATTACAGTAATTCATGCATACCCATGTTTATAGTAGTATAATTCATAACAGTAAATACTGGAAGGAGCCTATGTGTCCATCGACAGATAAATGGATAAAGAAAATCTTGGGGAGCCGGGACATGTACATAACTCATCTTCATTTATTTTACTTCCCCACCCCTCCATTCACCCTCCCTCCATCTCTTGGTCCCTTTTCCATTTGCAAAAGATCTATCTCCGTACTTCTTGTTAACTTTTATTTTGCCCTTTAAATTATTTACACTTTGAGCTATTCATGTAAGGGAAACTATGATATTTCTAATTTATTTCACTTAACATTAAAATCTCAAGATGCATCTGTTTGGGGTTGGGATTTAGCTCAGTGGCGCAGCATCTGCCTGGCAAACGTGAGGTCCTGAGTTCCATTCCCAGTACCCCCCAAAAACAAAAAACAAACAAACAAAAACACATGCATCCACTTTCCTACAAATGTCTCAGATTTATTCTTTATGGCAGAGTACAGCATGTACCAATTCCCTATGATGAATATAATCATGATGTTCTGTAAACATGTCCTAACAAAAATTTAAAAAATAAATCTATACATATATTATATACACATGCATATAAAGAGATTGTTGACTTTTTGGACCCTCCCTATATATTTTAATGAGAACTAATGTTCCAGGTTGGCTCTTGAGGCAATAGCTGTAACCCATATTCTTGTACTGCACGCTGGAAAAGTTTGAAAAAAAAATGTATATACACTTTTGGAAAAGAAAAATAGTGGATGCTTTTCCAATAGATGGTGTTACTTTCATACAAGGAACCCTAGATGATGTCATATATTACAGAAAACCCACTACGCTGCTGGTCCACAGAGAAGAAATTGAAAATACATATGTTATAATCTCAACCATCAAGGTGACCCAAGCAGCAGTTTGCTGTACTAATAAATGGAAGCTAATGGCCACCACTGTGAGCACCTCTTTTAATCATAGAGGCCAAAGGCAACTTGTATTAATCTTGTGATGTCTCAATAAATTTAGTATTAAAATATTTATACAAGTTTTTCTTTTTCTGAAGTGTGTATATATCTTTTGGCAGACTCTGTATTTAGCATGGATGTATAACGGCCAAAAGATTAAATCTCTGCATTTAGTAGGAGGTCAGTACATAAGAAAGGTTGACCATATAGCACTTCAAATGGTCTAAGGCCTATGGTGGCATTAGGGCCTATGTTGGTTCTTACTTGTGCTATTGACAGAATTACTTTCCATGAAATGTGGGGCTCTTGACATAATTTCTTTATGTAAAGTTTTAATGTTTATTTAGTCCATCCTGTATTGCCTGAGGATTGAGGCCTCTAAGACAAATGGATAATATTTAATTCCCAGGGCTTTAGGCACTAGCTGTGTCACTTAGAAAGTTAGAAGGGGCCCTTGTCATTTTGAAGGGACTTAGAAGTCAAAATCTAGGGATAATCTTGGAGATGTCAGACATTTCTGTAGCCCTTTCAGGCTTAGTTGGAAAAGTTTCTATTCATCCTATAAAGGTATCAATATAAACTAGTGGATATTAAAAACCCTTGGCTAGGAGGTAACTGTGTAAAATCAATCCATCAGTTCTCGCCTGAGTCTTGCCTACATCTTTGAGCTGAAGCCACTAAGGAAGAGAGGGTTACATCCTTGTGAACTATTAAGAGTGTATAAAGCATAGGTTTGAGAGATTTGGTCAAAAGTCTTGTAAAGCCCTTTGCTACTAAGGACCTGCTTGCATACCTGGTGTAGTTGGTCTCAGTTTAAATGACAGGAATGATGAATTCCTTAATAGTTTTTCTTTGCACTGATTGAGGGAGGCAGTTATTTCTGATTTCATTCCATCCATTCAGCTTCTGAGTACAGCCATGGAACAGGGTCCCCGTGACCTCTTCGAGTATAAGTAGGTGACAAAAGATGAGTTGGGGGATTAGAGGCAATAGAGATCCAGGAGATTTTTAGCAGGTACATCTGCTCTTTGGTTTCCTAATGCCTCCTCTTGAGTTCCTGACTGATGGCCCTTGCAATGGACTGCAGCTGTTTCAACTGGCAAGTGGATAGCTTCTAATAAGGGTAGTAGGGTCCATATTTTATATAGGACTGCTTTTGTATTAAGGTATCCCTTTATTTCCAAATAGCAGCATGAGCATGTAGCACTGGAAAAGCATATCTGGAATCTACATATTGTGAGTCATTTGCTTTTATTTAGCTTTAAGGCACAAATCAAAGCAACTAATTCAGACAGTTGTGCTGCTGTGCCTGGAGGCAGGACTCCATCCTCAATAATATCTATAAGTGAAACAACTGCATAGCCATCTTGTCTTTTGCCATTTCTTACTTATGATCTGCCCTCTGTAAACCAGATTATATCCGAGTTATCCAGAGGTTTGTCTTGTAACCTGGTCAGCTAGTACAACCCATTTAACAATATCAAGACAATTATGGATAACCCTCAGTTATTTCCTTCCTGGTCAGATAGATTGAGCTCAGAAGTTGGAGGTGAAATAGTAGGATTGAGTGCAGAATGCCTACGGAGATACAACTTTAGGATTACCAAGTAATAGAGCCTGATAATGTAAAAGATGAAGACTATGAGCCAATAAGGTCCTTTAAACTCTAACAGGGAAGTCACTTGATGAGTAGACATACAGGGACAATCCCAAAGTATTCATCAGGGATTTCTTTATCAAAAGAACAGAAACAGCTATTACCCTGATATATCTCGGCAATCCCTGGGCTACTATATCAAACTGCTTTGAAAAATATTCTGCCAGAATTTCAATAGGCCCTAAGGATTCAGGCCTGGGTAAGGACCCCTAAAACCACACCCTGCTTCTCAGTTATATATAACCTGAAAAGTCTGTTAGGTTGTAGCAGTCCCAAAGCATGAGTTTTAAGGAGCAAGGGTTTTAGTTTATCATTAATGTGTTGTTGCTCTTATTCCCAGGACAGTTTGATCATTATTTCCTTTCAGAAACTCACACAGGGGTTTAGTTAATTTGCCATATCCAGGAATCTCACAGCTAACAGTAGTCAGTTAAACCTAGGAAAATACAAAGTTGGAAGGCTTAGATGGCCTACATATACTCTGCTGAAAGAACTTTATACATTGAGGTCAATGTATAAATGTAGGTAGTGGACCTTTTGGACCAGAAATTGGGCCTTAGACTTTGAGACTTTAGATTCTGATATCCCCTATCAGTCAGGTAATTTTAAATCTAAACCAAATGATCTTGAGCCTCTGTTAGAGAAGAACAGACAAGATCACCCACATACTGTAAATAGCCCCATATGTTAAGATTAAATCATCTAAATCCCTAGCCAAAGCTTGTTCAAAAATATGGGGACTCTCCTTGAATTCTTGGGCAAGGACAGTCCAGGTAAACTGTTTGTTCCAATCCAGATCATCAATCTACTCAAGGCAAAAAGGAATTGCGAGTCAGGGGTCACGAGGATGCAAAAGAAAGTATCTTCAAGATCTAGGACTGAAAATCATTGGTATTTGAAGGAATTTGACCTTGTTCCTTAAAATTCATGCTTTTGGGCTGCCATAATCTAACAGACTTTTCAGATTATATGTGAGAAGTAGGGTGTGGTTTTAGGGGTCCTTCCCCAGGCCTGAAGCCTTAGGGTCTATTCAAATTCTGGCAGAATATTTCTCAAAGCAGTTAGATAACATAGCCTAGGGATTGCCAAGATACATCAGGATAATAACTGGATGTATAGGAATAATTGCCTCACTTACAGTACAAGAATCTTGTATTAAATGATAATCACCATTGAACTTCTTGATGCCAAAAACTGGAGTATTACGACGTGTCTGACAAAGCACTAAAAGTCCATAGTGAAGGAATTTATTTATAAAGGTTGTACCCTGTTGGGCTTCAGGTTGAAGAAATACTGTTTACAGTGTGGGGAGGCATGAGGACCTTTTAGCTTAATTACTACCGGGGGAGCAGTTATAGATTTCCTAGGCATGTTAGTGGCCCATACTTACGGTTAATAGAAAGGTCAGTAAGAATAAGTCATTATCAGCATCACTGGGAGAGCCAATCATTGCCATAACTGTGGGGCTGCTAGGTGACCCAAAGATAATTTGAGCCCCCATCTTTGTTAATATGTTTTGGCCAAATAAAGGGAATGGACATTCAGGCATCACTAAGAAGCCACAGATAAAGAGAAAATTATTCATAATTTACTCCAGAGGAGAAATAAAATGTTTGGTCACCAGAGGCCCATTGGTGCCTATAACAAGACAAAAGTCAGAAGCCAGTAGTGTGGAATAGGACGAAAGAACAGAATGAGGCCCTGCTGTTGAAGACGTTGTTTATATCTTACCTGCTACATCCAATGTTACCTGGGCTCCATTCCACTGATGATAATGTTGGGCTGGGGACTAACTGAAGTCTTTAGTCTCTTCATTCCAGAGACAACAGCTGGGGCTCTGGATCAGGGTCCTTCAATTCTTGGGGCAGTCTGCTCTCCAGTGTCCTGTTTGCCACATTTAGGGCAAGGTGACTTTGGAAGATGTACAGCATTAGGGCAGTTTCTCTTTCAGGGGTCCACCTACCAGTGGTATGACACTTACTAGTTATCTTGATTTCTTCAGGGGAGAAACCAGCAGGTAACACCCTGTGATGAGGTGAGAAGCCCTGTAGGCTTTTCTCCTATTGGTCTTGTTAAGTTTTAACTTCCCCTTTTCCTTTGTTTCTCCTCTATATCCTGGTTATAAAAATCAGAATTGTCAGCATTTAGTAGGTCATCAGTGGGAATTTCAGTTTCCAAAGACGTCTTTTTCCTCCTAATATTTGGAGCTGACTGGGTAAGAAATCTGCCTTTAAGGAGGACTTGGCCATCATAGGAGTGAGAGTCAGTTATAGTATGCTTTTACATAGCCTCCTTAAGTCATTCAAGAAATGCAGTTGGGTTTTCATTTGGGTCAGCTTAGTGATTTACGGATTTGACTTTACTGGCCTTTAAGGCTTCTAGAATGCAATTTACAAAATGTTTGCAGTTCCATATCATCAGGGTCATTATAATCCCACTTAGGAAGGTCTACAGGCACTGCTTCAGGTTCTGTACAATCTATAACCTAGAACAGTAGTGGTGAAACTATGGCATATGTGTTAGTGTGTTTTTAGGACAAAAGATATTAATTTTTTTTTCTAAACTAAAACCTCAGTCATTCAGGTTTAATTGTGGTGTTGCACTTTGCAACAAGTGAGTTTTGGGTTGTGGGTTGGGCACTTTCATCTATAAAAGGTTTGCTGTCACTGATCCAGAGTATGTATGTCTTCAGCATAACATCTGACCCTTGCAGTTACTTGTGACCTTTCTTAATTTGTAAGAGACTGTCCCAAAATAACATTGACATCCTTCTAAGACTATGAAGATGTCATAAGGCTTATACATATATATATATTTCTCAGGAACATCTGAAAAACTACCTAAGTCCGGTTTGATTTGCTTTTAGGTCCTGAAAAGAGAAAGGTTGAAGAGCTCTAAAATTCACCCAATGCTCCTGAAAGGACAAACAGGTGCAGTGAGGCAGTTAACATTTGTTAAAAACACTGGGTAAAAAGGAGTAGACCCCTTTTTGTCTCAATTCTGAACATTAGGGTTATTTGATTATCCTCTGAGCTAGGAGGTGGCTCAAGAGACACAAAGTCATCCAAATGAGAGGGTTTCATTTTATTCATGAATGTCATTACACCTGGATCTAATTTACACTGGGAATACAAATAAACTAAAGAAAACCTGCAGGGAAGATATTTTTAACCACTTTCCTGCCTTTTTACAAAAGTGGTCTAACTGGAGTATAGTCATAGAGTATATTGAGAAGTTAATAGGACACATCTGTGAGGAAAACAATACATGGATCAAAATAAGGCAACCCCCTCCCACTCTAAGAAGGAAATAAACTGGTAGGAGGTGCAAAAAAGTATCCTCTTTGCCCACTTGCAGACTAGGTATCAGGTGTAACCCATCTTGCTTGTATTCCAAATGTGGGTGGTTGGCCTCCATGTTTTTATAACTAATGGCTGACATAGAATACCTCTCATCAGATGACATTCTAGTTTGTATTCTGCTGATATCTGCATGGAAGGAGGCCCAAGATTCATTTCCCAATGTGTATACACTGATATATACCACGTAACACATATCAAAAGATTATTGCTGTCTTAGAATCCATTAGCACATCGACCAGACTTAATTGATATGCTATACAGAAAACAACTCTCAAAACCGGACTGCAAATTCAGTAAAGTAAGCAGAGCTATTAACAGTATGCCACCTTCTGACCAAAAGCGGTGTTACTCCTGAAAGTGGAGGAAGAGACAACAGAGACTCCAAAGCTTCATAAACGTAACAGGCCTGAAACACCCATCACACTGCCAATAAGGATACTTTATCTGAGGTAAAAAGTCTCAAATATTTTGGAACAATTCCAAGCCCAGGAATGCTGCAGTATAGCATAAACACAGGGAAAAGGAAAGCTCATGATCTTAATCCAAAAATAGAGGCAATGGCAGAGCTCATCTTACCACTAGATGAAATCAGCAAGCAGAGACACAGCATCAAAAATGTTACTGGGAAGCTGGGTCCTAACGGGGTGAGGTCCTAACACTGCAAGGACCTAGCAACATGCCTTAATTCTTTGTGCGTTTGACAAAAGATTTCAGACAAACGACATTCAGGCTGTCATAGAGAGTATTGGTAGGTTACTGCAAAATGGTAGATTTCCACAAAGTGAGAGAATGAATACATGCCTGTATTTAGTTTGAGATCTTGAAGTTTTTCCAACCCCACACATAGACTTTCTCCGGATCCTGCACCTTATCAGCATGCTCAGAGGAAGTTACATTCTCTTGAGCTAAAGACTGAAATTACAAGCTTGTGTGATTTTATCTACAGCTAATGAAGAAAGTGAAGCAAAAAGGAAAATCAGGTCTTGTTTTTCAGGTAGCCTCCAGGCACTTCTCTCGCCTGGTAATCATTAGCTTTCTGCTTAACAATATGGCTTCATAGGTTTTATTAGATTTTCAGAGAATTTGCAATTTCCCCAAAACGATGAGTCCGACTCTGACCCAAGTTGTTTGTCTCACCATAAAGAAAAAAAAAATCTCGTAAAAATCTGGTTCACAACGGAAAACAAAACCAAAACAAAAAACGTAAGTACACAGAAGCGTAGAAAGGCAAGAAGTTTTCTCGGTCGCCCCACGAGAATTCTCGCAAGCACTGCTATTCACTGATAAAGAAGTTTTGAGATCTATCTATCTATCTATCTAGATATCTACCTGTCTATCTCTCTCTCTATATATATATTTTTTAGTTTGACACGAGCACCTAAGACCAAATCCCAGTCCTCATCTGCTCAATAGACCCCAGCTTGCCCAATTCCCGGATGAAAAATTCCAACAAGAGCAAGTAGTGGGTGAAGCCGGGGTCCCACACTCTCCCCGAGATGAGCTCAGCATCAGGACCCACGCCGGACGCCTGGTACTATCGGCAAAGTCCCCAAGCCAAGCCTTTCCCAGCGACAGCGGAGGATCGGGGTGGGGCGTCACCTGAGGGCTGTTGCTGTCGTCCCCCGCCAGTACCCCTAGCACCGGGATGTTCGTTCCAGCACCGGTCTCCAAAGCGGCAACGGCCTTGAAGGAAGAACTGACAAATGGCCATTGCGACGGCTCGGCCACTTTGTGGCCGAAGGGGGAGTCTTCAGACTAGATAGTGAAGAACCCAGCTAGGTGGAGAGCCCCCAACAACGGAAGGTACCCGCAGCCTCCTGTGACGCTGTCAACGTGCGCCGGAAAACGCTCTTTCCCTCTTGTCCCGCCCCTAGGGTGAGGAGGTGTGGATTTTACCCAATAGGATTGAAGAACAGCGAGTGTCTCCTGACGCGAGGGTGTGGCCTGTGAAAGCGGGACGCTTGAAAGATTGTATGAAAAAAAGGGAGACGCGTTTGACTTGGATACAAGGCCTTGTACTTCAGGAACGCTTGAGGTCCTAAATGAGAGGAAAGCAAATGTAGAACTTAAGCAAGGCCCTGAAGGGAGGATTGGCTGTGATTTGAGAGACAGAATCATTTTTTTCATTCGTAACTGCTAAGAAATAAAAACTCCTGCTGATCTGTGAAACTGACCAGCCATTCATCAAGACAAAATGTGTAGGAGAAAGTCAGTTGTGACATGAATTGGAAACGTGTCCATCCAGGACATGTTGAGACGGAGAAAGATCATCCTAACTCCTTGCTACCTGCTGGTAAATCTTGTCTATTATAAAGTATACATAAACGGTACTATTAGAAATTGAAACAGTAAGAAGAAAGCATTCCATTTTTGTTTTAAGCTAATGTCACTTAACACAGAAAAGCAGCCTCAATGTTTACCCCGGTGCCCAGATTCAGATAAAGCATTTCTGAAAACAACATTTCATATATTCTTAACTTTGCAGTTTCTAGGGAACATGACCTTGTGTATTTTTCTCAGTCTAGATCTGATGTCAGTGCCTTTATACACATTTGCTTTGCTTTGAGCCTATCAAAAGTTTCATCTGAACTTTGTCCCCAAATCCTACAACTGCCTTTTATTTTATATGGTGCAACACCACATATTTCTGATGTGCAGTCTCCTTGGTTTTAATGAGTTAATAAATCTGACTTTGTTGAATTACATGTTTGTCCCTGGTGGTTTTAGGATGATTGGACTGGAGCTGAGCCATCACTCAAGTACTTTAGATTTTGAAGACAGTGGGTTCTATAGGCGCACTAGACACAATTGTGAAAACTAGTATTTTAAAAATTAGTGGAATTTATTTTGTCACAAATCTATGGAAGAGTTACAGTACAAAGCTTCCCCCTCACCCTGCAACCCTTTGAGACTATGCTGCAGAACTCATACCCACTACCCAGATACTTACTGTTTCAGAAAATGGCAAGAATGATAGAATATGTGTGTTCAAACTGGGGTAGTATTTTGAGGGGGATTAATGACAATGTATCTTTTACTGTAATAATTTCCTTAAAAATTATACATTCACAGTATTTGTCACTTTTTTTTTTTTTGGTCTTTTTGAGACAAGGTCTCACTAAGCAGTTCAGGCTGGACTTGCATTCACTTTGTAGCCCAGGCTGACCTCAAACTCACAGCAATCCTCCTGCCTCAGCCTCCCAAGTGCTGGGATTACAGGTGTGCACCACCACACCTGGCTTTGTCAGTCACATCTTGTATTGTACATTTGATACAAACAGGGTATATTCTCCTACTTAACCATGACAGAATCAAAATTAGGACATTGATATTGATCTATTACTATTATCTAATCCTTAGACTTCATCTATACCAATATTGTCCTTTTACATAAAAGGGTGCAGTTCAGAGTCATTGTTATTTATATTTATTTACTCTCTTTCAGTCTGGAACACTTCTTTCTTGATTTTCATGACCTTGACACTATTAAAGATTAGAGGACAGTTGTAGAAGTTTCTCAGTGAAGGTGTTTCATGTTCTCTCATGATTTGTTCATTATGGAAAGATCATCACAAAAATGATGCTGTGTCTTCACAATGCATCTATCAATTTGTGTACAATTTAAATTTGTTCAATTTCCTCTGATGTTCACTTTGATCACTCGATTGAAGTAGTGTCTGCAAAGAAACCTCACCATAAAATTATCCTTTTCCTCTGTTATGATTTGTGTCTAGACGTCCTCCCAAAGCCTCATGCAGTCATGAAGGTAGTCTTCTAGAATTTGTGATTGATTCATGGTCCAATGCTGGGATTAAGAGTTTGAATGCTACACCTGCTCTAGGGTAGGTAGACTGCGTACAGTGTGATAACATAGGGGATGGAAAGAGGTCTCTCCTCTCTCTCCACTCTCCTCTCTCTCTTCTTTCTCCTCTCTCCCCTCTTTCCCCTCTCTTCTGTCTTCTCCCTTTCCCCTCTCCTCTCTTCTCTTCTCCTCTCCTTTCTCTCTCCTGTCTTTCTCTCTCTCTCTTCTCGCTCTCATGGTTGCTTTTGCTGTTCCCCTCTGCCATGTGCCACTCTGCCTTAAAGTCAGCCAATTACGGACTGCAGCCTCTACAAACTGAATTAAATAAACCTTTTCTCCCATAATTTTGGGTTTTGGGTGTATTGTCTCAGCAATGAGAGAAAAGTAAGTAAGATATCTTCTTTGGTATTAAGAATTTTGTGGGGAGGCATTATCAGCGTACATAAAAATCTGACTCATCATACTTTTAGTTCATTCATTTATAGATATTCCTATTGATATGGACTCATGATCCCCAATTTTAGCCAATGGGTTATAATCCATTACTATCATTTATTTTGATGCATACTTCCTTAATTTGGCCACTTGGAGCCCCGCTAAGCTCTTTTAACAAAGGACAAAATGCTGTTAAAAATATCCCCATTATTCTTCAAGCATTTATTTACTTTCTGACCAAAAATATTTTCTAGCCTTGTTTTACACTTTCCTTGCTTTAGTCATGGATTCAGTCATTTTTTCAAGGATCCTGGTTCCATTAGGTGATACATCAATAACAAGACCTGAGTCACATGTGTTCCTTGTTATTGTGTCTTTACTCCCAGGGTCTTTCATGGACATTGCTAGGAAATACCTATACTAGTAATCTCTAATTCCTATCTAACACAACAGGGTTTATTTTTCTCCTGTATTTTTAACTTCCTTGATAGTGTGAAATTTGATTCCCATTATAACTTAATGTTTATTATCTCCTTGTATTAAGCAGTTTCTCTGTAGCCATGAATTTCTCATCTCATTTACAAATGCCATTATGTGTAAGGACTTTTCTGGAATTAAAGACCTCAAATAAGGGTGACTGAAGCTTAAGTGAGGGCTAGTGTGGAGCTTGGTGACTGAGGAGGTAGACAAAGTCAGAATTTGGATTTCCTAGGTAGGGTACTATGTGAGATGATAAAAGCCTAAGACTGGCTTGCAGAATTTGGTAATGATCAGTTTGGTGCGTATCATACGTGGAAATCAGGAGACTGGGGTTGAAGGAAGGAAACTTCAAGTTTGAAGATAGAGTGAAAACATTTTTGCCTAGTTTTTCTCTTGAAAATCATCTCAAAAGGACAAAAAGCAAAGCCATTTTAAAAATTATACTAGGAGGTATCCATAATCTTAACTACAGTTTATGAAGAGTGAATGTACATGGAAGATAATAAATTACTTAGAGGGAAAAGGTCGAATTAAATTTCTACAAGGTGGACATTGAGGTCCCCAGAAAAGGCTGTAAAGTCTCAAAATTTAATAGCTACCAGATGCCACAAGGGGTTGGATTGTTTGAATATCTGTATAAGGTATGGTTACAACTTGGCTCCAAAAACATCCATGAAGGCAATCTTTATCTATCTATCTATCTATCTATCTATCTATCTATCTATGAATCTCTTACGGATCCAAACAAAAATAGTCATTAATTCATCATATTATGTAAACTGACTGTCTTAGTAACTTTTCTCGTTGTTGAGACAAACTACTCAACATCCAAAGTTAAAGGCGATAATTGTAGCTCACAGTTGGTAGAGGTTTCAGTTCATAGTTGCCTGCGTCCAAGGCAAGGTGGCATGGCAGAGGAGAAACAGTTCAAGACAGACAGAAGACAGAAAACAGCAAGGCTGCAAGCCAGAAAGTAGTGAAGCAGCAAGTGACCACTGCAATCCTCTTTCTGTCCTTTATATTTCATCCAGGCTACAAACCCTTATGGCAGTAGCACTCATATTCAGGGTTGACCTTCCCATTATCTACATCCAGAGCTGTGCCAAACCAATCAGTGGACTCATTTAGTAACCATACACCCTTAATCTCATCATCATACACATAATCACAGTATCACACAATCTAGATCTAGCTACCTTTGGAAAGCCCCATCTATGACTGCATGAGGCTTTGGGGGAATATCTAGACACAAGCCATAACGCTGATTTTTTGTTTTGTTTTGTTTTTGTGCTGGGGATTGAATCCAGGGCTTGTGCATGCTTAGCACATATTCTGTCACTGAGCTACAATTCCAGCCCTATATGTTCACTAATTATTATAAACATCTTGTACACAAAAGTTATCACCTTTTAAATATCTCATTTTAAATATAAATGCATTGGGAAACAGATATTTGAGGACAGATGCCAAACTCTAACTATCTTCTTTACCTTGGTACCTGCACCAAATGAAAACAAGTTAGAGGAATCAGACACACCAAGAGTATAAAAAATGTTAAAGAAAATAAAATAACCAGAGTACAATATGAAAGAAGAACAGCATGCTATGATAAAAGAATAATAAAATAGAAAGTGTTCTTAGAAATTAAACATGAAAAAAATTAAATGGAGAGTTGGAAGATAATATCAGAGTATCTCATAACATTTTAATAAATTAGATCTTAAATCTCATTTTACAACTTGGTTATAAAAGAAGGCATAAAGCTCTAGAAAGCAAATAAGTTTCTAGTTAGTATAGATAACATTTTAGACAATTTCCTAGCACATACTAGTTCTCATTTTGATTTGAATTATCTTGAAGAAGAGGAAAATTAGAAAGATGGAAGTTCTAAAAAATCTTTTGAAGCATCTGTCAAGAGGAAGGAAGGTATTTAAAATAAGCACTTATCAAGTGTTGAATGATACAACCTGTAAAATATCCTTTTATCTTACGAACTTACTGAGGTGTGGGGAGAACTGGTTTGAATGTGCTATGTTGGAGAAGATTGATTTTCTTAAATCTTTGGCATATATTAATAGTATCAACCTTGAAAAACAAAATTTCCTATATGAATGTCCTTTTAGCATCACATATGTAGCAAATCCAAATTGGGGAGCTATTCACATGTAAGGGAATATAGATTTAGTTGTTTTATTAAATGGCACATTTTATTTTGTTAATAATATTGTCATATCAAAATAATTCATTGTAATATTTTTCATAAGACTACATGTTAAGTTTTTGAAAGCCAGGCCACAAGCCCA
>RJWM01000152.1:197050-282372 GCA_004363535.1 Dasyprocta punctata | reverse complement strand
TTTAGGACATATCTAAAGGACATATTTGCCCTTTGAACAGCAATGAGCCTAAGGTTACTTTCATTACTGCAAGACAGGCAAAAGCAGTATGTAAGTGGTATGTGATATAGGAGTGCTCTAACGAGCCATAAGTAATTTGCTGCTACGTCTCCATTATTGTGGAAGGAGCAAGGAGGACATAGGTGAGACCCTCAAGCTTAATGGAACCGGCATTTTAAGCTCAAACTTTTTTTTTTTTTTTTTTTTTTTTTTTTTTTTTTTTTTTTTTTTTTTTTTTTTTTTTTTTTTTTTTTGAGACAGGGTCTCACTATGTGGTTCAGGCTGGACTTGAGCTCACTTTGTAGCCCAGGCTGGTCTCAAACTTGCAATGATCTTCCTGCCTCAGCTCCCCAAGTGCTGGGATTATAAGCATGCACCACCACGCCTGCCTTTAAACTCAACCTTTTAACTTGAACAATTGTGACAGCCCCATACCACCTAGAGATTTTTATTATCATCATAGCATTAGAAGACTGGCCTTGGGACTTTCTTTCTATCCAGCTTGTACAGGAGCAGTCTCTGGCTCGCAAACTCTGAGCTTGTGTCACTCAAAAGCAGGGTAGAAGGGCAGAGTCTCCTTTCTGCTTGGGTCCTGTACGTGCATGTAAGTGCCCCATTACCAAAGATCATCCAGACAAAGGTCATGTTCTTCTTTAAGATGATAACCTTTCTAAGTCAAAGCTTATGTAGTCATGTTGACTTCTTATTAAGCCATATGTAACTTTTTATTTACAGAATGACCAGTCATTATTTGGACTGTTTGAGATCTCTTGGATTCTCAAAGCCAGTTCCTTCCTCCCTTGCTATCATCTGAATGAAGGCATCTGGTGTTGGAATAACTTCAAAAATGACAATGCACTTTCCACTAAGGAATAAGACAATGGTCTCTTTCCTTTTGAGAATTAAATAAGCCAACTAAATGTATACATGTTAGGGTTAAGCATTGAAGGTTTTTATTTTTTAACAAGCAAAATCTTTTTTAACCCAAGTACTAAGAGCTATTTCAGCGTGATGGGTAGAATAAAGAGTGGGAAGCAAGGATTATAATCCCAATAGTTGAATACTAAGAAAGCCATTCATTCCAACCACTCTTCAGTTGGTTCACCTTTAAGGTAGGAATAACTGTTCACATGATTTCATGGAAATAAAAAGTTAAAGTAGGGCTGGGGATGTAGTGTAATAATGAAGCACTTCCTTAGCATTGCATGAAGACCTAGGTTTGATGCCCAGCATCCCAAAAGAAAAAAAAAGTTAAATATTTTGTGCAAGCCTCTGATCTGTTTACTCAAAGGGCTCCTTTAAAATCAAAACAGCTGAATTAGCTTGGTGTGGTGGCACAGGCCTATGAGGCAAAGGCAGGTGAACCAGGCAAGATCGAGGCAGGCATGGGCTACATAAGTGAGTTTAAGGCCAGCCAGAAGTATACAGTAAGAGCCTATCTCAAAATAAATTTAAAAATAAATAAAATAAAAATATTAATTTAAGATTGGCACAATTAGACTTAAATACACTCCCCCGCTACCAAAACAAAAAAATAAGCAGAAAGCTGTGTCCCCACAACAGTTACTGCATAGTAGGCTCCTGCCTCCTGAACCAGTAAGTAGAGAATTTTAGCAATGCAACATAAAGACTTGCATTTCAAAAAATATTCCCAATTCAGCTCTCAAGTTTCATTTTCCTCTTTGATAAGGGATCAGAGGGTGTGTTCCCCTCCAGGAGCTACTCTTCTTGACAAACTGGTCTTCAATGATACCTTTCAGAATCTTACAAAACTCTCAGAATGAAAAGAGCACAAGGTTGGTTGCATTCAACTTAAATGCTTTTATTGACAATATCTCTTGGAACAATAAGCAAACAATGCTTAAATTTTTCATTCAAATTCACTTTCCACATGTCAAAAGACCTCAAGGTAGAAAAAAATAAAATAAAAATATAAATATCTGAGAATCCATCTTAATAAATAAATTAAAAACACAATAAAACGTTTTCATGGAAAACTGTTAATGTCAGAACATTCAGACCACCTCAACAATGCATGATCAGTAACATTACAATGAACATTGATGTTGAAGAAAAACTACAGTACATGGATATAGCTATCTATTTCTATCTACTAGAAAATAAAGTCATATCTTTTTCTTAGTTAAATATTGGTCATTTCTAATCAGAACACACTATTGCCAGGAACACAGTAGTTATTGTTAAAATCAGCTGCACTAGATACAATTTGAAAATATCCAGCACCAAGTTAATTCCAATAATGAACCCAATAGATTAGTTAATGCTATGAGAAGACTAAGGAGAAAGAGAAAGAGACACAGACCCAGGCCTGGCTCAACATGCTACTAACTACCAGCTCTCAGATGTGTCACTGGGAACAATACACACTCCATGCGTTTTGCTACATCTCCGGAAGAGGTAAGGACTTGAGACCACTTGTGGATGCCTGCAAGTCCTTGAGGCCCATAGCCTGGTGTGTTTCACGCACAGATAAGGTCTTCCCTAGGTCTACAGGAACCCTCGAGGGAAGATGTGTTTCTCCTCTCTGAAATGCACCAACTTGGGCAGTGGCACTTGAGGTGCCGGCTGCCTCCCCTTCCCTGCCCGCTCACAGGGCCAGCAGCGTGGGTGAGCTCAGTGAGTCAGAGGAAGGCTCGTTGCTGCTGCTGCCCTTGCGGTGGGCAGCTGCACAGCTGGGGAAGGAGTCAGCCTCCGGGTAGGTGAAGACAAAGGAAGACGTGTAAGTAGTGCAGCTGGGAGTACAAGTGACCACTGGGGTGCATAGGGGCTCCAGCTCTGTGGCCATGGGCCCCATCCCCAGAGAGCCGCTGTGCAGGGGCTCCCAGTCTGCTGCATAGAACGAACTAGACAGGTCCATGTCTGGCACAGAGCGGGCGGTCTCAGAGCCGCTGGGTCTGGACGATGCGGGGAACATGAAGTCATCAAAGGGCTCTGCCTTCAGCTCCATGCTGCTGATGCTCTTAACGGGCTCCACCGATGGCTTGGGCTCAGGGTCATTGAGGAGGGGCAAGGTGAAGGCCTCCTCAGGCTCTGGGGTGGTAGCCTCCTGCAGACCACCACTCAAATCCAGGGACGCCACAGACATCTCTTCCGGAAAGCCCAGGTCATCAGGAATCTTGCAGGCAGGTCGGTGAGCTGCCAGAATGAACTCTAGTTTTTCCTTCTCCTTCAGCAAGTTAGCGATCTCAGTCTGCAAAGCAGACTTCTCATCTTCAAGTTGGTCCGTCTCCTATAAACAGAGAGATAAAAGAAAACATGAGACACAGTCGTATACAGTATCCTGCTGCCTTATGCCCCAGGCTTCAACTCTCCCTCCAAGTTTTAAAAGTCATGACCCAAGGCTCTACCTACCGCTTGGAGTGTATCAGTCAGCTCCCTCCTCCGGTTTCGGCACTTGGCTGCAGCCATCTTATTCCTTTCCCTCCGGATTCTCCTTTTCTCTTCTTCTTCAGGAGATAACTAAAATGATAACAGAAAAAACCAACATTCAGTAACAGTGTCTGCCATTCACCTATCCCTAATAAAACTGGCTCCTGTAGCTTCACCTCTCCGTGAAGCCCTTTCTAACCAGCAGTTGCAGGCTGGGTGTGACTTGCATTTAAAGTAAGATTCTCCACCAGGGAACAAAGACGAGCCCGGGCTAAAATATGAGGTAGGAAACTATCAGGGAAGAAACTAGTAGGGAGCGACTATCAGAGTCGACTTCGGATCAGGAAGTGCAGTCAGTTCCATCCGGGCTTCACCTCTGTAACTGGGTTCCCGTCTCTGCTGACATCTTCTCCACCCCACCCCCACTGCAGAAGGGTTCCTCACCTGTTCCACCTTGCCCCTCCTGCCGATGCTCTGCGCTCTGCCTCCATTCATGGTTTTCACCACTCCGGGTCTGGAGTAAGCCCCAGCAGGGGGGGTGGGGACCCCGTAAGGGTGGGGGGCTCTGGTCTGGGATGGGGCCACGGAGGAGACTAGGGCAGGCTGCACCAGCCACTGCAGGTCCGGGCTGGTTGAAATGGCAGTCACCGTGGGGATGAAGTTGGCACTGGAGACAGCAAGATCTGTACAGAAGTCCTAAACGAAAACAGAAGGGAAAAGCTGACGTGAGCCGGCAGGTTCTAGACACAGGTGGAGTGATCAGAGTTGGTGCCGCATGCAGCAGAGAGCGACAGGGAGAGAAACAGTCTGGTGGCGGACTGCCCGTGTCTTCTCCTATGCCTTTCATCTGCTATGAAAGCTCTCCCGCTTTGCCCCCAAGCAATCCGCAGCGCAGTGCCTTTCCCTTCCATCCTGCTGCTGCCTTCCCGTTATCCCTTCAGCATCACTCGCTTGAAAGGAGGTTTGTTATAAATATCCCTGACGTCTGAGCTGACGCAGGCGCCGCTCCGGAGTCTCCAGAATGAACTCGCTTTTTATCAATGAAACTGCCTTACACACCACCCGCTGCACCCTCCTCCCTGCGCGTTCCTCCCGACTGCGGGCTGCCCGGAGAGGGAGGATTGCCGCTTTTTGCCGCCTCCCCCGAGAAGCCAGGTTCTAGTTAGCAAGTCTCTGCTTGGGACAGGTTGGTCCCAACTAATGTCAGAGACAAGTCCTGGAGCGCGGTGCGGGAGTGGGATGGAGAAGGCGACTCAGGATGAACCTGTCGCTGGAAGGGAAGCTAAGTCTTACTATGACAAGCGTGCGTGCGCTCAGCACAAGTCCCGGACTCCCAACCTAGAGCTGCTCAGGCCTTGGACGCCTCCCTCCCAGGCAAAAGGGAGAGACTCTGACTGGTGTTCCTGAGCGTCCCGCCCCGGCGTCTCTAATCCTCGGCGACCCCGGCCTCCCGGCCCCGCAGCGGCACGAAGCCAAGCTTACCTGCGCATTGACGGGTGAGCCCATGCTGGAGAAGGAGTCGGCCGGTGAATGGTAGTAGGAGAGACTGTCCCCCGCCGGGGAGGCGCTGCTGCAGCGGGAGGACGCTGCCTCGTAGTCAGCGTTGAAGCCCGAGAACATCATAGTCGCGGTGCGGGAAAGCCGAGCGAGGGGCCGAGGGGTGGAGATAGGTGGGAGCTGCGAAGCAGAGCTGGGTGGGAGCACGGTCACTGCTCGTTCGCTGCGCCGCTGCCGCCTGCTCTGTCTCGGTTTCTCGCCTGCCCTTTGCAGATGCGGTTGGAGTACTAGGCGCCGCAGCCACCGCTTTTATAACAGCATTTTATGAATGAGACAATACGTCACTGGGCGTAACCACTGTGGCACTAGGGGGGAGGCGCGGGCACCGGGACGCCTTTGTGTCCACCTGACCGCCTCTGCCCCGCTCGCAGCGCCCCGCAAGTCTTGCTGTCTGCCCTGGTCCTGTGAGTGTTTTGTTATCAGAGTCTTAGGGGTCTCTTGGGCCTCTGCCTCCGTGGGACTTCGAGAAGGTTCCCCCCACGACTACAGGGAACCGCCGTGGAAACCTGCTGACGCAGATGTCCTAATATGGACATCCTGTGTAAAGGGGGGGAGGGATTGACGGGAACTGCTCGCGGGCTGCAGCCAACACAGAGGGTGCAACACGGGGGGAGGCGGGGGCCGAGGCCGCGGGAGGGGATGCAGGATAGGCGAAGAAGGCGAGCAAACATTCACACCTGGTTCAATGCAGACCCTTGTTCCCAGGGTCGGAAAGGATGGAGCCAGGGTCGCTTCTTTACTGTTGTCCAGAATCAGAGGACAGTCCTGAGGCTCAGGAACGGGAGAAACAGGTACACGGCCCTGAGGGCTTGAAGCCTCGGCTCTTGAACAAATGCGCCTCTATCGACATTCCCCCTAATTCAGTGCAAAATGTGGGATCAGACCCTCAACCCCCTCGCCTCGAACCCCGGGGGCTCAAGCAATACTAGGACAGCGTTTGGAAGAGAAAGTGGAAGATCCAAAATAAGAATACGATAACCTACTTTATCTACGATGCTAGGTTCATTCATTCATCCATTCATTCCTTTTTTGTTTTTAAGGAAAACTGCACTTATTTTGTTCCTTGGCCATATGTAAGGATATTAGTGTCACTGTCAAATCGAAGACACGAGCCGATAAACATTGTGCAAGACCTCCATGCAAGGATGTCTGAGAGGTCCTTTGCCTTGTATGCGAGCTGGGGCCAGGGGTTTGCGTAGTGTGGGTGGAACGGGGGTGTCATTACACAGTGGGGTGAGCTTCTAGGGATAACGCCAATCCGCACTGGGGAGACGCGGGGGGTGGGTGGGTGGAGCGGCTGGTTCTATCCCGCCAGGAAGCTGCGCTTACAGGCAGCCCGCAGCGGGTGATTTTCCAGCTCGGACGTGGAAGGGGGAGGACTTGGGGGGACTGGAATCATCGTGCCTAGCAGAGACCAGGCGGCAGACTGCGACTGCTGGGGCCCCAGGAACAGCTTTGCGTCTCGAAAAATGAGACTTTGGGAAGGCAAGGTGCCCCAGAATGCGCCATCCCACCAGCGCCCCCCAGCCTCCTGCCCCGCTGCAAAGGACAGCCGAGGTCACACTGCCCTGGCTGGGTCTCAGAGCGCCGGCCACCCCTGGGGCAAGAATCTGCAAGTGCCCGCTAAGCCCCTGTGTCCCCTCCCCCACTTTTTGGGCCCCGGGGTCAGAGCCCAAGGTGGGCACCCAGAACTAGGGGAGGTAAGATTAGGGGAGGGGATTGATCATTAGGGGCAAGCGGGGAGCAGAACCGCGACCCTGCTTCCCGCCGCTGCCGCACCCGGGAGCCAGGCGATCCTGCTATAGATAGTAACAGGGAAGCGGCTGTTTACAGCAACACAGCGCCGCCAGGGCCGTCTCCAGGCGACGCCGAGCGACCGGGCGCGCCGTCGGCCCTGCAAAGTCGCCCGCCCTCACGGCTCCCCAGTGGCCTGGGCCTTCTCTGTTGCGGCCGCTCCAGCCACCTGACATCACCCTACGGTACCCGGCTGAGCACGGCTCGCGCCGGGCTGTGTGCTAACCTTCGTTCTTAGAGATCCGACCCGGCGAGAGACACGAGGGCAGGGAGGCGGGGATTCGTGGAACTGGGCCACTTGCTATTTTTGCATTCCCTGTCACAGGCAGAGGTGAAAACAGAATTTCATCATTGTATGTCATTAGATTATGTTGGTGGGAATTTAAGCTTTTTTTTTTTTTCTCTCTTTCTCTCACACTCAAAAGGGAGGAAGGGAGAAAAGGAAAAACACACATATAAACACAGTTTATATGTGGAGCTACTCTGAATCCTAAAGCAATTCTGTGGCCTTCAGGTCTCCTAATACTATCATCTGTCAAGCTATTCCACTGTCCTTCATTATTGGAGAGAGAGAGGTTATGAAGACAAATCCATCTCTCCTCTTATTATTAGCTCCGACAAAGTAGGTCAAGCTTTGAATTCCTGGGTCTGCCCTTGCCTTCCATTCACAACTGGATCTCAGAGCCACTTAAGAGAAAACCTAGAATAATTTGATTTACTTCTCTTTCAAGTCTGAAGAAGCTCAAGCCAACACCTAAAAGATGTGTCAAGATTTTATATCCAGGATTTATCTCATATATCGCTTATCCTACCTTTGCCAATAAAGAAAAGGAACAGGGTCTTTGGGTGAACCTGACTCCTTTAAGAGAGCTTAACTCTTTCCTTCCTGGCACCATTATGACCAGAGAGCTGAGATTTAGTGCAGCCATCCCATAAAAAGGACAGACCACATTCATTCTTTCTTTTGTTTATTTAACCAAAAACTATGAGCTCCAGCAGGCCCAACACCTGGCTAGAAGCCGATGCTCACTGTATTAAACAGAGTGGACCTGTCCTTACCCTCACAGAGATTCCAGCCTCATGGGGAAGGTGGACGAGTCAATGGAGGATTGCAGGACAGCAGTAAGAGGTTTGGAAGAGGTAAGAAAAGGGAGCTATGGAACACAAAGTGGGTTTGAAGACAGGTCCCAGAGGAAGTGACTGCAATCAGAGAAGGGGCCTGGATCTTCTGTCCTTTGGGTAAGGAAATGATGGGGGTTGCAGAGGGCCAGAGCACCGTCAAGGGAGCAAGCACTCAGCCAGGAGCTGTGAGATTACATGGTGCAATCTATCTCAGATTCCCTCTCCTGTCCCATTAGTATCCACACCTCTGATGTTTCAAAACACCTCAGTCTGCTCATGATATGTGTTTCAGGACTGCAAAATCACATGTTAAAATGTGGATCAGCAGTGGGTTCAATCCCCAGCACACAAAAAATAAATAACTAATTAAAATAAAATGGAAAAGTATGTTGGGGGTATAGCTCACAGGTGGAGTGTATGCCCAGTATGGGGAAGGAGCTAATCTGACCTCAAGTACCCCCCCCAAATAATAATAATAGTAAAAACAAAGAAAATGAAGTTCATCCAGCAATCCCATGCCTGGGTGTAAATGTAAAGGGAATGAAATCCCCGTGCTTAAGGAACATGTGCACTCCCATGTTCATGGAAGCCTTATTCACAATAGCCAAGATCTGGAAATAGCCTAAGTATTCATCAACAGACAAGTAGATTTGTAAAATGTAGTGCATATACACCATAGAATACTATTCAGCTTTAAAAAAAAAAAAAAGAAAGAAAGAAAAGAAAAGAAAAAAGAGGAAAAAAAAAACAGGGCAAGGTGTGGTGGCTCAATTGGGAGGCTGAGCAGGAGGATTGCAAGTTCCGGGCCAGCTTGGGCTACATAGTGAGTTTGAGAACAGCCTGAACTACATAGCGAGACCCTATCTCAGAAAAAAGAGGAAATTCTCTCATTTGCAAGAACATGGATGAAATGAAAGGGCATTATGTCAAGTGAAATAAGCTAAACACAGACAGATAAATACCGAATGATCTTACATGTAGAATCTAAAAAATGTGAGACAGATGTAGCGAGTAGAAAGGTGTTCACCAGAGTGGAGGGGAAAGGAGTGATTAGGAAGGGGAGGGGCTAGACCACAGATCCAAAGCTACAATTAGGAGAAATAAGTATGAATGTTCTATTGTACCATGGTGACTATAGTTAATAATAATATATATTTCAGAATAGCTAAAAGAGAATTTAAATGTTCTCACTGAAAAGAAATTATAAATATTTGAAGTAACAGAGATGCTAATTATTCTGATTTAATTTTTCCACAATGTGTACATGTATCAAAATATTTTGTACACCATAAATATATAAAATGATTTTTTTTTTTTTTTTTTTGTGGCACCGGATCGAGCTCACAACCTCGCACCTGCCTGACAGGCCCGTAAGCCGCTGAGCCAAACTCCCGGCCCTGGTTTTTTGAGGCAGGGTCGCACTGTGTAGCTCAGGCCGGCCTTGCACTCGCATTGTAGCCCAAGCCGGCCTTGAACTCACAACGCTCTGCCTACCTCAGCCTCCCGAGTGCTGGGATTGATTAAAGGCGTGCGCCACCACGCCCGGCTTAAAATGATTTTTTTATCAATTAAAAATAAAGCATTTTGGGACCAAGGATATAGCTCAGCTTCCTGCCTGGCAAGTGTGAGGTCATGAGTTCGAGTCCCAGCACTAAAAAAAAAAAAAAGAAAGAAAGAAAGAAAAAGCATTTTTTAGCCAGGTGTGGTGGTTCATGCCTGTAATCCCAGAACTTGGGAGGCTGAGGCAGGAAGAGTATAGTGAATTTGAGACCAGCCTGGGCTACAAAGTGAGCTCAAACCCAGCCTAAACTGCACAGTGAGACTCTGTCTCAAAAAGACAAACAAGAAAAAAGCATTTTTTTAAAAAAGCAGAGCAGGCACAATCTAGCATAAAAAGAAAAGCAAATCAGGGCCCATGTGTGCAATTGTCTTTGCAATATGCAAAGGTCAGAGTGACTTTGAGACAGGTGTGTGCACGCCTCTGTGACCAAGGTGCCTCCTCCCAGGAGGGCAGGGATCCCATGCTGTGGACAAGCCTGAGCACGTAACACCAGGTAGTATGTGATTAGCTATGTGCTGAGTTCCTCCAATCTGGGGATACAAAAGTGAGAAGAAGTATAAAAATCTCACACCTGGCTTTAACTCAAATTAAAACAAATTTATTTGTCCTCAACTGATTTTGCTTATCACTTACAGATTTTTTCTATTTTGCACTGGAGATTGGACCCATATTAAGCTGTTCCATAAGTTTTCAAGTTGGGTACGTATTGTTTAGCCTGGTATCGTTGCAACACTAAGTGAAAGGCCGCTGTGTCACCTACGTAAATGCTGCCGCACACGGCACGCAGAAGTAGCTATTTAGTTGGGGAAGTGTGGTCAAGTGGTGAAGGGCTGTGGTCAGAGCACGGGACCAGAAGTCAGAAAGATGTGCACACCAAAATCAGTTCCTTTGGGGACTTGAGGAAGTCACTCCTTAGACTTGCTTGACAACTTTTGGCCTGTGTCACCTACTGATATTTGCTTGGCATCTAGCACAGGGCTCGCACATAGTAATGCTTGCTAAATATTAAATGAAAAGATGAGTGAATAATTGAATGAACAAATTCCCTCATCTAGGCAAGGAGAACATAGATCAGGGGTGGCAAACCTATGGCACACATGCTGCAGCTGGTTGCTTGTTATCACTGAAAGCGCTCAGAAGCTCGCCATCACTGATGTAGATGATTGTCATCAGTGGGTGCTTAGAAAAGAAATAGACAATGCTCTTTAAATCTTTGGAAAGACTGATAGGCTAAGTCTTCTATTCTTGGGTATGAAAAGGCAAAAATTGGGCAATAGGAAAAAGATATAAGGCCTATTTTCAAGTGGCTCAGACTGTGTGTAACCTTCTAGTGGTTCATGATGACAGATCAATCTCAGCCTTGTTAAGGAGCCCCATGGGAAAAACAACCAATGCCCATACATAAATACCACATTGTCTGCAATGACAATGGTTGTGTTAGCAGCACCCTCTACTTTATTCATTTTGAAATGCCTGCACCCAACAAAGAGGAGAAGCATCCCACAATTCCTGCTGGACTCACACACACGTGAACCCAACACTGGGCCTTAGAGGTCAAGGTTACTCACCCTATGCCTCAGATTGTGAGCAAAATATTGCCCCTAATTAGAATAGCGGAGGCACAGAATTGCTGCCACCAACATCCCACACCAAAACGCCGCCACAACTAATTAGTGTTAGTGATTTATCCTCTTTGGGAAAAATTCTGTTTCCATTCTGAACAACTCTTGGCTTTCTGACAGCAAATGATGATTCAGTGGGATCCCCGTCCTGCTGCTAATGTGAACATTTAAACAAAGCTCTGTGTGGTCCGTGGGACACACTCCATCTGGAGCTGGGGAATCTGGGACCAGCTATGACACCGAAAACTGACACACTCAAGCCCAAGCTAGCAGCATCTTTTCCCACCACCACGTGCACGTCTGTCTTCCATGCCGAACCTTGCTGCAGAAACAAGAGCACCCCCATCAGAAGTCACGCAAGTCTTCTCCAGACTATCAGCTCCACAGATGTCCTCGGCTGAACTTCTATGTCTCTGGTGGACTTGGCAGCTGGAATTCCTTAGGAACCAAGCCCACCTATGTCACTAAGTCTATGGGACCATAGCACACCCTGAGAAACCTCAACTGCAAGGCTCTCAGCCAATGAGAAACTCTCATGCTCAGCCTGGGCAGGGCTCAAAAAAACTGGCACATGACATGCTAGGAGTATTGCAACATCTTATCCACCACCTTACTCAACAAGGCGAATTTTTAAAGAGACATTGATCATTGTAATGCCAAAAAAGTTCACCATGACCTAAAGCAGAGAAATCCTGACCAGTATATAGAAAATCAGAATTAGGTTGCTGCCTTCTGGCATAGAGATCATAGTTTCATCCTTAGATAAGATAAATTTTTTTATCTTAGTTTAGTATTTGATTGTGTTATATAAGAAAATTTGTAGCTGGATACAGTGGGGTACATGCCTGGAATCTCAGCTGCTAGGGAGGTGAGGCAGAAAGATCATAAGTTTGAAGCCAGACTAAATTAGCAAGATGCTTTCTTGAAATAAATAAAAAGGTCTGGGAATATAACTCAGTGGTAGAGCATTTGCCCAGCATTCACAAGACCCTGGATTGAATCAGCACAGAAAGAACAAGGGAGGGGAAAGAAAGGAAGGAAGATGGAAAGGGAAGAAAAGAAAGAAAGAAGGAAAAAAGAAAAGAAAAAAAGAGAAAGGAAGGAAGGAAGGAAGAAAAGAAGTAAGGAAAGGAAGAAGGAAGGGAAGAAGTAAGGGAGAGAGAAGAAAAAAGAAAAAGAAAGAAAAGAAATTTTAGCCTCAACTCCCAAGTCTGATTTTCTCCACTGAAAGATTAGAGATCACGGGTGAAATTCCTCACATAACTCTACAAAGAATTCTACCTTCAGACGCTGGCACACCCTGGATTGTGAGGTAATCAGTTAAGACAAGCATAGATCACATACGAACGCTCTACCCCCACCAAGAAAGACTGAATTAGATCACAACCCTGAACAACCCTGTTGTCCCTCCAACCTGTTTAGAATCCAACTTCTGGAATAACACTTAGAAAACAAAAAAAACACTATACTCCCTTAGGGAGCCCCAGGTCCATGGCATCCCACCTCCTGCCTCGCCTTCCAGTGTCCTCTTGAGCCACTTTCCCTCACTCCAACCTGCCACACTGGCCTTTCTCTTCCTCAAATGTGCCACAGTGGTTCTGCCACTGGGCGGTCATACTGTCCCTCTTCTCCCCAGATAATTACACAGTGATTCTTCCTCATGCTAGCGTCTGCTCAGATATCACCTTCTCGGGAAACCTGCCCTGCCCCTTGTATTCAGTGTGCTCTCCTTCTCGGCCTTCAGGCACTTTCTGTCACATTACCTGGTTTTCTTTCCTACTGAGCACTTAGCACTCCGATATCCTGTTTGTGTGTGTATTTTTTCATTGCCTATCTTCCTCTACCAGGTCACTAAGTTCCCCAAGAGCAAGAACTTGTCTTGCCTATTCAGTAGGTGTCCTCTGTGCTGATATTAGTAAGCATTCAGTACGTGTCTGCAGAATGAATGAACGGTAAACAGAGGGCTCACCAAGCTGTTGTTATGAATGGGAAGGCAATATGGATTACCTTTTTTGGATGAAGGGCTATTTAATGGGTGAGTTGTTTTTTTGTTTTGTTTTGTTTTGTGTTTGTTTGTTTGTTTTGTCTTTTTGAGACAGGGTCTCACTATGCAGTTCAGGCTGGCCTTCAGCTCACTTTGTAACTCAGGCTGGTCTCAAACTTGCAACAACCCTCCTGCCTCAGCCTCCCAAGTGCTGGGATTATAAGTATGTGCCACTATTCCTGGCTAATGGATGGCTTTTTCTACCTGTGCCCTCCTCAGGTGAAAAGGACCAAAATCCTGATCAATACTTTCATTATCTGGCATAATAATTTAGATGCTTATCAACACCATAGAACTGCATAGGCCCATACCTGCTTTATAGATGTTTCTATCTCCTGTCACACAGAAGGGTATGAAGTACTTTAGTCTTAAATGCTACCCTGGCCAGAAATATTGTCAGTGAGACCTTCCAAGGCCCTCGATTTGATCCCTAGTGCTGGAGAGAGAGAGAGGACAGAGAGAAAGAGAGAAAGAGAGAGAGAGAGAGAGATTACTTTTTTTTTTTCCCTGAGTGGTTTATACCCCAGATCCTTTTCCACAAATTCAGCCTAATGCAACAAGTTACATTTTAGAAAATATCTGGCTATAAGAAAATATTTTAAACCAGTGATTTAAAAGCATTTGCCTCAAAGGCATAATAAAATTTTATGACCCCGGCACTAAAATGATTATAGTATTCTCCCAAGTAATTTAAAGTAAAAATGAATATCAAATATAGAATAAATTTTTATTTTTTAAAAACGCTTCATGCTGAGTGTGGTGGCACACTTCTGTAATCCAGCTACTGGCAGGAGGGTTACAGCTTGAGCAACTTAGCAAGAACCTGTTTTACAAAAAAGAAAAAAGGCTGGAACACAGCTCAATAGTAGAGCACTTACCTAGCATGTGTGAGGACCTGGGTTCAATCCCCAGTAATACAAAAGTGAAACAAACAAACAAAAAACCTCACCTTTTGAGTGCGCTGATACCGTGCCAGTATGAAAGTTCCCCAAAGGAAGGACTTGCTGTGTTCCACATGGCTCTCCTGTTTCTTTCTCGGACGTGCCCGCTCCTCCTGCTGTAGCATAAACTTGCAGTGCAGGGCTTCTTGAGCAATGCAGCCGTGACTGAGCACATGGCTGGAGCTAGGTCAGTATTTGTTGTTTGAATTGCACAGAACAGAGGGACTCATGTATCACATCCCACAGGATCACCTGAAGCCTGGGTGCAGTGCCTACATCACAGCACCCATCTGGGCTGAGCTGATCCAGAGATCAAACAATAAGCAGGCACTGCACGTGCCCCTGCCCCTTCTATACTAGTTAGTGAGAAGGTGTGGCACGATCCCCAGGACTCTTCCTTTGAATTGCTTAGCCGAGCCACTGTATTCTTCTCTCCAGTTTCACTGGGTGGCGTGGAGTAAATCATGGGTCACCTGCCCAAAAGGACATCTGCAGGGAAAGATCTGCTTTCACCCAGACTCTGCGCCCTGTGAGGGAAACTTCACAGCAAGGGAGGATTTGGGAGCTCATTTGTTACTAGCACTTTGGCATCCACGTCAAGTTCATTTGAACCTGAGCCTTTGTCCAGTTGGTACAAATATGAGCTTAGAATTTGGAAAAGAGAAAATCAAGGGATTATGTGATAGGCTGGGGAAATGGGGTGGAGCTTGGTGGTCTCCAGCTCACATTTCACTCATGAGTCCACCAACACAGCACCAAGCCACAGCAAGCAGTCCACATGTTTCTAACCCACTTCGGGCTCACACAGTAAAATGATCAGAGAATGATGGAGAAAACCCAAGAGTTTCCCACGAAGTGGTTTTAGATTGTATGCTAGGTAAGATCAGCCCTGAGGTGTTTTTATATCACACATCTAGTTTGAGATTAGTTTAATTGTGTTCTTATCTCCTGCTTTCTATTTTTTCCATTGGCTTCAGAATTCCCTCCAGGGCAGAAAGCGGTTTCACATGCCTCAAAACATTATTTCCTTGTATAAGAGCCAGGGGAAAAAATTACCTATAGGTGCTGGTTCAGGGCCTCTGCAAAGGTAATACTTTCTTATTTTAAATTTTTTTCTTATTTCAAATCTTTTTCTTATTTCAAATTGTACAGAGTCAAGTATACTATTCATAGTCAGGAGTGGTGGCGCACACCCGTAATCTCAGCACTCAGGTGGCTGAGGCAGGGGGATTGTTGTGAGTTCAAGACCAGCCTGGTTCGGGAGGCTGAGGTAGGAGGAGCGTTGTGAGTTCGAGGCCGGCTTGGGCTACAATGGGAGCGCAAGGCCGGCCTGAGCTACAGAGTGTGACTCTGCCTCAAAAAACCAGGGCTGGGAGTTTGGCTCAGTGCCTTAAGCGCCTGCCCTGGCAGGCACGAGGTTGTGTATTCAATCCCTGGTGCCGCAAAAAAAAAAAAAAAAAAAAAAATCAGCCTGGGCTACAAAGTAAGCTCAAGGCCAGCCTGAACTGCGTAGTGAGACCCTGTCTCAAAAACACACACACAAAAAAAGTATCCTATTTGTGCATCTGTGTGGGGGTGGGGGGCAGTGTGAATTGAACCCAGGGCCTTCACACTGAGCTACATCCCCAGACATTTTAAGATATTTTTTTGAGATAGAGGCTTGATAAGTCATCAAGTTTCCCATTTTGGACTCTAAACTTGCAATCCTCCTACCTCAGTCTCCCAGAGTGCTAGAATACCACACCCAGCAAGGATCCTATTATTTATTTGGCATTCAATACATTTATTGGGCACCTACCATGTGAAAGTTACTGGAATTAATTGTAAATAGAATCATTTCCTAACAAGATGAAGCTTACAGTTTAGTTACAAATAAAAATGTCAGATAAAAGTAAATGCAGGTCTAGTAATTAAAATAAAAGGATGTGTGGTGAACAACTGTGTTGTTATTTTGGATTGGGTGGAAGACAACATTTGCCATGAGAATAAGTGAACGAGAAGAAAGAAGCAACCATGGAAGAAGAGGGAGCAGAGCACTCTGGGCAGAGGAAAGACTTCCTGGTGAAAGGCTAAGTATGAATAAATGCTGTTCCGCCTCTCCCTACCTCTTCATACATGAGAGCCTTGTGAGGAACACCACCAACCCTACAGTCCGGCTTACCAACAACTCCCTCCCCCCTCCCCACACACTTAGACTTTAAATACCAACTTTTGGGTCAGTGCTACCAAATTTGGAAATTTCCCAGCTCCTCACAGCTCAGTTTTTTCTCTTGCTGTCTCTACACTCCAAACAGGGCATCAGCAGTCATATTTCATTCTCATGCAAACACAGCCCCTCGGGGTCCTTCTTATAGATAGTTCCACACTAAAAAGATAGCTGGAGAGAGCTGACAGAGTCTTAAATGAAAACAGTCAAAAACAGTAAACCGCCCCAACTCAGGCTTTGAGGGCTTACAGACCACTCCTCCTCCCTCTTCCTTTTTTTTTTTTTTTTAAACAGGAATTTGAAAACAGGCGCATTCTGTTTTGTCCTTGTTGGACAGCTACCGACAATAAGCAGAGTGGAGCTGAGAATCTGTGCCATAAAACATTAGGATACTAAACAAGCCACACTTTCTCACCCAGGGCCCACTCCCTGGATTCTGCTGGTTCTTAGACAAGGTTCAAGCAAGTACACAGAGAATGTCTGGGGACTGAGTTCTAAACATTTGTTTCTTGAATTATTTAGGGCTTTTTGTTGTTGCTTTGTTGTTTGTTGTGGTACTGGGAATCAAACCCAGGGGCAGTTTACCACTGAGCTACATCCCCAGCACTTTTTTTTTCCTTCAGTGTTGGGGATTGAACCTAAGACCTTGCACATACTAGGCAAGTGCTCTACCACTAAACTATATCCCCAGCCCCCCCAGCACTTTTTTTTTAAGAACAGAATATATTTATTGAAAGAAAGAAAGATCCTGTCCAAGAGACAGAAGGGGTCTCAAGTGGGTTGTCCCCCATCACTTTTTATTTCTATTTTGAGAGATGCTATTAATAAATTGCCTAGGCTGGGCTTGAACTTGTGAGCCTCCTGCCTCAGTGTCCTGAGAAGCTGGGATTACAGACATTTGCCACTGCACTCGGCAAATTCTTTGTTGTTTTGATTGTACTGGAGTCCACTCCACAAGCCACTATCAGAATCCACCCATGTTCAGTTCCTGTAAATATTATGTCTGCACTAAACTATGTGAACTATTCAATAGCTGGAATATGAACCAGGCTATGAAAACTTGTTAATGGAATGAGAGAAGAGCTTACAACTGAACTGAGAGGAACTTTTAGTAGCAAGGAGAAGGTGGGCTAAAGGGTGAGGTGTAGCCGGGCGTGGTGGCGCACGCCTTTAATCCCAGCACTCGGGAGGCTGAGGTAGGAGGAGCGTTGTCAGTTCAAGGCCGGCTTGGGCTACAACGCGAGTGCAAGACCGGCCTGAGCTACATAATGCGACCCTGCCTCAAAAAACTAGGGCCGGGAAGTTGGCTCAGTGACCTAAGCGCCTGCCCTGGCAGGTGCGAGGTTGTGAGTTCAATTCCTGGTGCCACACACAAAAAAAATAATAAAATAAAAAAATAAAGGGTGAGGTGTGTGCTGGGTTCTGGAAGAGGGTAGCTCCGCCCACAGAGATGAATTTTCAACCCACACTTGATTATTTAAATCTAGCAGCAAACATATGCTGACACCTTCCCCTAGGTGTGACAAGAAGTCATGTTGAGTTCCCAAAGAGGTCATCCCTAGCATAGTTGGTACTAACTGTTCCAGACAATGGAGACCAAGGGAAGCTGATGTAGTGACTGTCAAATGTCAAGGGTTCCCAAGAAAGGGACAAACAATAGACAAACTAATGCTGCCTTGCATTGTGGAGCTGCAAACTTCAGCAGCAGGGATCATCTCCTGCCTTTGGCAGTCCCAGCCTGGAGCACACTTGTGAAAAGCTTTGTGATATAGAATTAATAACCTAGCATAATGTGACACAGCGTAGTGCCTGTGTTCTCTGCCTCCACCACCCACTCTACTCTAGTCATCTACCCTGTCCAGATCTCAAACTTCAGATGTCCCATCCTCAGTGCAATGCCGCACTTCCCTCAAGTCCCCAGGCTTTCAGAAGTTCCACCCCAGGTTTTTCATTATTACCACTTAATGGGATTTGTAGTAATACACGTTCATTTGTAAAACAACTCGGTTCATATCTAAAAGATAAATTCCCCAAAGATATGAGCCTTTTTATGGTACCTCCAAGTACTTGGAAAAGGCCAGGTCCCAGTTGTTGGTTTTTTCTTTGTTTGTCTGTTTGGGTGCTTTTGTTTTCACCTTGTCTTTTTTTTTTTTTTTTTTTTTTTTTTTTTTGCGGCACCGGGGATTGAGCTCACAACCTTGCGCCTACCAGGGCAGGCGCTTAAGGCACTGGGCCAAACTCCCGGCCCTGGTTTTTTTGAGGCAGGGTCGCACTATGTAGCTCAGGCCGGCCTTGCGCTCGCGTTGTAGCCCAAGCGGGCCTCGAACCCACAACGCTCCGCCTACCTCAGCCTCCCGAGTGCTGGGATTAAAGGCGTGCGCCACCACGCCCGGCTTCACCTTGTCTTTTTGAGACAGGGTTTCACTATGCAGTTCAGGCTGGCCTTGAGCTCACTTTGTAGCTCAGGCTGGTCTCAAACTTGCAATGATCCTCCTGCCTCAGCCTCCCAAGTGCTGGGATTAAAGTGTTCCCCAACATGTGCAGTTAGCTGTTAATTGTTGAATGAATTTGATTAGTGTCTACTCTCTCATGCCAGGAAGGCAGACTCTTTACCTCATTTATGCATCATTGACTTTCTAGACCCTAACATAGTATTGGCACGTAATAGCTGCTCAAAAACACTTTTCAAATGAATGCAAATAATAATAGCTAATATTTATTGTCTACTCAGAAATCATGCTAAATGTTTTACAGAGAGCATGTTATTTAATATGCATCACAATTCAAAGATGAGATATATTATTAGACCATTTTGGTTGAATAGGCTCAGTACATTTCTAAAAAATAATGATCTTATAATTTTTTAATTCACAGTGGATAATTGGGCTAAATATTCTCCCCAGTGTAGATGTTCTCCAGTGACTTAAGTGAATTCATTTCCTTAGTACTTACTAGGTAGAGACTGATAAGAGAAAAACTCAGTCTCATGAGTCTTAATTATGGTTCTTGTTCTGTTGCTTACAATTAAATTATAGCCTCAACTTTTAGATACATTAGGCCTGGGGGGGATATACATATCCCATTGGATTTATATGCACCTCCAGAACATGTAAATAAATGCTCCTACATGTACAATGAATGCTACCACTGCTAAACTAGACTCAGGAAAAAAGTATGGGCTGAACCTTGCTCAAGATGCTGGTTCAGCTGGCTCTGCAAGTATTCTGCACCTGCCTGTGACGGTAGTTGGAAGGCAAGCTTGTTCCCTCCTTTGGGAACTGTGCCAGTCTCTACCATTTGGCTCCATCTGATCTGGCTAAACCAGACATGGGGCAATCAATAATTCCACCTCCCCACGTAGGCCCAAAGTGTGCAGGTGGGTGGGACACGGTCCAAGCAAAGATCAATCAACTAACAAAGCTATTTGCCCCAGCATGGAAGTAATTCTAAGAGAATTCCCAACTGGGAAATAGAACAATTTCTGAGTTAAACTTTTCCTGTCTGACTTCTCTCTCTCTCTGCTGTTCACCACTGTAGGCACCATGACATGGATATTGAAGAAGAAATAGAACTGTCAAAGGAAGACAGGAAAAATAAAAACAAAGCAGAGTTTTTATAAGGCTACATATATTTGATTTTAAAGGGCTATCCTCTAATCTCAGATTATGTCCTTCTGAGTTTTGTAGTGTTAAAATGTCTTCCCACAATAAGTGATTGTAGCTGGGGATTTAGCTCAGAGGCATAAGCACCTGCCTGGCAGGAGCGAGATTATGAGTTTGATCCCCAGTACCAAAAATAAAAATAAATAAATAAATATTTAAAAATAGGGTAGTCATGATAAATGGCTATTGCTGTTTGGTAGAATTAAATCAGTAGTTTACTCCCCAATTAAAAAAAAAAAAACCTTGCTTGTCCTTATAATCCAACAGCGTGAGAACCCCTGGATTACTGAGAAGTGCTGTTTGGGGAGGCTTTGAGTAAGAGTGGTGAGAAAAGGGTCTCCCTTGGTCATTTTCAAGTACAGTGACCAGGCTACTGGGCAGGCTCCGGGCATCCTCACTCAGCAGCTGGCACAACTGTGAAGGTTGGCTTTAAGATGAAAACCTTCTCTGGGCTTGCAGCATCCTGTCTTTCAGACCTACCTAGGAGCCCTGGGTGGTACCATCTCACCTGGGGGTGGGGGAACATGTCTGGCAACTGAATTTATATGAAACTTCAGGGGCTTTTTGATCACAAGAGAGTATTTATTTGTTTGTTTAGAGACAGGGTTTCACTATATGAGAATTTTTATTTTAAAACTGAGACCTGAAGGTAGTATCGGATGCTTAACTCAAGAGAAACTATTGCTGAGAGTAGAATTTTAGGGACAGTTTTAGGGACAATGAGAGGCATCTCAGCTGAAAGACAAGCATTCATCCAGTCCGGCTATGCATTCCACTTGTCCGGTTCACTCTGATTAAAATGTCAGGCCAGGGATTTAGCTCAGCGGCATAAGTGTCTGCCTGGCAAGCGCAAGGTCATGAGTTCGATCCCTGGTACCAAAAAAAAAAAAAAAAAAAAAAAAAGTCTTCTGCTTTATGGTGTTCAAAGCCTCCCACAAATGTTACGTACATAGTATGACTGTCATAATAATCCTGGCAAGTAGAGCAGGAAGTAACGTGGCCATTTTTATATCTGAGGAAAGCCAGATGTAAGGAGCATGAGTTTAAGAGTTTCATTTCATTATGGCTAGGATGTGGAAGAGGTACAGGATACACTTGGGATTTGAAGGGCAAGGCAAGTCACTCTTCTTATACATCCTGGCCTGTACCAATGCCTCTTTGCTATGGCACTAAGATGGAGAGGTGCAGCTGGGAGATATTAATAAGAATCAAACATTTATGCCAGGCATGCTGGCACATACCTATAATCTCAGCACTCTTGGGAGGCTGAGGCAAGAGGGTTTCCATGAGTTCAAGGGCAGCTTGAGCTATGTATTGAAATCCTATCTCGAAAAAACTAAAAAGAATCAAATATTTGTATAGTAGGTGGCATTTCCAACTAACAATCACTGTATCATTATAATCCTCTCAAGCCAAAGCAGATGTAGGATCAATTAATTCTCCAGATCCCATTTTACTGATGGGGAAATAGGTTTGAGAGATTATTTTGTGGTTTAAAAAGTCAGCAACATAACAGGATATTCTTGTCCTTATGTTGAATTTGGTCAGCAAAACAAAGTGGCTCGGCCAAAACACAGGATAGGGAAAGAGAGAGAGAGAGAGACAGAGTGAGAGAGAGAACATATGAAACAAATGAAACAAACTGCTCCCTATGATGCCATTAAACTGCAATCCATTTGATATTTCCTGGAAATTTTCACTGAGCCACACATCATAGGGCATAATCTTTTGTTTTTGTTTGTTTTTGAGACAGGGTCTCATTATGCAGTGAAGGCTGGCCTTGAACTAGATTATGTAGCCCCACCTGGCCTCAAACTCTCAGCAATCCTCCTGCTTCAGCCTCCCAAGTGCTGGGATTATAGGGATGTGCCACCACACCCAGCTTTGTTTGGGTTTAACAAAAAGACAAAACTAAAACATAGAACCTTGGAGTTTATAATCAATGCCCTGGGCTAGGGTCATAAATCTGGCTTGTTAGAGTCAAATCTAGGTGCTCACAGAGTCTGTTACTTTCCATCTTCTTTCCCTTTTTCTCATCCACACTGAGAAAATGATCTCGGTCACCTCTTCCAGCTTTTACATCCTCTTTAATGCACAGCGTGAATATTGCCTCTTTACTCCCTTTTCGGTGTAACCCAAATATATTGGCTCTCAGAGACCAAGACACTCTGTATTCCTGGAAACGGAAAAAGAGATGATAGAATTAGAAAGAAACATTTGATGGCCTAAAAACAATCTTGTATCAGACTTTCAAATATTCCCTGGCAGTGTCAAGACAGAAGGGAGTCTTGCCTGGCACTTTAATATATTGACTGGGTAAACAGTAAGCACTTGCAGTTCCGGACTTAATCAGAATGAAGTTCATTATGATAAAGAGTTGTGCCCTTTGGTCTTGTTTGCATTAAGCAAGCTCCCAATTTCATTTAATTTCACTCACATCTCTGAAGGAAATTATAGGCTGTAAGGCTGGCCAAGAGATGAGGGCAGGGAGAATTAGCAAGAATATTCAACCAGAGAAGATAAAAGGGAAAGAGAACAGATACCTACCCTTCTTATCAACCCCAATTTAGGAGAGAAATTTTACTTTCTTATTTTTAACTTGAGGTTTGTATCTCTCTCTCTCTCTCTAAGTTTTTAAAAAAACATGTTATCAGGTCATCTAAACCTTTTATGAAACATTTCAAACTTGTATGTACATGAGCTGGTGGAGATTTATTATATTTGACACTGTAACTAAAGATGTTAAGGCCTTCTTTTAAGCAGAACTCTATTGAAACTCCTGAGGCTAGATCACTATCTCTTGCCAGATGTTTACTTGGTTTCACTCAAGGGAGTCTGGGGTAAGGTTAATACTGTGTTTGGAGCTGAGGATGTTTGCTCAGTAGCAGAGCACTTGCCTAACATGCACCAAGCCCTTGGTTCAATCCCCAGCACATTAAGAAAAAAGACAGAGAAAGGTAAAAAACTGTTTCTGGAGACAGTATTTACCCCTTGGAATGTTTTACTCTATCAGTATGTTAGTATTAAGAGGTGCACACTGTAAACCCAGCCGCTCTCAAAGCTGAGGAAGGAGGCAGAAAAGTCATGGGTTTGGGGCCAGCCTGGGTAATATGGCCAGAAACCCTCCATAAAAAGAAAGAAGGAAAGAAGGAAGGGAGGAAGGTGGGGGAGGGGAGAACGAGCTCATCTGTAAAATAGGGCCTATTCTGTGAACCTGAGTGAGAGCAGCTGAAGGGGGAACAAATCTGTCATATAGATAGGTAATAATACGCTGTTCATCTGTCCTCTATATTTTTGGAGAAATCAAACAGGCCCCTTTATTTTGAATTAAAAGGGGCAGAAAAAAGAATAAGATTTAGTAAGTTAATAACTAGAAGTACCTTTGGTTTTTTTGACAGGGTCTCGCTGTGTAGTTCAGACTGGTCTTGAACTCACAATGTAGCCCAGGCTGACCTCAGACTGGCGATGATCCTCCTGCTTCAGCCTCCCAAATGCTGAGACGAGAGGCGTGCGCTACCACGCCCTGCCGGGAATCTTTTGTATGTATTCAGGCTACAAGAAATCTGTACATTTCTGGGTGGGAATATGGATAAATGATGTCATTCGACAAAATTAGAACCAGACGGGAAAATGTAAGGGGAGGGGGCACTGAATCCAGCCACTAGGTTACAAGAGGTCCCAACTGCTCTTAAGAACATAAAAAAATGTTAACTATTGAAGGCAACAGTTTCTGGGATGTGGCATTTCTGAAGTGATGCGGACTAGGGACAGGGGTTATAATACCAAATATTGGGCTGTGGCAAAACCATGAAACTCGCGACTCCCACAATAGACTTGGGCACAGTGAAACTATGTCATCTCTTGAACTGTAATCGGTAGGAGCAAGCTGCACGTTGAGCACGTTTTCTCCTAGATTTCATCCTTGGCGACGGAGCTAGACCTCAGCCTCCAAGATCTATTAGAGAAATAAACAAGCCAGAGACAACAACCAAAACAGCAACACATAGACCGGGCACGGAGACGAAGCCCCGCCTTTAGAGGCATCGGGCCAATCAGAAGCCTGTTGCTGGGGCCCAGTGTTTGGCCGCCTGAAGTTCCCATGGAGACGGAAGAACATTACACACTAAACACTCGCGACGTTGACGTCTATGCGTTATATCCCTGGAGACGACAGAGTAAACGTCATTCCCCTCGTCTCCCCGCCCTGTCTTAGCGCCAGCGGTTGAAGAAGCGACGCTGGCGTCGCCGTCACGTGCTGCACACGGGGCGGGCGGCCGAGTGGGCGGGGCCTGTTGCTATGACTGCAACTGCGGCTGTTGATGTTTGGGGCTGCAATTAGAAAGTGCTGAGGCGGCAGTGGAGCCAGAACCGATTCAAGAACGGCGGCACCCGCCCCCGGGCCGGAGAGGTTTCCCCAACCCCTGGAAAGCCAGGACACCCCCTAGGCTGTCCCAGCACGCCTCAGCCTCGGTCCAGAGCCAAGATCTCTCTGTGCTCCCCGGGACTGCAGACTGAGGGCCAAACCTAGACCACTCCCTCCACCCTCAGTTGGCTGTCATTGTCAGGGTGACCTCCCTAACCGCGTCTCCTCCAGACGGACCACAGAACAACCACTGACCAAACTACCTTGCCCATGAGACGGAACGAGGCCCGGCTTAGAAAACTCCCACTGTTAGAGTAAACCTCAGAATCGAGGAGCTTGAGAAAGAATTTGGCCTTTTTTTTTTTTTTTCCTTCTTTATAAGCAATAGAATTTAAGACATTTTGTTCCTTAGAGTTTCCTGAAGACTTGAGGGAGGGCTTCCTAATAACCTCATTCAATAGCAGTGCCTCTCAAAGGAAGGGAAAACAAATCCCTGAGGACTGTGATTCCCAAAAATGGGAAAGCCTGAAAAACCTAGGTCAATAGCAACCGAAAGGCTGGTCTGCATATTGCTTAATTCTGCCTTGACTAGAAGAGCCAGCCAAGTATGAGAAATCTCTGTGTGCCTGCCTCCTTTTTGTTCTCACAGTTTTGGAAACAGTTACAGTGAGATTGAAACAACAGATTGTAAACAAAACTAGAGGAAGCGGCAGAGAGGTAAAGGGTTGAAATGACCAATTACAGGCAATGTAAAGTTTAAGTGGTAAAACACCACTTGAGGGGCCCAAAGCTTTGAATTTGCTCCAGAAATCACAATCTGAATTTAAACTATCTTGGAGGAGAGGATATTATTTGCTGGAATTTAAAAAAAAAAACAAAAACAGCCAGTGGAGCAAGTATCCATAGAATGTGTTTCAGAGGATGGAGACATAAAGGAATTCCTGAAAATGAATGGCATTTGAGGTTGGCATCCCTCCATTCCTCCACCAACGCTTGTCCAACCCTATTTTCCATCTTGACAGACACAGCTTGGGGTTCCTCCTGTCACTCCACAGTAGCCCTCGCTGAGCACCCACCCATGCCGACACCACAGCGTCTGCCTGTAGAGTCTCTCCATTCCCATCCAGCCTTCCCCTTGCTCCATCCTCTGACCCACCCATTACTCACTTCCCTGACAGCCTTCTCTGAACAGCTCTCCCTCACCTCCCTCCCCACTCCGAAGCTACTCCCCAAGTTTCTGCCTAGTTGGCCAGCACTCCCCAATCCTTGCCTCATCGCTGTCATAATGGTTTTCAAGTCTGGTCCTTAGTAGAAGAGTGGAGCCTTTTGGAACTGTAGAGAGAGAGCACAGTGAATGCAACAAAGCCAAACACAACACTTAAAATCCCCAACAGTAGCTGAGATGCATACCACGTATCCAACCATAATGCAGATTCTGCTTATCAGAGGACTATATAAGAGCAGTGATGGACTAATTCTGCCATTTTCAGGGAAGCAATAGCAATTTCTTTTGTTCTGTCAACTAATGGTCCAGCTAGAACCCTTTGAGAGTGTTGGCTACCACCTATCCTCCCAAACTTCACCTAGCATATAATGCAGGGAGAGAGTGAAACCTCAATTCAGGTTAAAAGGAAAGCCTGCCTTGAGGGGTAGATTAGATTGTATCAGTTTTTGGCAGGGCAATGAGTGGTTTGTGTTTTGTTTCAGATGTGATGGGTGTGATTTACCCCCAGGTCCCAAAATAACCCATCTTACCATTTAAAAAGTAGAGCATCAGTCCTTGTCCTCCAACTTTAAATCAGAGTTAAGTTACTGTGAGACTGTTGTTTACTGTATGATTCTGTCTCTCTCTGGGTCTGAATTCCAATTATTCAAGCCTATCAGGCACCCAGAAAAGCACTGCCAAAGAGTTTGGGGGAAAGAAAAACTGAAGAAGATTTGGAGAGTGCTTTTTATGTGACAGAACAGTAGAGAGTATTCTCCTGTGTGGTTTCTCATTTTAGTTCTCCCAACTTCCCTGAAAATAAGGTCCTCTGTCTCTCATTTTGACAATGGTAGAAACTGATGCTCAAGTAGTTAAATAACATGCCAAGGATGTAGAACAAAGCCAGGCTTCCAATCCAGGTGCCCATTTTTATTTATTTATTTAGTTAGTTTGTTTTTATTTTTTCTCTTTTTGAGACAGGGTTTCACTATGCAGGATGGCCTTAAACTCACTATGTAACCCAGGCTGGTATCAAACTGGCAGTGATCTTTTTGCCTCAGCCTCTCGAGTTCTGGGATTACAGGCATGCACCACCATGCCTGCCCTAAGGTGCCCATTTTTAAATCATTTTCTTTTCCTATATCTCCACAATGCAGTGGAGTGCACCCAAAACCGAAAGCTTTTCTTTCCACAGAAAGACTAGCCCCCTTTCTCTCTCTCTCTCTGCTTCTCTCTCTCTCCCTTTTTTTTTTTTTGTACTGGGAATTGAACTCAGGAGCTTGTCAGGCAGGTGCTGTGCTGCTGAGCAATCAAGGAAGTCCCCTTCCCCAAATGTATTAAAAAGAAAAGACATGGCCAGGCGTGGTGGCGCACACCTTTAATCCCAGCACTCGGGAGGCTGAGGTAGGCGGAGCGTTGTGGGTTCGAGGCCGGCTTGGGCTACAACGCGAGCGCAAATCCGGCCTGAGCTACATAATGCGACCCTGCCTCGAAAAACCAGGGCCAGGAGTCTGGCTCAGTGCCTTAAGCGCCTGCCCTGGCAGGCGCGAGGTTGTAAGTTCAATCCCTGGTGCCGCAAAAAAATAAATAAATAAATAATAATAAAAAGAAAATGCAGGGGAGAATGAAGATCTTTTGTGAGGCCTGCTGGAACGTCATGAAAAGCCACTGACACTGCAGTAAGAACAAGGATCCATCCCTGCCTCCCAAGACTAACCTACATTTACTCATTGGCCGGAGATCCAAGCAAACAAAGAGAGACAAGCCTCAGAGCACACGCAGCGGAAAAGTCCGGGCGGGGTTCTGGGAGACTCTGACCTGCTCCGGGCTAGGGAGGGCTCTATCTGAGTTCACAGGCTACCTGGAGAGCTCTCCCTTGATTTATCAGCAGCTGTCACTTAGGACCAGCCCCTCCCCCCTCTCCCCATGCCTGACCCTGTGGGGAAGCACGTCCAGCACGAATTCTTCTCAACCTTGCATGCCTTTAGGATTTGAATGTGTTTGAATAGTTCCCTCCTTGACATGCAGCATTACTCAAGGGGAGTGGGTGGGAAGGGCATTTGCCGGCCAGGACACAGAGGAAAGGGAGACCCTCCTCCCTTGCCACGTTGGCAAGCAGTTCTTGGAGCCGTCATGTGGGTGGCAATGAGTCTAGACAAGCCAGAGGGTTTCTTGCTGGACAGGAATGCCCATGGGCCACACCTTCCGCAGCCCTCAGAGCACCTCATCGTGTCTGGACCCGTGAGAGGGGTGGCAGTGCCAGGGAGTGGGTGCTCCTGTGTCTGGCCCCAACAACCGGTTATTGTGATGATTCTATTTGTGTTCCCCGTGTTCTGTTTGACTTGGCAGCGGGGGAGGGAGAGGGCAGCAGGTTCACTCCAGTTTGTCCTGGGTGGTTCCTGCAACCACACCCAGGCAGTGAGGCAGGCCGCTTACACTGCACCGGGGATGCCTTTCCCCGGGGGCCCTCGGTGTGCAGAGGTGAGTGTGGGAGGTACAGTATTTCCTTTTTCTGGGCCAGCCGGGTGTGGCTGGCATTTCACCTATTCCTGCATTACTAATGTCAATCACTCAGGTTTGGGTCAAAGGGCAGACTTACTAGCCTCCCCTCATCCTGAGGTCCTGGGTCAGGGACTGATCCAGACTCTGCTCCCCCAGGATACAGAAATTCTTGGTATGCCATTTGTGCCATACTTGGGAGACAGTTGTCTCCCAAGCTGAAATATGGACTTTACCACAGCAGGTACAGAGTAGAGATTTTGTTTGTTTATTTTTGTTTTTGGAAACAGGGTCTTGCTATGTAATCCAGACTAGCCTTGAACTTGGCGTGTAGTCTTCGTAGCCCTGGCTAGCCTCAAACTTGTGATCCCTTTGCCTCAGCCTCCTGAGTGGTGGGATTACAGGAATGTACCTCCACGCCCAGCTAGGGGTTCTTTTTTCTTTTGAGACAGGGTCTCGATATGTAGTTCAGGCTGGCCTTGAACTCAACATTTTTCTCCTGCCTCAGCCTCTCAAGTGCTGGGATTATAGACATGTGTCATCATGCCTGGCAGGGATTCTTTTTATTCAAGGTGATAGTATTTGAAGAGAACAGACTTCACTGGGCATGGTGGCACGTGCCTATAATCCGAGCACTTGGGAGGCTGAGACAGGAGGATCACCTTGAGTTCGGGATCAGCCTAGATGACATAGGAGTCCAAGGCCCGCCTGAACTACAGAGCAAGACTAGTTCGTCTCAAAACAAACAAATAACTAAACAAACCAAAGCAAAACAAAACAAAACAAAAACAAGGAGAACAGACTTCAAGCTCAGACTCAGTGACAAGCTCTGGATTTGTTCCTTTAATTTGTATGCACCTCTGTCCAGAACTAAAATCTGTAACCTTATGTTACTATACGCCAAGCAGTGTTCTAAGCATTTTCATTAAAATACACTGCAGCCTCAGAACAGCCTAAGGAGATGAGTAGGTGAATGTTATTATCATCACTGTGCGTGTGTATGTGTGTGGTGCTGCAGATGAACTCAGTGCCTCACACATGTGGGATGAGCGCTCTGCCCTAAGCTATGTGCCCAGCCCTTATCATCTTCATCCCTGATCATCCCCTCTTACAGCCCCTCTTACAGAGGCGAAGAGGGCTAACGGAAATTGCCAAAGGTCTTTCAGCTTTTATGTGACAGTGCCAGCATTTGACAGAGGGCGCCTGGCTCCAGAATTCACGCCCTTACCATAGTGGTCACTGCTCTTCCTGGAGGACCGTTCTACACTGAGGTTGGCTGCTGTGCAGGATGGAGACACAAGCACAGCTGCCCTGTGCCCACCTTGTGGTAGCCACACTTCACTTCCGAGGCTCCCATACCAACCAGCTCGGGACAGTGCCTCCCTGCTAGTTAGGAGTTACTCTTGCCATAAACCCTCGAGTAGCCTTTCCTTGAATGCAAGGATCTCCCAGCTGAAGGATCTTCAGACGGGCACTAGCTTTCTCTTCACCTGGTCCGCAGACAAGGACAAGGCCAACACACCGCCATCTGGGACCTGTCATGAATGACTATTCTGCCCAGGAAGTGAGTGTGTGCCTCTCAGAGCTCCTTCTCATGCTGGGGGCTGGCAAGGCCAGGCGGGGGTGCTGGGTGTAACCAAGTGTGTTGAGCTGGCATGGCCCCAGACAGTCCTTCCCTGAAGAAAGTGGCACTGACTTAGCCAGCTGGGTGATGAAACCATTTCCTTTCCAAGAGAGCCCTGGCAAGGGCCACAGGCTTTGTTCTGGAGGCCACTCCCTACGCGGATGTAAGAAGATGCATTGTGGGGTTTGAGACAGAAGACTGACTTCTTAAAAGTTGACAAGGGCTGGTAATTTCCCATCATCCTCACTTATCGAGTGCTTCCAGTGCTTTACGCGTCTGATGGAGATTCGATGATTTAACCTTTCAAACTACCTCGTGAGGCAGGCTCCATTATCTCCTTCAACAAATGAGGAAATGCAGGCACAGAGAAATTAACTTCCCCAAGTCAGCACCGGCAAGACTGAGACGCAAACCCAGGAATGGTGACTTCCTGGGCTCTGCTCAACTATCTCAAGCAAAGTGGAGGCCCTTTCCTTCAGAATCGGGGGATGAGGGGCATGAAACCAGCAAAGATCCTTGGCACAGTTCCACAGCGCACTGCAGATCCTTGGGATCCCGAACCTGCACCTCTGGGTGTCATCTGACTGGCACCTCGGCTCTCACTGGCCACACCAGAGTCCTGTGAGCCAGAGATGGCTCCGGTAATACCACAGGCTAACCAGGTCCACAAGACAAGTCACAGACTGGACTAGAACCTGGCTGGGCCCACAAAACAAAAGCATGGAGACAGACAGTAGGCACACAACTCTATCTTATCTCTGGGTATTTGTCTGAATATATCCTTGTCCATTTGGGTTTGGGCTTCCATGCCTGGCACAAGATCATGCTTGGCCAAAGCTCCCTTCTCTTTCTGGTCTCCTTATTTACAGTGCCTCCTCTCCCTCTGCTTCCCTCAGTAAGCTATGCATACCTGGGAGTATTTAGACTGGCCCTCCAGCCAGATTCTCTGGGTTCAAGTCCCAGCTCTGCCCCTATTTGTGAACTATTAAATTTCCGAATTATTCAATCTTTTTGTGCCTAGTCACCTTATCTATAAAACAGTGGTAACAATAGTACTTCCTTTATAGTGTTAGATGGACAATGCCATAACATGTGTGTGGCAAACGTTCATTTGCTAACTGCTTGGCATTAGTATTACGAAGGCAGTTTATTTTTTCGTTGCCTCATTCTCATATACTGAGATAATTATTGACAGCTATCTATAAACTGTAACCTGCTGGGATGTTGTTTACACACCTCTTTCCATGCCTTCCTATTGTCAATTCTTAGGTTAGTCCTTTCCAAAGAGAGACAGAAACCGGCACCCTTAGAATAAGGTAGAGGTCTCATTAGCTTAGCTGAGGGGAGCTAGGCATGGTGGCCCATGGCCTCCCAGCACTCTGGGAGACTGAAGCAGAAGGGTGGAAGTTTGAGCCCAACCCGGGCAATTTACTAACTTAGTAAGAGTCTGTCTCAGAATTTTTAAAAAAAGGGCCAGGGATTTAGCTCTGTGGCACAAGCACCTGCCTGGCAAGTGCAAGGTCGTGAGTTTGATCCCCAGTACCAAAAAAATGAAAATAAAAAAAGGTGGGGGAAGGGTGCTAAGGATCTGAAGGCCCTGGGTTTAATTCCTAGTACAGAAAAAAAAATTAGCTGAGGAGATCTTTGGGAAATTTCTCAAAGCCAATTTTCTTGATAATCTTAAATGGGTCAACTTGGGGAAGTAGTCAAAGCTATTAATTTGTAACAGCTGCTGAGAAATCATGTCAACACTTCAGTATAGAGCCTTGCCAATGGGCACAGAGGTTAAGCTGAAAGTCATGAAACCTAAAATAATTATTGGGCAATGGCATGGTAGGGGATTACTGAGGACAAAGTAAACAATCTTTAAAAAGTCTGCCCCTCCTTGGCAGGATCCTCCTAGAGACTCACCTCCTTTTCTTAGATTGTCATCTCAGTCTGATTACAAACCATGTCTGAAAAGATGCAACTCCTCTTCAGCTTCTAATGCAAGAGCAACACAAACCCACGTGCCTACTAAATATAAGCTGCTGATGATACGGGCCTAGGATAGAAAGTGAACAACTTAATGGGTGAGTTCGTGCCGCAAAGGAGAGTCAAGGGGAAGGGCACCTTATCTCTGATCTGAACAAAGAAGTCTATTTCCTGTGAAGTCTGATGAGAAAAAGAAGAAAAAAAGATTGTGGTTTGATTCCATCACACGAGTAATTTACAGTGAGTCCTGCCCTGCTACAGAACTTTGAAAACCTGAGCGTCACATTTGTGGTTTGGTTGTGTTACCCGATCTGGGCCTGATACTCGCTGCTTTTAGTTCATGGCTCTAGAGTTTCCAGTCTTCCTTTGGGCTCTTACGTTATGGTTTCAGCCTGGCCACACATCTCTCTCCACTATTCAGGTGGAACAACTACCTGCAAGGGTAGCCCCCAAAAGACCGTAATCACAACAGAGCTGCCACCGAGGGCTGGCCAGGTGCTTCCTAATGCTTTGTCACCACCTTTTCATTCCTTATGCCCACTTCATAGGTTTAGGAAACTGAGGCTTAGTACAAGTGAAATAATTGGTCCAGAGTCACACAGGTAGAAACGTGCTGAGCCTGGCTTCACACCCGGAACTGTTTGGCTGCTGAAACTGTTTATGCACCAAATTTTGCTGCATTACCATACTTTTTCCACTTTCTACACCTTGGTTTATGCTGCAATTTGTGCCTTTTCTCCCTCACTTCTCTCTAGGATGTCATCTCTGCTCCATCCCTCTCTCACAGATCTTCCTCCTCTGTTCTGTGTCCCAGTCATTCCACCCTAGAGTAAGATTTTGTGCCATGGCACTGTGGATTGAACCCAAGGCCTCCTACAACCTAGGCAAGTGCTCTACCACTAAGCCACACCCCCAGACCCCCCTAGGAGCTTTTATCTGAAACATTTACCTTGGCCCTTAATTATGCATCATCTTGCACTATTATCCAAATGTTTTATTGCATAACTGTGTCTCCCAACTAAATCACAAGCCCTCAGGAGTCAAGGCCAGCTTCTCCTCCCTCTGTGTATTTCACCCAACACTCAGGACTATGCACACAGTTGGTGCTCTGTTAGTCTGAACGAATGAAAGAAAACTGAAGATAAATATTCCAAATGTGACCTCTTCAAAGAGGTTTCAGCAAGTGGAATTCATTTTGAGCTCAGCTGTCTTCAACTGTAAATCTTTTTGTTGTGCCTCACCCAATGAAGAGATGACAAATAAATATTCAGCAAATGAAAGAAAAAATGACTCTCTAGCACTTGGGAGGCTAAGGAAGGAGGACTGCTGTGAGTTCAAAACCAGCCTGAACTGCATAGTGAAACCCTGTCTCAAAAGGACAAAAAAAGAAAAAAGAAAAAAGAAAAGAAAAGAAAGAAAGAAAAGAATAAATCTCCAACTCCATCGCTTATGAGCAGCTAGGACAAGTTATCTCAGGGCTCCAAATCTGTTTCCTCATCAGTAAAATGGTAATAATTCTTAGAGGGTTTATGCTAGAATTAGATGCAGGAACCACCTCTCATGGTCCTTGGCACAGGATAGCTACTGTAATTATTATCTCCATTATTCTATTCTAAATCTTTCATGGCAAATAGTTCCTGCAAATCAAAAATAGAGGACACACTGCCAGGTGTGGTGGTGCATGCCTGCAATCCCAGCACTTGGGAAGCTGAGACCAGCCTGAGCTACAAAGTGAGCTCGAGGCCAGCTTGAACTGCATAGTAAGACCCTGTCTCAAAAAGACAAATAAATTAATTAGTTAAATTAAATAAAAATACAGGACACAACCGCTAGTCTCCTGGGTTTAGAGTGGAAAATCGCTATGGGAGGTGATCAAATAAACCTAAGCAACCCATGGCCCCCTGTCATCGTCTGCACATTGCTATTTACCAGGTTTCGGGTTCTGTTTTGTTTTTGCTATGGCCACGTTGGAACCCCCATGGTGTCTTCCCATGGAACTCGGTGTACAGTTGCTGCGGGGGCCTGCTTTTCCTTTCTTTATTAAGAAAAGGAAACAGGAAATCAAATGTAAAACCCTCCGACGGTTAGAGTCACACCAAAGTTGTGAATTTAACCACACCTCCGCCAGGAAATGAAACTACAATTCTCACAGTGATGTTCCCTCACCTTTGATGGCCCACACGGTGTTTTTCAGATTTGAATTAGATAGTGTAGATGAAAGGGCTGAACTCTGGGGCATGGATGGCATTGGGCACTTGTCAGTGGGGCGGAGTTTAACAGAGAAGTTAATACTATACACATGGAGAAGGGATTTTCATTTGTTCTGTGTCACTTCGGCTCTCAGATGTCCCAAAGGGAAGGGAGGTACATAGGCGGATTCTGATCCATTGATTGTTTAGGCCCACAATGTGCATTTTAAAATTTGCCAACATTTATCTTATTTATTTTTATTTTATTTACTTATTTATTTATTTTGAGGCAGGGTCTCATTATATATTTCAGGCTGGACTTGAAGTCACTAGGAAGCCCAGCCTGACCTGGAACTCATAGAGATCCTCCTGCCTCAACCTCTTGAGTGCTGGAATTACAGGTATGCACCACCATGGCCAGTCATATTTGCCAACAGTTATTTATTTGCTAACTTTTGTTTTGTTTTGTTTTGTTTTGTTTTTTGAGACAAGGTCTCACTATATAGCTTGGGCTGGCCTTGAACTTGCAGGGATCCTCCTGTCTCACCTTCCCAAGTGCTGGGATTACAGGCGTGCATCACATAAAACTGACACTTCCAAAGAGACAGGATAGGTTCCTGATACCTCATGTCTGGATTTCTGTACACTCCAGCCTTTACTTTTTTTAAGCAGTGTTTTTGTTTGTTTGTTTGTTTGTTTTCTTCTGTTTTGCTGTTGGGAATTGAACTCAGGAACTGGTGCTTGCCAGCCAGGTACTGTGCCACTGAGCTATATCCCCAGCCCTCCAGTCTTTACTGTGACTTCCTCTTCCTCTTCTTCCTCTTCTTCTTCTTTTCCTCCTCCTCTTCTTCTTTTTTTTGTTAGTTTTTTTGTTTTGTTTTGTTTTGTTTTGTTTTTTTTGCGGCACCAGGAATTGAACTCACAACCTTGTGCCTGCCAGACAGGCACTTAAGCCACTGAGCCAATCTACCGGTCCTAGTTTTTTGACATAGGGTCGCACTATGTGGCTCAAGCTGGCCTTTTTTTTTTTTTCTTAGTTTTTTTTTTTTTTTAATATTTTATTAACAATAAAAGACAACACAGAAGAGAATCCCCCATATTTGCTACATTGCCTGCTATAAAGAGATGCTTGGGTTGCTGCCCAGAGGCCTGGCCAAATCTACAAAACAAAAGTTGGTTGATGTTCCTTGGTTGCTATTAATCCAGCCAGACCTCCGAAACAGCAGGTTGCTTAAGGGGGGGGGTTTAGTGTTTGTCCCCGATTCCAAGCCCACGCGCCGGTCCTGCGAGGGGTCCTACTGGTTCTCCTCCAAGGTCCTGATATCAGGACCCCAGAGGGCAGTCCATATTGCTTCCTGATCCGTGCCTGCGCTGCGCGGGCCGGGCGGGGGTCCCAGAGGGGCCCTACTCGTTCTCCTCCAAGGTCCTGGGATCAGGACCTCAGCGGGCAGTCCATATTGCTTCCTGATCCGTGCCTGCCTTTTTTCTTAGTTTTATTCCTGGTCATAAATGTAATATTTACCTGTTTTAAATAAGAGCATAAAATATTTGGCTTGCTTAAACTACATATGTAGGACAAAATTAACAGCTCAACTGGGATCCTCAACACACAGACTGGAAGCAGCTACTTTGGCCTCCTCTTGCTGATGTGAGTCTCCTATCTCCGAGTCCATTGGCCTGGCTCCCCTAGCTGCACATATGTTCATGATCTTGCCTAGCCTAAGCTTGAGGACTGTTTCATTTCTTTGTTCCACCCCAGGATAGCTCTGAACATGAGGCAGATGAACAAGAAAGCTTCGGACCAGCAAAACAACTGAGGATGTGCCACCATCATATTGCCAAACTGCTCATTTTCCTTAGAGTGTGTGTTGAGTTTCTGTCTTTGCTGCCCAGTGCTCCCTGGTGCTTCCTCTGTACCCGCACTCCTCTTCTCTCCTCACTCTCAGTCCCTCTGGAGTAAGTGGAGGTTAAGTCTACCATCTCATTTCACTCCAATGGAGCCCAATGAGACCTCTCAGGAATTGCTGAGAGAAGAGGATGTGGTGTTGTTCAAAAAAACTTGAACTTGGGAACACAAAGACCTAGGCTGTGGCCACCTTGTTAAAATTATGTAGTTCAGGCTGGTGTTGAACTCACTATATAATCCAGGCTGGTTTTGAACTCATGACAATCTTGCCTCAACCTCCAGAATACTGGGGTTATAGGTGTGTACCACCACACCCTACTGATAGAGTCTTGTCTGATGTAGCCTTTTCAGTTCTTTCTGTTTTGTTTGTTTTTCTGAGACAGAGTCTTGCTATGTAGTCCATACTGGCCTCATTATGTAGCCAAAATGGGCCTTGAACTCACAGCGATTCTCCTGCCTCAGCTTCCCAATTACTGCCTTTTCAATTCTATAAAGAGCTCCTTAGAAAAAACCAGCCCTGAATCTTTCTATATCCCCTACCTGGAACCAACTTTTCCCTAGGAAACAGTAGGAAGTATAAGAAAATGGAAAGGTTACACTTTTGATTTACTTTTAGTTTATTTTGTAGTGCTGGTATGAAACCCAGGGCCTTGCTCATTCTAGGCAAACACTCTACCACTGACCCACACTTCCAGCTCCCAAGGGCACACTTCTCGTATATCTCCCATTGCGTGTCAATGGGGCCTCCAGAGAGCCAAAAGAAGTGGCTAGTTTGTTTTTTAGTGTTTCTTTTCTCATTTTTTTAATTATTGAAAGTAACATGTTTTAAAAATTCTAATAATCAAGAAGTAAATAATGCCAGTAAAAAAGTAAAACCCTCTTCTCTGCAAACTACTTTCTAAAGGTAATAAATAACTAGGATTACTAATAGTATTGTTAAAAATAATCACCTGTGTTTATAGAAAGCTTACTGTGTTCCAGACACCAGTGTAAGTATGTGTATTTTTTCACATACCCTCCACAAAGTCCTATGATATTTTCTGTGTTCTACAGGGAAAAAAAAAATGGTTAAATTTGCCAGGTATGGTGGCACATGCCTGTAATCCCAGCACTCAGGAGGCTGAGGTGAGAGGATTACTGAGAGTTAGAGGGCATTCTGGGCTGCATAATGAGTTCAAAGCCAGCCTGCACTATGAAACCCTGTCTAAAAAAAAAAAAAACGCCGAGAATATAGCTCAGCGGCACAGCACCTGCCTGGCAAGTACAAGGCGTGAGTTCAATCCCAGGTACAAAAAATAAATAAGTAAAAAAAATTTTTAAATGCTCAAAAAAACCCAAAAAGGTTCAATTTGCAAAGCTAATAATTCAAATCATCCAACTCCAGAGCCCAGCTTCTTAGCCACTGGGTTATGCTGCCAGTGGTTAGATGTTTAGCTGTAAGTATACATATATGTACATATTTAAGCCACAGTGGATTTGTGTTACATTCTCTTCACAAGGTCTCACTATGTAACCCAGGCAGGCTGTTAACTCATGGTGCATCTCCTGCTTCAACCTCCCAAGTGCTGGGATTGCAGGCCTGGGCCACCACGCCCATTCCTCCCCACTACAGTTCTCTGTCTTAACTGAGCATCATCTTTGATAACACTTCATGTCACTTTCCATGTCAGAACTTCAAAGCTCTTGTGTGGGAAGACATTTCTCAACACAGCTGACTGTCAAGGATGGTGGCAGTAGTCGAGCCGCCCGTGAGATCCTCACCAAATGGCAGTAACCCTCACACATGCAGCAGAGGACAAAGGAGCATCAGATAGTCACTAACCGTAGGATGTTGCTGTGCTTTCATTGGTTGAGAAATACCCACATACAGTATTACCTGCTCCTTAAGGACGAAGACTATTTTGCCGCAGTTGATTCCAGACTCTAGTGCAGTGTTGCCAGCACGCCCGGCATAGAGTAAATACTCAAGGAACTTTTACTGAATGAATGCATAAAGGGATCACTTGTTGAATACTTCAGGGTAGGGCACTGAGAAGTGAGACGCACCCTGAGTCTTGTGTGGAGATGTTGCTAAGCACTGAAGGTGACATGACTGACCTGATTCATGAGCATTCATTAATAGTGATGTCATGCTGATGCCTATAGATCATTTCCACATAGCTTCTCTCCTTCTTATCCCTTGAGGTGGAGTCCACACCTGTGTGCCACCAAGTGCCTGTTTTCAAAGGTGTTACCAGGTCAGACATGATGGTGCAGATCCGTAACCCCAGCTACTTAGGAGGCTGAGGCAAGAGGATCAAAAGTTCAAGGCCCACCTCGGCACATAGCCACACTCTGTCTCCAAATTTTAAAAAACCTTAAAGGGCTAGGGTTGTCGCTTAGTGGTAGAGAGCACTTTTGTGTAGTGAGTGCAAGGCGCTGGGTTTAATCACTACTACCATAAATACATAAAACAAAATAAAAAATAAAATAAAATGACATACCACAAGCTAGGAATGTAGCTCACTGCTACAGCATTTTCCAGCACCACAAAAAAAAAAAAAAAAAAAAAAAAAAAAAAAAAAAAAAAAAAAAAAAAAAAAAAGCATGTTGGCTATCACAAAGATGCTATAGCGCAGTAGATACAAGCTGAGGATTCAGAGTCATCCTGCCTAGGTTCGGATCCTGGCTCGGATATTTACTAGCTACATGACCTTGGGCATGTTAGTCTCTCTGGCTTCATTTGCCCCTCTGTAAAACAGAGGTACTAAGAGCACTCACTTGCTAACGTGAGGGTTACCTGAGTTGAGGGATGCAGTTGTTAGCACTGGGTAAGTATTATAATAAGCATGACTTAAAAAGAGGTCACATTAAATGACAATACGTAATCCTATGTGGTTTTTCCTTCACCAGTTCCTATAAAGTCAAATGTGCTACTGATTTTGAAATACCATACATGTTGAGCACAGAATATGTTGTTTTAACTTGTTCTCATCCCTGGTGATATTCCAATGCATTATTAGGGTGCCTTCTTTTTTTTTTTTTTTTTTTTTTTTTTTTTTTTTTTTTTTGGCAGTTACAACGCATGCCTCTCTGGGTGATGGTAACACTGCCCAACACACGTAATCCCTTTAATACCCACCCACTGTGTGTACCAAGTCCCTTCTCCTCCTTGTCTCCGTCATCAGCCAGGGCGTCTTCTCTCCTTTCCTCTAAGTGGCCCCACGTCATCACCTTCCGAGGGAGCCACCTGGACCACTGCAGCTGCCCCAAAGCTGCAAGCAGCCCGTCAGCCACCTTCCCTCCCCGTCCCAGCTCCAGTCCCACAGGCCTCTCCGGCTCCCTCTGGGTCGCAGCAGGCTGTGTGTCTGTCAGGTTTCATGAGCCGAGAAAGGAACTGCTTAAAATTCCGAAAGCTTCCCAGGAAATGCTAGTTATGTTCCCACCTCTCCCCTCATCCGTGTTTTCCTAGATAAATACCATTGCTGTTCCATTTGTACAGGGACAGCGCTGAGAACAAGATATAGAAAAATGTGTGTGTGTGTACATGTGTGCACTTGGCCTTTGGAAGGGCAGTATTTAATTTTCAACATAGTGGTAAAATATTTGGAGAAATGATGACACGAAAGCACAGGAAAATTGGCTCTGTTTCAATAAAGCCCAAAAGATGAAAATACAAATATTAAGACAGATGAAATAAGAATGGTTAGCCATCTTATTTAAAAAAGTATTTCCTATATGAAGGGTGTATCAGGAATTTAATAGATTTTTCACACTGAGTTGGGACTGATTTATAGTATGAGATTTCCTCAGTCCTGTCTCTTTCCTCAGAAACGCCAGTATCAGCTACCACCAAGATTGCTGAGCTGGATTGCATGACCCAAAGTGGCCTTATCTAATTCAGTCAAGCATTAGGTGCTCGGGATACTGGATTCTCTCATGTACCAGAGTCCTTGTGGCCAAATTCACCAGGGAGAGGGAGCAGTCAGCCCAGCATGATGGAGCTGTGAGGTTCTGGTCAGGGTAGCCTCACTGGCTTGGCAGTTCCTTGGTGGGACCAGGAGAAAGACCTTGATGAGGGCCACTGGCCCTCTAAGAAGGACACTAAGGTCCATGTGGAAAACTTCCTCCCCACCACCACAGGTGGGGCAGGGCCCCAAAATGGTAGACTCTGCCATAGACAACAGGGAAGGTGCTGATTGCTGACAGCTATTGTCATGTTGGTACGGGTGTCTCTCAACAGTCCTACCTGTGTGACAGGCTGGTAGAGCAGAGCAGCCCAGGTCTGTGCTGGGCTCCCTTAGTGTTGGCTTTCCAGATAGATGGTTGTAGGCCTGGTACTTTTATTTATAGTCAGATTTCCCAGGTCCTGGTCTATGTTCTTCAACTTCACTGACATTTCCCACAAATCCTATCTCTCATGACACTGGAAGAAACTTTAGTTCTGAAATGTGGCTTCTGTTCAAATTTAGTCATTCATTCAACGAACACTCTTGGGGCAGCCTGAGCAGTGGGCTGGGTGAGAAATCACACAGTCCTTGTCCTCTGAAGCCCACAGTCTAGGCAGGACGGACACAAAGCATTTAAGCTTCCAGCAGAGGTACACAGGATGCCAGGGGAAGAGGCACATGACCCAGGCCAGAGGGATTAACAGAACTTGCTTGAGTTGAGCCTTCATGAAGCTTAGGGATTTGGGTGGTTGGGTAGGAAAGGCATTCCAGGCAGAAAGAATAATCCATGCAAACACACAGGAGACAATTGAGTTTAGGACACTCAGCTCAAGGCGCCAAGGAGTGGCTGCAGAGGGGGTGGTCCACAGAGGGAACAGCCAGGAGGGCTGCAGTGGGAACCAAGCCACAGAGGTAAGCAGACCCCAGATCTCAGAGGGCCTTGTCTGCCTGCCAAAGCATTTGAGCGTCCACCCGAGAGAGAAGGCAAGAGACACCGAGGAGGTCTCTCCAGTGTAAGGAGCAGATTTGCGTTTGTGAAGGGGGCGCTGAGTGTAGGGTGGATGGGGATTAGAAGGCAGCAAGCAGACTACCAAGGAGCCCGAGTGGTGAGCACCCACCCGCAGCCAGGGCCAGGGGTGGGGAAGATTAGGCTGAAGTCAATTATTAATAAATGCACAGTGACTCATCCACGCCTTCTTTGTGCCTGGCTTCATTTCCCCATCCGGCCCCAAGAAGGCCCGACTTTGACTCTGGTTCATTTCCCTTTTCCTTCTTCCTTTAGCAGCTCCTTTCTGTAGCCTCTCTACAGAGCTGTCTCCCCTCAGCCTCCTGCACGTAGCTGCCAGGCTCTTCTGGATCATGTGCATGAAAAGCTCCCCAGTTTTTCTCCCTCAAATCCCTTAAAAGTGCTTTGACCAGAGAAAGAGAAAGGTCATCAGTGGCTTTCAAAGAGCAGCTAGGAAGCAGCACCTCAGTTACTAGTTATGGGAAACCCACCCACCATGACTGCCAGGATCTGAATCAGCAACATGAGCACCAGCCGCAGGCCTCGCATTCCGGCAGCTCCACCAGCCAAGATGTGCGCTGCCAACCGTCATGCCCCCGGGCAATGCCTCACGGGTTTGGTCATGTCAGCCAGTGTGCACACTGGACAGTATATATGGGAAACACGTAGCTCACCAGGTATGGGACATGTCCCTTCTCCTGCTGGTAATGGGGGGACAGGACACATATCTGGGTGATAAGCTCAGTGAGCTGCTACTCTTATTCTGAAGGAACGAAATATATTTTGGGAAACTTACTACTTTCGAATTCATAGAATAATGAACTATATTGTTATATTTGGATTCTGTTATATGTTCATTTATCAAAATTTGCATAGCTAAAAATATTAAGATTCAATGCTGGGAGACATGAAAATAAATTAGATGCTATATATGATTAAATCAAGTAAGCACATATCTTTAATTGAAATATGAGGGTGTTTCACCAGGAGTGGTGGCACATGACTGAAGTCTGAGCACTAGGGAGACTGGGGCAGGAGAACTGCCACAAGTTTGAAGCCAGTCTTTGCTACATAGTGAGTTCAAGGCCAGCATGAACTACATAGTGAGATTCTTTTTGGCTTTGTTTTGGTTTTTGTCTTTTTGAGACAGGGTCTCACTATGCAGTTCAGGCTGACCTTGAGCTCACTATGTAGCCCAGGTTGGCCTCAACTTGCAGTGATTCTCCTGCCTCAGTGTCCCAAGTGCTGAGATCACAGGTGTGCAACACCACACCCAGCCATAGTGAGATTCTGTCTCAACAACACAAAACAAAAAACAAGACCATGAGGGTGTTTTGATCCATATGGAAAAAGTTTCCAGGTGAGATCTGCCCCTCATAACGTAGGAAATGACATCTTGCATCATCCAGCACCCCTAAATTCAGACCATCTTGCTTGCTCCTGTGGCTGCTGCACCTGATTCAGATGAAAAATTTCTGCCATTCAAAGGCAGAGCCATTTGTGTATAATTTATGAACCCCTCGGGCTCCTTTAAAATGAAAAGAGCTACTGAAATAGAAGTTGCTCTTATCGCCATGCCAACAGCAGACACAACAGCAGCTCCGAAACACACCATGTCCTAAAGCTCAGAGCACAAACCCTCACGTTCCTCCCGCAGAAAGCTCTTTCCATTTCCTTCCAGAACAAACCTCCTTCACGTACAATGCTCCCTCCCAGAAGCATATGTGGGCCTGTCCCTCGGCGAGCTGGCAGGAAAACATACACACACTCTCCTGCAGCACACACCTCCCTCCCTCCTCCCTGCCCACAGGACCTGTGTGTGTGTGTGTGTGTGTGTGTGCGCGCGCGTGTGTGTGTGAATGTCTGAGCTGATGACATATTGTGACAGAACGCGCAAGAGAGTGAGGCACAGCCTCAAAGCAATGCAGGTCACGGCAATAGGCTTTATATAACCCAGAGCCTCGGAGAAACCCAAAATAGCAGCCTCCCTGCTGCTCAGTTAGTCTCTTCCATCAACCGAGGATAAAATTAGAGCAGGCGCTGACGCGCACCTGCGTCTACAGAGGGACTCCAGGGAGACGGCGAGAACAGGCTCCACACTCTGCCACCGGCCACGCAGGCTGCCAAGGTTGGCAGACCCAATCTGTCACCTGACAGTGCTCTGCGTGGGGCCTGTGTGTGTTCTCCGGTCTATGAGCAGGCCCTGGAGCCCCTGCTCTGAGTAGAACATGTCAAGGGACTGGCCCCGGAGTTGGCAGAGAAGGATGCCCAGGCTTTTCAGGAAGAAGTCAGTTCCCACACAAGTCCCCAGTCTACTTCACACTTCCTTCCCACTACCCTCCACACCACTTCTCTCTGGCCCCTGCAGGGTCAAGATTGTCCCTTTTGGCTGGGCATGGTGGCACGCACCTGTAATTCCAGCACTCAGAAAGCCGAGGCAGGAAGATCACTGTGAGTTTGAGGCCAGCCTGGGCTACAAAGTGAGTTCAAGGCCAGCCTGAGCTGCGTAGCAAGACCCTGTCTCAAAAAGACCAACCAAAAAAAAAAAAAAAAAAAAGATTGTCCCCTTTCTGTAATCTCATTCTGCAACATCAACAAAAGCAAAATCCTACCGTGTCTGTTTCAGCCCAACCAGATATACAGTCTGGAGAGCAAAGAACATGCCAAGAAGTCAAGAGGAGAGACAAGGCTGAGAACGTGGCTGTGTAGACTTCAAGCCCTGACCTTGTCAAAAGCCGTGAACTCTGCTCACAGGTGTGAGGGCCACAGGCTCCGTGCTGTCTGGCTGGGTGCTTTTTTCCTGCTTGAGAGAAAGCAGTACAAAAGAGTCCCCCACCCAAAATAAATACATTAAAAGTTCACCACCAGGCGTGGTGGTGCACGCCTGTAATGCCAGCACTCAGGAGGCTGAGACAGGAGGATCACCTGGAGTTTGAGGCTAGCCTAGGATACATAGTAAGTTTAAGGCCAGCCTGAACTACATAGTATATCCTTGTTTTAAAAAGACAAAAAAAAAAAAAAGTTTGTTATCTCAATAACTAAATACCACATATAAATTCCAAAGGAGGGAACATGACTGACTCCAGGAACCAGAAACCAGAAAAATAATACAAACTAGACAGAATGAGACAGGCTTTTGTTTGGTGGTGGTTGTTTTGCATTTTTTGTTTTTGTTTTTGTTTCTTTTCTTCTTCTTCTTCCTCTTCTTTTTAAACAGATCTTGCTATATAGCCCAGGCTGGCCTCAAACTCTCAGAGATTCTCCTGCCTTGGCCTCCTAAGTGCTGAGATTACAAGTATGCACCACCACACCTGGTCTGGTTTTGTTTCTTCTGCTGGGGACTGAATTCACAGTTTCACACATGCTAAACCCTCACCATCACACTGTACCATGATCTCTGAAATTCTACTGTTGCACATTCATTTTAGGGGCTTCTGTCATTGAAATTCATTCTCTGTCTGTCTCCCCCTCCTCTGTCTCTGTTTCTCTCCCCTGGGTACTGGGAATTGGATCCGTGTGTGTGCGTGTCACTGGGGATTGAACTCAAGACCTTCACACTGAGCTGCATTCCCAGCTCTTTAATTTTTATTTTTAGAGAGGGTCTTGATAAATTGTCCAGACTGGGTTTGAACTTGCAGTCCTTCTGTCTCAGCCTCCCAGAGTGATTGGATTACAGGTGTGTGAGGCCAGACCCAGGTGCCAACCGTTTTTATCTTTGATTTTGAGACAGGGTTTGCTAACTTGCTCTGGCTGCACTGGGCATGGTGGCACATGTGTGTAATCCTACTCTGGGAAGCTGAGACAGGAAGATCAAAAGTTTGAGTCCAGTCTCTGAAACTTAGTGATTTTGAGACCCTGTCTCAATATAGAAAATAAAAAGAGGGTTGAGGATGTAGCTTACTACAAAGACCCTGGGTTCCATATCTTTCACCATTCACTAAGCTACATTCGGAATGGATCAAAGATCTTAACATTAAAACAGAAGCATTAAATCTGCTGGATGATAGAATAGATAAAACTCTTGAAGACATTGGCGTAGGCAAACACTTTATGAACAAAACCCAGACTGTACAGGAACTATCACAAAGAATCAACAACTAGGATCTCACCCTATTGAAAAGCTTTTGCACAGCAAGAGAAACCACCTACAGAGTGAAAAGACAATGCACGGTGTGAAAAATAAATGTTTTCCAGCTGTTCCTCAGACAAAGGAGTACTATTGAAAACATACAAAGAACTCAAAAAAAATCAGTGCTCCCATATTTAAAGACTCAATCCAAAAATGGGCATCTGAGATGAAAACACACTTCTCAGATGAAGAAATACAAACAGCAAATAAATATGTGAAAAAATGTTCAACATCACTGGTCATTCGAGAGATGCAAATGAAAACAATACTGAGTTTCCACCTCACCCTAGAAAGAATGGCAACTATCAAGAAATCAAGCAATAACAAATGCTGAAGGGGCTATGGGAGAAAGGAATCTTTCTGCACTGTTGGTGGGAGAGTAGGTTGGCAACCACTATGGAAATCAGTATGGAGATTCCTCAAAAAACTAGAACTAGAGGTCCCATTTGACCCAGCTGTTCCCCTTCTGGGTATCTTCCCAAAAGAATTAAAAACATCATACCACAGCAATATATGGGCACTCATGTTTTAACAGCACAATTTGTAATAGCTAGATCTTGGAAACAACCTAAATGCCCATCCACTAAGGAATGGATAAAAATGTGATATTTTTATACAATGGAGTACTACTCAGCCATAAAGAAAGATAGACTGGAGATTTTTATAGGTAATGGATGCAACTTGAGAACATACTTATAAGTGAAATAAATAAGACACACATGTGTAAACATTGTATTGTCTCACTAGTATGAGAAGCCGAAGCAACATATGTATATGTGTATGTGTATATATATATATATATATATATATGTATATATACATGTGTATATAAAAATAAAGATAGTTATACAACCAATTTCTCTAAGTTCACTGAAGAGAAAGATTTGTACTGATATTGTTCGGACAATTGAATGCAGATATCTTGTGCTCTGGGTGAATGATTTGGGGATGACAATGTGCAATATATGTACCATTGTTGCCCCCTGATTGATGTGTTTTGAAATTTAGCTTTAGGGGTTTTCTTTTTCTTTTTCTATATGAAATAAAATGGACTTAAAAAAAATCAAAGGCCCTGGTTTCAATCCATATATATGTGTGCATATATATATATATATATATATATATTTTTTTTTTTTTTTAAGTTGCCTGTGCAGGCCTTGAACTTGGACCCTTCTGTTTCAGCACCTGAGTAGCTAGGATTACAAGCATATGTCACTGCACCTCACTTGCAGTTCTCTTTTTAAGTATGCATTTCAGAAAATGTAGATATTGAAATATTTTACATCAAGTTATCGATTATTTATTATGTTCTTTTAAGGTAATTTGAATAAATCCTGATTACATTCATATGAAGCCTGGGATATGCGATTATCATCTTCCAAAAACAAAACGCATGCTTGCTTCAGCAGCACATATACTAAAATTGGAACAATACAGAGAAGATTAGCATGATCCCTGCAAGAGGATGACATGCAAATTCGTGAAGCATTCCATATTTTTTTTTATAGTAGAGTATCTCTTTTTTTTCTTTCTTTCTTTTTTTCTCTTTCAGAGGGCAAAACTGATTACTATACTTGGAAATGCTTGGTGATCCAGGACAAAAATAAGTACAACACACCTAAACACAGGATGATAGTTCGTGTAACTAACAGAGATACCATTTGTCAGATTGCTTATGCCCATATTGAAGGGGCTATGATAGTCTGCGCAGCATATGCACATGAACCACTGAACATGGTATGAAAGTTGGCCCATCAAATTATGCTGCAGCACATTGTACTGACCTGCTGCTGGCCTGCAGGCTCCTCAATGGGTCTGGCATGGATAAGATCTAGGAAGGCCAGGTGAAGGTGACTGGAGATGAATACAATGTGGAAAGCACTGATGGTAAACCTGGTGCCTTCACCTGCTATTTGGATGCAGGCCTTGCCAGAACTACAACTGGCAATAAAGTTTTGGAGCCCTGAAGGGTGCTGTGGATGGAGTCTTGTCTGTCCCTCACAGTACCAAACGATTCCCTGGTTATGATTCTGAAAGCAAAGAGTTCAATGCAGAAGCACATCGGAAGCACATCTTGGGTCATAATGTCGCAGATTATATGCATTACCTGATGGAAGAAGATGAAGATGCTTACAAGAAACAGTTCTCTCAGTACATAAAGATCAATTAACTCTAGACATCATGGAGGAGATGTATAAGAAAGTTCATGCTGCTATATGAGAGAATCCAGTCTATGAAAAGAAGCCGAAGAGACAAGTTAAAAAGAAGAGGTGGAACCATCCCAAAATGTCACTTGCCCAGAAGAAACATCAGGTAGCTCAAAAGAAGGCAAGTTTCCTCAGAGCTCAGGAGCGGGCTGCTGAGAGTTAAACCAAATTTCTATGAAGATTTTTCAGATAAAGACCAATAAACTTATTCATCAAGGAAAAATAAAAAGCATGCATGCACATGCAAGAAATAATTTAAGCTAATTTAAAAAATAATTCTCATCTCTATTTAGCTGTTTTTCTGTTTGTTTGTTTGTTTGTTTGTTTGTTTTGCAGCACTAGGGATCAAACTCACAGCCTCGCACCTGCCAGACAGGCGCTTAAGCTGCTGAGCCAAACTCCCAGCCCTGGTTTTTTTTTTGAAGCAGGGTCGCACTATGCAGCTCAGGCCGGCCTTGCGCTCGCGTTGTAGCCCAGGCCGGCCTCGAACTCACAATGCTCCACCTACCTCAGCCTCCCGAGTGCTGGGATTAAAGGCGTGTGCCACGACGCCCAGCTTGTTTGTTTTGAGATAGGGTCTCACTTTGTAGCCCAGACTGGCCTCAATCTCCTCAATCCTCCTGCCTCAGCTTCCTAAGTGCTGGAATTATAGGCATGCACTACCACCCCTGGCTCTCGATTTAGCTACTGAGAATGATAAAATGATCTGATCAGTAAGCACAGCCTCATTTCCCAACCACCTCTACCTCCTTTCTTCTTTTCTCCAAATTTTATGACTGCTCTGAGCCCCTAGAACTTCCAAACCCTCATGAATATTTCTCTCCCTTTCCTAATCTCGTACTTAGTACTTTATTTTGGTGCAGGTTGACAATCTTTGCCTTCTAATTCTCTCCAGTCTGACCACTGCTCAGCCTCTGCCAGTGTACGAACATAGCATCCAGAAGCCAACACAGTGAGCATGAAGTCCAGGGGCAGTGTGGACACTCACCTTGTTGCAATGCCCATGTGTGAGGCCCGGAGTCCAAAGAGACTTCTCCAGGAGATGCAGTGAGGTAGGGACAGAGAAATGGAGTAAAGAGAGCGTCAAAAAACAACTTCATTCTTTTGGTTGGTCTGTCTGTTTTGAAACAGGGTCTCATTATGTAGTTCAGGCTGATCTTGAACTCACATCCTGACCTATGTAGCCCAGGATAGCCTTGAACTTGCAGTGATCCTCCTGCCTCAGTCTTTTGAGTGCTGGAATCACAGGTGTGCACTACCATGCTGGGTTCATTTTGTGATTTTTAAAACAAGATCTCACCTAGGCTGGCCTGAACTGTCAATCCTGCCTCGGACTCCTAGAATATTGGGATTACAGCTGTGTACCACTATTCCTGGCTCTGTTATACTTGTTTTGTTTTTTGAGACTGGGTGTCACTATGTAGTCCAGACTGACCTTGAACTTACCATGTGTTTGAGGCTGGCCTCAACTTGCAGCAACCCTCCTTCCTCAGCCTCCTGCGTGCTGGGATTACAGGTGTGGGCCAGCATCCCCAGCTTCCACTGTATTTGTTTTATACAATCCTTTCCCCTTGACTGTGGTCAAGACCTGAGAATGTGATAGGATATCACCCCTTTAATCATCCCAGAAAGAATTTTTTTTGCTATAACTAAGTTCCCAAATCAGCTGGTTTTGAGTTAATCAAAAGGAAGATTATCCTGGGTAGGTCTGACCTCCTTAGATGACCCCTTCGAAAGAAGAACTGGAATTCCTAAATCAGAGAAAATCCACTGTAGGCCTTCAGGAGGTGAGCAGTCACACTGTGAGTGAGAGGAACTATGCCACAGGGGCAGGAGGGAAGCCTCTAGCTGCTGAGTGTGGTCCCTGCTGACAGCTAGCAAGACAATGGCAACCTCGAACCCAATTCTACCGAGAGCCACAGGAGCCTGGAGAGGTCCCCTGCTCCAGGGGCGGACGCAGCGCAGCAGACACACACGGCCCCTGAGCAAGGGCTCCCATTAGGCCACACCTGAGCCCTGACCCATGGAGATAATGAGATGATAAGTAGTCATGTGAAGCTACCAAACCCACGGTAATCTGCTACATTACAATACAGAATTTATGCCGCCTTCCAAAAGTGAAGGTTTCTTTGGTCTCCACAGTATCCTGCACTTGCCAGGATCCTAGCCCTCTCTGCTCAGGGTCACACGAGTCCCTGCGCATCTGCTGCCCACTCACTGGCACTGCAGCCTGGGCTCTGTCTTCTCTGCCCCTGGCCCTCAGTGCCTGGACACCAGGAGGTAGGGAGGAAGGTCTGTTTGTGGAATTAACTTTGGGCAAACCCCAAATTTGCTTCTGTCTTCATTCACTATTTTAAAAGGAGGTAATGTTTTTGGCTCTTTTTATCCAATCCTGGGAGTAAAACCCAGGCCTTGCACATGCTGGGCAAGTGCTCTCTGCCCCTGAGCTTCACCCTCGGCCGACTCAGTCACCAGTGGAACAAGTTCCATAATGGTCCCTACTGCAAGATCTCATTTTAGATCTCCCTTCTGGTTTTAGGCTATAATAGTTCCTTGTGAAAGGTCTGGGAATATCAAATCCTTCGCACATCTTTAAAATTGCCTATATTAACACTAATCGCTCTCACAGTGTGGCCGTGGACAGCTGTCATGTCCATGCTTACTGTCTCTTAGAGGTGTCTAGCATGTCCCCAAAAGCACCTGAGAATATCTGCTGGACTGTCAGCCAGCAGCCTCTGTACCAGTCTCATTGCTGTGCGTTGTTCCCTCAAAGATCATAGCCTTGGTCAGTACGCATGCCCTGACTTTTGGTGCAGAAATACAGTCACTGCAGAAATATGTGGCCCTAGAAGGAGGTAACAGGTCTCTGAGGTCCACTGGCCTGATTCTTACCCCTTCTCTTGTACACATAAGCATACATAGACACATGGATTCATACACACACACACAGCCCTTTTTTATTGGCACCACTGATCTTACATAATAACCTGCAATAGGACATAGTGTTTTAAATTTCTTTCTATATAAAAAGATTTATGGGATAAAAGCTCCTGAATGGCTGGGTACAGTGGCACACACCTACAATTCCAATACTCTGGGAGTTTGAGGCAGGAAGATCTCAAGTTTCAACCCATCCTGGTCAATTCAGTGACTTAGCAAGACCCTGTCTCAAAATAAAAAATGACTGGACACAGTGGGAAATGCCTGTAATCCCAGCACTTGGGAGGCTAAGGCAAGAGGACTGTCACAAGTTTGAGGGTCTACAGTCAGTTCAAAGCCTTCCTGAACTACAAAGCAAGATCCTGTCTGAGAAATAAGTAAATAAATAAAAGAATCCAAATTTTAAATAGGGATGGGTTGGGGATGTAGTTCAGTGTGAAGGCCTTGGATTTAAATCCCAGTATGCAGAAACCAAAAGCAAAATAGCTCCTGAATAGGATTCTGGGAACACCTAAAGCTCACCTTTTCTTTGCTACCATTTTCAACCCTGGCCAGACTTTCCTTTGACCTTAGAAAAGAGAAGGAGGGATTTCTCATACACCAGGGAATCTAAGCCAAGGTTCCTGGGGACAAGGACAAACGAAGTGAGCGGCCTGGTGGTACCCCATGGCTTGGATTCATGCATTCCTGGTACACACTTGGTACAAACACACTTCTATTCTCTGAGTACGTCTCTTTGTGTGCAAAATGAATGTAACAGTCATACCTAGTTTGCAGAATTGTTCTAAAGATTATACTAAACAATGCATGTAAGCATGGCTCTAGGTTTGGCACTCAGGAAGCCACCTAATAACGTTCTGATAGTACAATAATCTGACCTGTCATCAGACTCAAACTGGGTCTCTTAGGGTCTCCAATACCGGGTGGAAATGGGTCCACCTCCAGAGTTGCTGGCTGCTCATTGGGTCTTGGGGCCTCTGCAAAGTAGGCAGGTCTGGGGCCGGGGATTTAGCTCAGCGGTGTAAGCACCTGCCTGGCAAGCGCAAAGTTGTGAGTTCAATTCCCCACACCCCACCAAAAAAGTAGGCAGGTCTGACAAACTACTCATTGTAGACTGTTGCTGGTTCACCTCACCCACACTGGAGGTGGCAAGTAAGGTAAGGCATTTGGCAAGAACCCTGGAGGGAGATAGTAAATGTGAATGACGAAACAGGAAGCCTAGTTTGGAGCAAGAGCCAGCAGTAAACCACTCAAGGAGAATACCTCTCGCTGGGTCACTGATTGGGCATGGAGATACCATTCAGGTCAAGGTCAAAAGGAAGGTTTGGATCCGTGCCCACAATTTAGATAATGTGGACCTTCATGCCACCAGGAGAAGAGATTTAACTGGCAACCAAGAGCTGTTTTGAGATAGCACAAATTTCGGGCCTTCCGGGTTGGAACTCCAGGTCACCCAGTTACCACATTGGGCATAGTGTTCCATCTCTGAGCCTCAGCTTCCTTATCTTGGAAAGGGGCAGGTTACTGGGAGGATTGAGATAAGCTGCAAAGAGCCTAGCTCAATGCCTGGCCCACTACGTGCAGGCAGGTCCCTCCCACTTCCCCTCCACACTTCCTTGTCTCCCCCACTGAAGACAGTTGATCACACCCCCTGGGGATGACGCCAGTTCTTGATTATTTGATATTGCCACACATCTAACCTTATCACCAGTTATTGACTGTCAGATTGACTGCTCTCTGCCCCACCTGGCTCCTTCCTGTCAGGTGGCTTACCTTGATGCATCTGGACAATGGCGAGGGGTTGGGACGAGTCACTTGATAGCACCAGGGTTGATGCAAAAGGATTTCTGTTTAGTGTTCAAAAGTTATGGGAAGGAATTATTTTTAAAATGTCTATGCATTTATGTACCTGTAATACACACCCCTGGACAAGTCTGCCTCTTCACAGCCCACATCTATGAATACCCTGCCTGGTCCTCCCTCCTGTCCAGCCAGGCTTCCGCTCAGACTGACCTATGGGCTCCTTTTCCTCACCCCATTTCCTGAGTGTTGGGGTTGCAGGGGGTTCCACCCTAAGTCAATTTCTTTTGTCATTCTCCACATGCTCCCTGGGTGACCTCCACTTCAACCATATCCTGTGGATGTCCAGATCCTTCTGTCTGCCCACAAATCTGTATATACAGCTGCCTCCAGAACACTTCTACCTGGTGGCTCCCCTCAAACTCAGCATCCATAGTATGTGCGCGATAAATCATTGAGTGTTAAAATCAGATCCACCCATAAACAATATTCTCTTGCCTGGTTTCCCCACCAAACCCATCCTTACTGAGGGCCAGCGATCATCGTATCTCTCCATTGATCAAAAAATCTTCAGTGGCTCCTCACTGTCTGTGGAGTAAAGTCCAGACGTCTTCGTACAGCATGTCTGGCTCTTGTCTCTGACCTTCCTGCCTAGCCTTATTGCCCTCTGTCTCCCCTGCACGCACACAGGCACCGCTAATCTCAACAATCGCCTCGCTCCGCTGTATTCTATGTCCAGTAAATGGCACATCCTACAAACCCAGACACCTAACCAAGCCCCTAGCTGGTCTCCTTCTGGGGCTAATTCTGTTTCCTTGGTCCCTCCGACCGCACCCCTTTCAGTCCTCACTCCGCCACCTACATCCTGGGTCTCCCCGGAAACCCGCAGCTGCCTGAACGGTTGCTCTGTTTCCAGTCCTAGTTCTCCACCACTGCCCGGGAAGGGACCTTCTCAGATGGAGATCTGGCTGGGCCCCTCCTCTTACTGAAAATGCTCCACTGCTCTCTATCAGCCCACTTTCACAGAGATGACTGCAGATAAAGAATTGCTTACAGGTCTAAAGTCAACAAGGAGAGAGAAAAGACAAAAAGAATAGGTATCACTAAGGCAGAAGCACACACAGGAGTGGCCCAGGGGCTGTAGGACAGAGGGAAGGAGCTGGAGTTGCACCTGTAGCAGCTGGAGGAGGGACCACAGCCTCAGTGATACCTAGCGAACCAGCTGGACAAGCAAAGTCCTCCCGGCCTGCCTTGTGTCCCCCACCACCTCCCCTCTGGTCTTGTACCTCAGAGCTTCCGTGAGGGCTGGGGCATGGGGAATCGGTTCCATCTGCAGCATTGCAGAGAAACTAAACTAAACAAAAACTCAATGAGGCCTCCTATTCAGAAGCTTCCCGCTTCGGCTGAGCTCTGTGGCCCCTTTTTCTAACATCCCACTGTTCATATCCACCCCCTTTCACACTGCAGTATTTCTGACATTTTAGCCTTCCATGAACTTCGTGGGGCAGGCAGAGGTGTCTCTTTTCCTTCTGTGTATTTCTAGCTTTTGGTACAGTGCCTGGCTATGCACAGTAGGGTTTTGTTTGTTTGTTTGTTTGTTTGCTTATTTGTTTTGTTTTGAGACAGGGTCTCCTTATGTAGTTCAAGCTGGCCTTGAACTCGTGGTGATCCTCCTGCCTCAGCCTCCTGAGTGCTGGAATTATAAGTATGTGCCACCATGCCTTGTTTGTGTATAATATATTAAAGAATGGTAAAATCTGACCTACCTTGCCTCACATAGGTAATATTCTCATTCTCTATCTCTCTCTCTCTCAATTTACTTATTTATTTAGTCTTTTTGAGATAGGGTCTCACTATACAGTGTAGGCTGGCCTCGAGCTCACTTTGCAGCCCAAGCTGGTCTCAAACTCACAACAATCCTCCTGCCTCAGTCTCCTGGGTGCTGTTTTTGTTTTTGCTTTTTGTTTGTTTTGTTTTTTTTTTTTTAGACAGAGTTTCACTATGCAGTTCAGGCTGGCCTTGACTTCACTATGTAGCCGAAGCCAGCCTAGAACTCATGGTGATACTCCTGCCTCAGCCCCTGCCCCACCCAGTGCTGGGATCACAGGGGTGTGCCCCCACACCTGGATCCTGTTAATATTCTTTTGCCTGGTCTCCCCACTAAGCCTATCCTTCTAAAGGCCAGCTACAATCACAGTCCCTAAATGATCAAAGTTGCCAGGCTTGGTGACCACATATAAAAATGAAAAAGTTGGGGCGTAGCTCCGTGATATAGGGCTTGCCTATCATGCATGAAGTCCTGGATTCCATCCCCAGCACCGCAAAGCAACACAAAAACAAAACAATCTTCAGTGGCTCCCTATTGTCTGGGGGATAAAGTCCAAACCCTTCAGCATACCGCATCTGGCGCTTGTTTCCGGCCTTCCTACCCAAACTGATTGCCCTCCACACCCCGTCCCACCCGGGGCTCCTCCCACCCCGCGCGCTCACTCCTTCCTGCACACCTTGGACTCTGGATCACAGCTTGCTCTGCTACCTTTCCCACGAATGCCCTTTCCGGCCACCTCTGTCGTTGTCCTCAGCCTTCAAGGCCTAGTCCCTAGGGTTCTCCTGCAGTTGAGGAGGATGTAGGTGTCTCAAATGTTGAACGGGACCTTCGCACCCCATGGGGTCCGGGCAGCTGGGCCGGCCTCCTCTTTGCTCTTCTGTCCTGGAGCGCTGCCCCCGCTGCCCCGGGTTGCCGGAGGTGCCACGCTTCTCCGTGATGCCGATCCACTGTGCGTGCTGTTCCCTCTGCCCGGAAGTCTGCCCTCGACCACCCCCACCACTCTCCTGCCCCCAGGCGCAGTGAGTGCCTGTGTTGGACACCTGGCACTTGTGTTTGTGCTTTTACTCAGCTATTGCTGTGTGCTGCACTAAAGTAGGGCCTGCGCGAGTCTCCTTATCAGTATACCCCTGGTGCTCAGCTGTGTTGGCACAAGGTAGGGGCTCGCTCAAAGATTATTCATTAGCAACTTCCCCCACTTTAGCTTTCTTTAAGATCTCCAGCAAAATAGTTATTTGTATATATTTTCCTCTATCTTGATCGCAAGCAAGCTTATCCTTTTCTTCCCGTCCCCTTTCCCCTCCCCCTCCTTCTTCTCCTTCTCCTTCTTCTCCTTCTTCTCCTTCTTCTCCTTCTTCTTCTTCTTCTTCTTCTTCTTTTGTGCCAGACTTCACAACCTCGCGCCTGCCAGGCAGCTTAGGCCACTGAGCTAAATCCCCAGCTCTATTTTTTGAGACAGGGTCTCACTATGCAGTTCAGGCTGGCCTTGAACTCACTTTGCAGCCCAGGCTGGTCTTGCACACACAATGATCCCCCTACCTCAGCCTCCCAAGTGCTGGGATTAAAGTTGTGCACCACTACACCCGGCTTTGTGTCTTTGTTTTTATTTTGAGACCAGGTCTCCCTAAGTTGCCAAGGCTAAAGCTTTTTAATAAAATAAAAATTTTTTATTATGATAATTTTCAAAGAGACACCAAAGTCAAGAGAATGATGCAATAAACTCGCCTTTCTGCCACACTGCTCAGCAGGCACTGATATTTAGTGAGGCTTGCTCTGCGTATTCCCCACTTTTTTGTCTAGATTAATAGACAGCATCTTGTTGAGTGTGGATGTGTCTTGTGCATCTTTACTTTTTAAATCGTCCTTAACTTAGTATCTGAGCCCTTTGAGGTAATAAATGTTCATTGAATAAATTAATTAGAGAAAAAGGTCATTCATTCACTCCAAAAAATTCATTCAACAAAGACATATTGGGCAGCCACTATATGGCAAACACTGTTCTAGGCAGTGGGGACAGATTCTAGTAAGAACACACAGGGAATGAATGAATGAATGAATGAATGAATGAATGAATGAAAAAAATATTAAAAGCACCTCAGGGTGGTTAGTGCTATGCAGATCATTGAAACCATTCTTTGAGTCACACTGATTAAGTGACTACTTCACCCAGGTGTTTGCAGAAGCCCCCTGTGCAGGTAACCTTTGCTATATCTCGAAAGCCCAGATGGCCCTCACTGGGGGAAGCAGTGTGGGCAAAGCTCACAGAAAGCAGGGCCAGTGCAGTGTCCTGAGGGCCAGCCCTTGACTATGGGACGGGAAGCAGGCTGTGTTGTTGGAGCAGGAAGGCTGGGGGAAGTGGCCGGGCTGAGGTCTGAGGAGCAGCAGAGGTCTCCTCCGGGAGGGCTTTGCCAGCCAAGCCAAGGCAAGGAGTTGAGTTGGGTCAAAGTTTCGAAGTTTCATTGGGAACCCATGAGAGGCTTTTAATGGGGCAGTGATAAGATCTGTTTAACCAGTGGTTCCAGAAGCTGGCAGGAAGACTAACTGTGATCATTTAGGAGAGAATGGTGGTGTTGCAGGCCTTAGGGCAGCCTTGGAGATGAAGTAAAGTAGGAGAAGAGAGATATGTTGGGGCAGTGCTGCTAGGCCTGGCTGACAGGTTAGACACAGAGGTGAAGGAAAGAGTCGGGGAGGATTTCTAAGGGAACAAATGTTCCCCTTTCAGAGCGAGGGAGGCACTCACATGGTAAGGAGGCCACAGGAAGTGCCAGCTAGTGACCAGCAATGTGGCTACCCGCAGACCAGGTGGAGTTGGCTGTGGCCACATAGCTTTATTTCAGAGGCTTCAGCCTCAGCCTCGAGTTTCTCATCTGTAAAATGGGCACAATAAGTCCTCTCCTGAAGGTCAAATGAGCTAGTGTGTAAAGTGACTGGCATAAAGCCAGCAAGGAGTGCGGTTCTTATCCACCGCCCTGCCCAGACACACCCTCTGTGCGGGCCACAGGCTGTCTGAGAACCACTCAAGAGAGGGAGCAGATGCCCCTTGCTCTTCTGGGGGTGTCACGGTCCCCAGCGAGAGCCTGATTCCCTCACACACTTGTAGGAAAATTCTCATGCTTTATGGCAGTTCCAAAGAAAGCAGGACAAGGAGCAGGGACATGGTAAGTGGTAGCCGGCAGGCTAACATTTCTGTGGGAAGTGAGACCCAGAATTCTTTGGGGACTGGGACTTTCTCTGAAAGGAGCTAAAAAGGAGAAGGGAGCTGGAGGAGCGAGGCCCTATGGGCTCTGCTCCTCCCCGCCTTGTGGGGTGTAGGGAGGCTGCAACCCTAGTGACCTTCAGCTCCAGTTCCTAGCAGGAGGCCCCAGGAATTCACCTAAGCGGCACTCAAGGGAAATGCCTGTGACCTTCTGTGACAAGGGGGTGCATTCGGCACTCTTTCGCGGCTCAGATCACGCTCCTGTTCCTCGAAGAGAACAGTGCCAGTTTTAAATCATAGTCATGTGCACCTATGTACACATGTGTGTCATTATATAAGTATGTATGTGTACAGAAAAACTAAAAATACATATTAAAATCTTAGAAAATGGCATGCTGGCTATAATCCCAGCACTTGGGAGGCTGAGGCAGGAGGATTGCTACAAGTTTGAGCCTGGACTACATAGTGAGTTCAAGGGTAGCCTGGACTACATAGCGAAACCCTGTCTCAAAAAAATCAAAATAAATAAATAAATTATAAATGTCAGAGACAGCCAGGTTTAGTGTTGCGTGCTTATAACCCCAGCACTCTGAGAAGTTAAGGCCAGAGGATCATAAGCTCCAGCCCAGCCCGGGCAACTTAGTGAATTAGTGAGACCCTGTCTCAAATTTTTTTTTCTTCAATCAGATTTTATTGGTACATTTAATTTAATTTAATATAGATTGTAGACTCATCACAAATCTGGCTTAAGATCTTTTTTTACATTAGATTTCATGTACATTATAGGGAATTTGTACCTGTACATGATATAACTTGATTCTTTTTTTCCCATTCCCCTACCCTCCCTTCAACGCCTCCTCTCATTAAAAAAAAAAAAAAAATCTACGGGCTGTGAATGTAGCTTAGTGCAGAGGCCCTAGGTTAAACCCCAGCACCACAGGGGTGGGGGTGGGGATGGGGGTGTTTAAAGGTAATCATCTCTGAGGCAAAACAATACGTCATTTTTAAATAGAAATCTTATACTTTTTTTTTCTAGACAGAGTCTCACTATGCAATTCAAGCTGCCCTTGAACTCACTATGTTTGAAGGCTGGCTTCAAACTTGTAGCAATCCTCCTGCCTCAGCCTCCCAAGTGCTGGGATTACAAGTATTCACCACATCACCACACCAGGCTGAATTTAAATTTTTATCTTATTTTGGGGTATTGGGAATTGAACCTTCTGAGCTACACTCCCAGCCTTCTTATTTTTTGAGACATGGTCTTGCTAAATTGATCAGACTGGGTTTAAATTGCAATCCTCCTGTCTCAGCCTCCTAGAATACAGGAGTTACAGGTGTGCACCACCTCACCCAGCTGTGATTTTTATCTCTGTGATTTTCTATATTTTCTGCAATGTATTTTTCCCAGAGAAGGCAAAATATAACTGTTAAAGACTTTTTTCAGTGCTGCAGCTCCAACCCAGGGCCTCATACCTGCTAGGCAAGTGCTCTACCAGTGAGCCACGCCCATACCTAAAGAACATGGCCTTTCTCTCAGAGTTCAGCATTCCTCATGAGCCTGAAACCTCTTCTGTGGTGAATGTGTGAGGACAGTGGAGAGAACGCACTTGTACACTCACTTTGTCATTCTTTTACTCAACAAATATTTGAAGGCATCATAGATCCTGAATGAATAGAACACTTTTAGGATACTCCTCCTATCCTCATATTAATTTAGATTTTTGTTTTGGTTTTTTGTGACAAGGTCTTGCTATGTAGTTCAGGCCTTGAAGTCCTGGTTATCCTCCTGCCTTTGCCTCCTGAGTACTAGGATTATAGGCATGTACCACCACATCTGGCAAATTTAGATTTTTTAAAAAGAAAAGTAGAATGAGGGGAGGAAATGATAGAGTAGTATAGAAGGTTAAATGTCCTGAGGATGATGATATAACTCACACCCGGAGACAATAAAGGCCGTGATATGCAATAAACAGAATCCCTGAGACTTAAGGGGTGGCTAGGGCTGGGGTAGCTGAGCAGTGGGAAGCTGTGCATTCTGCACAAGGTGAAGGCATAAGCAAGGACGCAGGGCAGGGCGGTGCCAGGGGTGTTTGGAAATGAGCAGGCAAGAGAATTGTGTCTGCTGACAGCTGGGGTTAACAAAGAAAGTTTTGTGGGTATGTTGTTTTGTTTTGTTTTGCTTTAAGACAGGGTCTCACTGTGTAGCCCAGGCTGGCCTCTCACTCACAGCAATCCTCCTGTCTCAGCCTCCCGAGTGTTGGAATGACAGGTGGATACCACCACACCCAGTAACAAGTAAAGTTTTATTATATATAAATGTATACCTTCACTTGAGACTTTGGTTCAGAGTGTATACAGTGTGTGTGTGTGTGTGTGTGTGTGTCTGTCTGTCTGTCTGTCTGTCTGTGTGTCTGTGTGTCTGTGCGTGTGTGGGCGTGTGTGTGTGTCATATGGAGTGTATAAAGTAGATGGGCCATAGTCTGATCTCATTTCCTAAAAATGGAAACAAAAAGTTCGAGGAAACCGTGGCTCCTATCCCAGACCTCCGAGTAAGACTAGAAAACATGGAAACAGAAAGTATTCTACTCTCCTGACCCAGGGTCCCTAGCCCTAGCTCAGTGGAGAAAAGTGCTTTGCTAGGAGTAGTTAGTAGCTTCCAGTTTCCCAAGTGACCGGACCAATAAGCCTCTATGTGGACAGAGGCTGCACCCTGGTACGCCAAGCATAGGGAAAGGTGTAGAAAACTATATTCCAAGCTGTTCACATTTGTTTTGGGTCAAGGAAGGTACAGGAAAGAGGAAGATGATGGAAAAAGAAAATGAATGAGAAGTTTCTGAGTATGCAAGTAGAAAAAGCTTAAAGATGTATGTTTGTTGCTAGTGTAGTTTAGAGTGGCATAGATGTGAACAACTAAAGTGTCTCAGTATAGATTTCTGATAAAAGAAATATGGCACATGTACAGGGTGAGAGCTCAGTGTTAAGGGTGTTTGCTTAGTACGCAAGGCCCTAGGTTCACACAAACACACACAGAATCGTGGCACATTCATCCCATCAAGAAGTTTATTAGCTGACTGGGTGTGGTGGTGCATACCTGTAATCCCAGCACTTGGGAGGCTGAGGTTGAGGCTGGAGGATTGACGTGAGTTCAAGGCCAACCTGGGCTACCATGAGTTCAAGCCCTGCCTGAGCTACATCGTGAGACCCTGTTTCAAGGGGAAAAAAAAAGTTTATTAGCTGTTAAAAATGACGAGGAGCCTATATTGCTATTAATATGAGATGGTGTTCTAGAAATTTTTGTTTTGTTTCGTTTGTTTTGACAGGATCCCACTATGTAGCCCATCCTGGCCTTGAACTTATGATCCTCATTTTCACCCTTCTGAGAACTGGGATTACAGGTGTACACTATGACTTCCAGCTAAAAAATATTTTTGAGTTAAAAAAATTATATGATTGTAAGGATTGTGTATATATAGTATTACTCCAGCCTTAGCCCAGCTCTTTGTTAATTTATGTAAACTTCACATGGAAAATACTTTTTCTTCTTTCCTGTCTATTCTTTTCTTTTTTGTTTTTTTCTTTTTTGAGCTATATTATCCAAGCTGCCCTTGAACTCTTGGGTTCAAACAGTCCTCCTGACTCAGCCTCCCGAGTAGCTAGCACTACAGACACACCGTATTGTGCCTACCTTGACACTATAAGGACAGTGTCAAGGGCTGTAGGATGATGTGTACTTTTTCTCTTTATCTTTACTTCATTATATTTGTCTAAATTGTATATATAATACAAAATTTTATATGTATATTTATTTGATGGGTGTCGTGCTGAACATTGAACCCAAGGCCTCACACATGCTAAGTAAATACTCTGTCTTGAGCTAAACCCCTGCCCTAATTTATGCTTTCGTTTTGGTTTGGTTTGAGTGTTTTGAGACTGGGTCTTACTCGTGTAGTTTAGGCTGGTCTTGAACTCACTATGTAGCCCTGGCTGGCCTCAGATTTGTAGTGATTCTTCTGCCTCAGCCTCCTGAGTGCTGGGATTATGGGCATGCACCCAGTTGTTTATGTATTTTTAATAAGTAGATTTTTTTTTTTTAAAGATAAGAGTGTTAGTAACTCTAATCTGCTTTGAAATTACATCTTCTCACTCACTGGACTTCATCTCTGGCCTTTCCCTTCCTTCATTTTTCTAGTCCTTCTAATGCCCATCTGCCCCTGCACACTAGGCTGCTTACTGAGATGCTGCACAGGGCAAGAAGGTCCTGCTGCCCATCCCGGGGAAGTGTCCACAGGTCCTCCGCCCCAGAATAAACAGCCGGAGTGTTTCCCCTTCCTAAAGGGGAAGCAGAAGCTCCTGGCGAGCAGAGGGAAGGGCGAGCCCTGTCTAGACCATCATCCAGGGGGAATTCTGTCCACACAGTTCCCCATGGAAATCCCCACGGCCTGCACATCTCCGCTGACGCAGGCTGCCCGTGCTGAGGGTGCTCAGATGCCAGCCGACCTGCCCTGCCCGCCGCCTGCATCCATCCCTCTGCCTCCAAAGGAGAGCTTGCTCAGTGCGGGGAAGCGGTGCGCCTCTCCTTCCAGAGGTGACCAAGGACTGTTGGGGCCAGCCTTGGACCCTGCCCGGGGGGCATCCTCACCACCCGCCCTGGGAACATCACTGAACTCTGAGATCAGCTGCATTTGACTAGTGCAGGAAAACAGCTCCCAGACCATTTCTTTTTCTTCAGACAGGATCTTGCTATGCAGTTCAAGCTGACCTTGAACTCACTACGTATGTAGTCCAGGTTGTCCTCAAAATCACAACAACCCTCCTGCCTCAGCCTCCCAAGTGGTGGGATTACAAGCCTGTGCCACCATGCTGAGCCTCCCAGCTACTTTAAATTATCTACTTATTACTTATTATATCTAGTACATTGTAAATACAATATTAATGGTTTTAAGTTCTATTATTTAGGGAATAATGACAAGGAAAGGCCTATGTATATTCAATGCAGGTGAAAAATTTTTTATTTTCAATCCACAGCTGAATCCCTGGATATGAAATCCACAGACAGAGAGGGATGACAGTATAAAGTGAAATGGAAATTTAATAACACTCTGGCTCATTTAACTACATACAGGTAATGTATTTGGTCACGATGACAAAATACATAAGAAAAAACAAATGAAAGAAAAAAGGCTTCTTATGGCTTATAGCTTTAGAAGTTTCAGTTCATGGTCACATGGCTCTCTTGCATCTGGGTCTGTGGTAGCAGAATACAGCATGGCAGAAACTATAAGGTATATCTCTGGCATCTCCTAGAGCTTATAGACCTTTGCTGCAGTGCTAGGAATTGAACCCAGAGCTTTGCACACAGATAGTCAAGCTACAACCCCAACCCAGTGAGCCTATAGCTTTTGTGAAGATTAAATGAGGTGTAGCTGTTTACCTCATGATGGTCAGGAAGCAAAGAGAAGGAGAGGAAGGGGCTGGGGTCTCAATGACACAATATCTCCTTGTAGGTCACGCTCCTAGTGACCTCACTTCCTGCCACTAAGCCTCACTTCCTGAAGGCTCTACTACCTCCCAACAGTGCCACAGGCTGGAGCCCAATCCATTAGCCTATGAGCTTTAGGGGACATTCAAATCCAAACCCTAATGTCTACCCCGGCCCCCAAAGGCTCATGTTTCTTCTACAATGCAAAATGCATTGTCTGTCTCCGAAGGTCCCCAAAGTCTTGACTGTTTTAGCATCACTCAAAAAATCTGCCTCTATTCTGAGGAAAGAATTAGTACCTTTCCAGTTGTAAATAGAATAGTTTTATCACATTAGGCAGACTTTCTACTTTGTCGTTGTCTATATTTGGAGATTAGATATAGTTTAAGAAAATGTGTTTGGTATCAAGTTAACAAAGGATAGCCAGGTACAGTGGCACATGCCTATAATCTCTGCACTCCAGAGGTTGAGGCAGGAGGATTGTCCTGAGGACAGCCTGGACCACTTAGTGAGTTCAAGCCCTGTCTATACTACATAGCAAGATCCTGTTTCAACAAAACAGAAACAAGGGGTAGACTTGTGATGGTCATTCTTGGTTGTCAGCTTGACTAAATTCAGAGATGCCTAAAGGTGATCAGAAGACTATGGTTGTATTCATGTCAGTGAAAATTTGAATTAACTGTCAGTGGTGATAACATTTGCCAAATATTTGCTGCGCTTTTCTTTAAAAATCTGGGCATTTATTTGGATATACTGAGTCCATGGTAGCATACTGTGAAATATCCTCTTCCTTTGGCTCCTTTCTTGAGATCTCATTTGACGAGAAAGCATTTATTGAGTCCTTCCAACGTGCCTTGCTGTATGGTAGCCGCTGGGGATACAGCCAGGGTATGGATACCAGCCTGAGACTAATCTGAGATTTTGAGACTTGAAAAGATGATGTTTCCTCTAATGGAAGAGGACACTAAATGAATGAGTGGGGAGCTGAGTCGGTCTGTATGACAGTGCCTCAGGGTGTCTGATGAGCAGGACCTCCCAGTGGCAAATGTGCATGGACTTGTTGGAGCTGGAGGGTTGTCTGTCAGGTGAGGACATGATTTTAGGGAGTATCTGTGGACATCTTCTGCATAAAGCTGAGTCCACCGAGATGAGCAGGCCTGTACCTCAGAGAGCAAATCAGAGTGGAGGGAAAGAAGAGGCAGAGGAGAAAAAGCAAAGATGAGTAAGAACAGTGAGAGAGTAAAGGTGCAGTTCAGTGAGAAAAGGCTGCTTTATAATGTATGAAGTCCTAGCCGGGCATGGCGGTACATGCCTGTAATCCCAGCATTTGGGAGGCTGAGGCAGGAAGATCGCCATGATTTCAAGGCCAGCCTGGGCTACATAGTGAGTCCAGAGTAGCCTAAACTACAGAGTGAGACCCTGTCTCAAAAAACAACAATGAAAAACCCGTCCTTGATTTCATCCCAGTGCGCACACACACACACACACACACACACACAGTGTCAAAGCTTCATAGCCTCACACTGAGAAAAGGATGCTGTGATGTAGGGCAACCAATCATGTGATTTTGTCCAAAACCATTGCAGTTTTAGCACTGAAAGCCCACATCTTAGAAACTATCTTGGTCCTGGGCAAGCAGGATAGTTGGGCTATGCAAAGCCTTAAGCGTGATACCAAGTTGGGACACCCAAAATGAATAGTTGAGCAGCCAGTGATGTTCATTTATGGCCCCTAAAAGACCCCATTTTAGACAAATAAGACTCTGAACTTGCCACATCATGTGGGCATGACCTGGGTCCAGACACGGCCTGACGTTAATAAACTGAACCAGTTGGAACCAATCTTTAAAAATCTTTGATCACTTTTGAGGTTTTTGGCCTGGAAGCATTTCCTTTTATGTAGTTAGTAAAGGTCATATTTGGTTCAAGTACTGTTTCTCTAAATTGCCTTTGCCCAAGCGACTGCTTTTACTGGAAATTCAGCTGTCAAGATAGGGTTGATGGACTTTCAGGAAAGAAAGTAAACTTCAAAACTGATACACTTGGTAGGAAGATTAAAGAAAATTAGCTTGCTCCAGCTTCAGTGGAAACTCCCGTGATTTGGGGAACTCTAAGGTATATGTCTGGCCATTTCTAGAGCCTGCAGTGCTTGGGATTGAACCAGGGCCTTGCACATAGACAGTCAAGCTACAGCCCCAGTCCAGTGAGCCTGTAGCTCTTGTGAAGGTCAGATGCTCTGTGCTCAGGTTAGCAGTTGTTGCCAAGCTCTTCTTCCAGTGGTGTCTTCTGGTACTTGGAACTGAGGTGAAATTGAATGACTTTCATGGTGCTTTGGTTTTTATTTTTTATGTGTTTCTGATTCTGCTCATTTCCTCTAAGCTGGAGGCCAAAAGCTGACAGTTTATGGGCCAATTCGGTCTATGAATGTGTTTTGTTTGGCCTAGGGGGTGTTATTTTGAAATTCTGAATTAGTTGCCAGCATTTAAAATCCAGGATATTTCACATAGAAATCTGAATTTCCTGCTTTTCTTGAAAAAATGGAAAGATCTGAAGACTGTGAGGCTGCACATCCACGTGGCAACAGTCAGCAGGGGCTGAGTATCAGTGCCCGCCCCCCATGCCTCATCCCCGCCTGGCTGGCTACTTTCCTCTCCTTTCCTTTACCTGCCAGGCCCGTTTCCAAGACTCCGCAGAGAATGAAGCTTCCAAAATACTTCGGTCATTAGTTCTGAACCACTTGCCTTGACCTGTTTCCTGCCCCACATCCCAACATGTCCCCAAGCCGTGGAGGTTCTGACGTCATGACTGATTTCCTGTTTGTGAATTCGACTCATCCCCCTGGCCCGACGCCTGGCATCATTCCTCCAGGTTTCTGTGCTTCCTGCCCATCCTGCCCCTATCCCTCTAAATCAGGAAGACTCACCCATGTTCTATACTGTTGGCAGGCTAAAAAACCAAACCACAATGTCCGGGCATGGTGGCACATGCCTGTAATCCCAGCACTCAGGAGGCTGGAGCAGAAGGAGCTCTGTGAGTTTGAGGCCAGCCTGGGCTACAAAAGCAAGTTCAAGGCTAGCCTACAGTACATAGTGAGACTGTACTTTAAAACAAAAATCTCCAAAAATCTAAACTACAGACACCCCGACTTGGTCTGCTGTCACTTTGGATCCATCCCTGATCTTATTTCCTACTCCCCGTTTCTCTTAGGCCCCACTGGCTGCTGATCCTTTTGTTTTCTTTCCTGTTTCCATTCTCAAAGTCATGGACTTGATCACATAGATCAGCTCTTCTTGTTTCTGTTCATGGCCTCTCTCAGGAAGTACTTCAAGCTTTGCTTGTGCCTTTTCCTGCTTAACAAAACCTCCAACTCAGTCTGGCTCCAGCCCTTAGAAATGTGTCAACAGATTAATGCAGAGAGCTATAAGAAACAAATATCCAACATTTCAGTAGTGTTACCTAATGCAAGTTTATTACTCACGTAACAGTTAAGTTTTCCTAGTACAAAGATGTCTTAGTCCATTTTTCTTTCTATATTTTGCTACAACAAAGACTTAAGCTTGAATTATTTATTTACTGTTTTATTTGTTTTGGTTTTGGCTTTTGTTCTTGTTGTTGTTTAGACAGAGTCTTGTTGTGTATTTCAAGTGGTCTTGAACTCACAGTAATTCTCCTGCCTCAGCGTCCCACTGCTGGGATCAAAGGTGTGTGCCACCATGCCCAGCTGCTTTTGGGTATTATTTATTTATTTATTTAGTTAGTTTTTTTTATTTTGGTTTTTGGTTTTTTTAATGGTCTTCTTATGTTATCCAGGTTAGTCTCAGGTTCCTGGACTCCAGCAATTCCCCCACCTCAGCCTCCTGAGTGCTGAGAGTACAGGCATGACTATGCTCAGTGCATGTAGGTAATTTATTTGAAAAAGAAGTTTATTTGGCTTATGGTCCTGGAAGTCCAAGGGCACAGGCACAGCTTCTGCAGAGGGCCTTGTGCTGCTTCAGCTCATGGTGGAAAGCAGGAGACCATATGGGTACTTGTGCCAGAAACAAGTGAAAGGGGCAGAACTTAATTTATACTGGCCTGAGAAAGGCACAAATCTCTCTTCACAATCTAATGAGCTGGGCATGGTGGTACATCCCTGTAATCCCAGCATTTGGAAGACTGAGGCAGGAGGATTGTCTCAAATTCAAGGCCAGCCTGGGCTACATAGTGAGACCTTGTCTCAAAAGAAAACCAATCTAACCACCACCTAACACCACCACAGTGGTCATCAAATTTCAACCTGACTCTTTTTGTTGTTTTGTGTTTTTGTTTTGATACGAGGTCTTGCTATGTAATTCAGACTAGCCTCAAACTCTCAGTGCCTCAGCCTCCTGAGTGCTAGGATTACAGGCATGTACCACCACGCCTGCTCAACCTGACTTTTGCTGGGGACAAACCATAGTGAAACCATAGCAAAGTACAACACTGAGGCTCCTTCCAGCTGTGGTTCTGCCATTCTTGAATGCCTCAGAATCGTCTTTTCCAGCAGATAGCGAAAAGAGTGGCAAGTAGCACCCCACTAGGCAATGACATGTGTCCCAAGCCCTGCTGGTCTGCTGGTGAGAACTACTCATGTATCCTCACCTAAATGTTAGATTCAGGAAAGATAGGCTGTGGTGAGGTGCCATCCCCCAGTGACAATGTCCTATAATGGAAGGAGGGGCTCAAGCTTCGGGGGAGCCTTGCTATCCCTGCCACAACGCCCAATCCAAATAGAGGCTTGGATAGCTGGTTCCTTGGCTGAGCTGGTACAGGTTTCCATGAGACATGAAAAGGAAGCTGCACGTTTTTCTCCAGCACTATAGAAGCCCTCAGAACTCTCTAGCAACTGACAGAACCTCAAATCAGCCAAAGAAAAAAGGATGTGTGTGACTGTCAAGCCAGGAGGTTCAGGTGACCTAAGGTATAATTGGATCCAGCACATAGGTAATTGGATACCAAATCCCTCTTTCTCTCTCCGTTTCCATGGCTTGGCTGAGTCTTCTCTCTCCTGCAGACTTTCTCCACATGAGGGAGAAGGTGGCTGACAGCTGCCCTTGAGTCACATCCTCCCAGTTTCATGTTCTGAGTGGCAAAAATCCCTTCTCCCCAGCTTCAAGTGTTAAAAAGCACAGGAGGGGCCAGGGATATAGCTCAGTGGCACAGTGCCTGCTTGGTGAGCACAAGGTTGTAAGTTTGATTCCCAGTACCTAAACAAAAATAAAATAAAGTAAAATAAAATAAAAAGCACGAGAAAAGTCTCCCAATTGGCCCTTCAGGGATGCGGGCTCTCCCGGGGAGGTGGGTGAATTGTCAGTTCCTTTCCCATCGCACTGTGGAGACAGGGCAGTGTGTCGAAGGCACCAGGTGTGGCTGCCAGCACCTGCTACAGCCCCACACAGATGCCCTTGACATCCCAGCCTCTGACTTCCTCTGTGGGCGGCCCGGAGCCTGGTCCTCGGGGCCAGAACTGCGAGCAGCCTCGCAGAACTTTGCACACTCTCAGACACGATTTGAGTTAAAGCCAGGTTGCTCTAAGAGTTAACAGGACCCTCATGATTTTCTAAGAAGTCACGGAATCAGGCAAGGCCTATTGATAAGTCTCTCATAAAGTCTGAAGGGAGGCCAGGGGTGTAGCTCAGTGGCACAGCGATTCCCTGTACTGTCCCCCCCCACCATAAAAAAAAAAAAAGGCTGAAGGGAAAATTCCAGTCAAAGGATATTACTTGTATAATAAAAACATCATTGAAAAATTCATCATTTTCAGGCAAAAATTTACTTCAAACGCTGAAGCATCTCATTTATTCATCTCCCAACAAGTAATTATGAAGCTCCAGTGATGTACCCAGCTTGGAGTCACAGTTGCACGTAGGAAGACTTGTAAGTCCAACTCCACAACTGCATCAGGCAGAGATGTTAGTACAGAAGGAACATGGCTGGGACAAAAGGCAACCCCAAGGCCAGCTGTTCAAAGTAATGTCGCCACACAAGCAAGTGGTGGGAATTACCTGTACCAAAGCCTAACCAAAAGGAGGAAATTTTGTAAAATAGGCAAATGTGGAATTCTCCACAGAGTGGCCAGTATTTTTTTGAATGTATTCATTCCTACTGAATGACTGACGTAAGTGTCCTGGTATGTATCCTACTGACAAGGAAAATAATCAGTATTCTTTTGCATCTGGCCTTTAGAAATAATGAAATTATATACTTAGTAAGTTTATTTTTGCCCAAAATGTGGCTAAAATATTTTTGCAGTTAAAATAAAGCCTCTGGCATATGCCTGTAATCCCAGTGCCTGGAAGGCTGAGGCAGGAGGGTTGCCATGAGTTCAAGGCCAGCCTGGGCTTCATAGTAGTTTCAAGGCCAGCTGGAACTACATAGCAAGATCCTGTCTCAAAAATAAATAAATAAATTAATAAATAAAACTTATAATACATGAGTTATAAATTTCACTAAACCTAATGTTAATATTTTTCTATTTGCTATCCTTCAGAAAGAAAAGCAGGAAATTATGTCCTTACATAAAAATCAGGTGTTTAGTTAACCTTAGTTCTATTTATATTAGGAAAGAATGGCCTCTTAAATATTATATTTTCTTTTTGTACTCTTTAGGTGAATCTCTTTAGGTGCTTGTCAGGATTTTCAGTGTGTAAGCTAAATAAAAGCTATAATCAACCTAAAAGAATTCTCAGATTACCTTTTTTTTTTTTTTTTTTTTTTGTACCAGGGATCAAACTCCCAACCTTGCACTTACCAAGCAAGCGCTTGAACCACTGAGTTAAATTCCTGGCCCTCAGGTTAAAACTTTTTCAAAACAGGGAAGAGAGGGCCAAGAGTTTGGCTCAGTGGCTTAAGCACCTGTCTGGCAGGCACAAAGTTGTGAGTTTGATCCCCGTGCTGCAAAAAAAAAAAAAAAAAAAAAAAAAAAAACAGGGAAGAGATTGATTATGGAAAATAAAAGAGAAGCTCTAGGGCTGGGGATTTAACTCAGTGCCTCAAGTGCTTACCTGGTAAATGTGAGGTTGTGAGTTTGATCCCTGGTACCAAAAGAAAAAAAAAGTATAAAATTCATGCTCTATAAAATTATTTGGAAGCTTGTCTGCTAGGAAATAAGGTCTTTTTCATTTAAAATTGGCTACACAAACCAAGATACCAATCAAGTGCCTGAATACAGAATCCAGGGATTCCCAACTGCCATGGTTTGAATGCCCCCACCAAAACTCACATTGAAATTGAATCCTGATTGTAAAATATGAAGAGGGTAGAAATTTAATCCAATTTTGGAATTTGGAGAAGGGATTTTGGGGAGTTAATGAAGGCCAAATAAAGCCATGAAGGTGGATACCTAATCTGATGGGACTGTGGCTTTATATGAAAAGAAAATACCCAAGCTAGGACATTCTGCCTTGCCACATGAGGTCATGCACCACCATGGCACTCTGCAGAGTCCCCACCAGCAAGAAGGCTCACATCGAATATGGCCCCATACCTTGGATCTCCAGAACTGTGATCTGGGTAAACCTTCATTGTTTATAAATTACTTAGTCTGTGGTATTCAGTTATAGTAACATACTAAGACACCAAGAATGGAAGAAATTCCTTGCAGCCTCAAGAAAGGAAGATAAAGAGGCTGGGGATATAGCTCAGATGCGTACGTGCCTTCCTGGCAAGTGCAAGGTCATGAGTTTGATTCCTAGTACCAAAAAGAAAGAAAGAGAGAGAGGGAGAGAGAGAGAGAGAGAGAGAGAGAGAGAGAGAGAGAGAGAAAGGAAGGAAGGAAGAAAGAAAGAAAGAAAGAAAGAAAGAAAGAAAGAAAGAAAGAAAGAAAGAAAGGAAAGAATCAGGGACCAGCAGCAGCCGTGTTATCTTGAAATTCATGACAGATGGCAAAGCCCTTGTGGAGTGGCAGTACTTACCAAGTATGCTATTGGGACCAGCCACCCTCCCACTCCTTCTTTAATTGCTACTAAACTTTGTTAGAGAATTTTTTCCATGTATACACACCCAACTTTACATTGTTTAATATTTACAGAAGCTCATTTTATATTGATTGAATGATATCATATAAAATGAAGAAATATAGAGTCTATTTCTTGATTGATTGATTGATTGATTTTGAGACAAGATCTCACACTGTAGTATAGCCTGGCCTTGAACTCATATTGTAGCCCAGGCTGGCCTTGAATTCATGGCAATCCTCCTGCCTCAGCCTCCTGAGTACTGGAATTGCAGGCGTGTGCACCATACCTGGCCTGCTTTTTGTTTTGTTTTGTTTTTTGAGACATGATCTTGCTGTGTTGTTCAAGCTAGTCTGGAACGCACTGTGTAGCCCAGGCTGGCCTCCAACTTGTGGTGATCCTCCTGCCTCAGTCTCTTAACTGGTTGGATTACAGGCATGTACTATGTGTCCAACTGGTACATTACTATTAAATGCCCTCCTTTATTTTGACTTCACCCAGTTTTCTTGTAATGCCTCCCATGCTTTTTTTTTTTTTTTTTTTTTTTTTTTTTTTTTTTTTTTTTTTTTTTTTTTTTTTTTTTTTTTTTTTTTTTTTTTTTTTTTTTTTTTTTTTTTTTTTTTTTTTTTTTTTTTTTTTTTTTTTTTTTTTTTTTGGTGTCTTGATCTAATTCGGGATACCACGTTGCATTTAATACTCCTTGATTTTTGAAGATCATTATTCTCCAGGCATGGGTCAACTCAGCTTCTCTTCCTCCTTGCTGCCAATGTTCTAGACATTTCATGGTTCATTAGCACCTCCACTAGAGTGTGAGCGAAGGAAGGAAACAGTTTAGAAATGCAAATTAGCCAAATGTTGTTATTTATTCATTTGTGGCAGTTAGCTCAGTTGCTAATAAGGCCAAGGTTATTTGCTTTATCTCTAAATGACTCAGCTGGCTTAGCGATGACAAGGAAAATTTAGTCCTGGGGTGACTGTGTAGCTTTTCCTATATTTTGCCACAAGGCAGTCACAGTGGAAGTGCCTGCCCTACCCGCTTTGTACTGAAAATGTGACTCGGGGGCCCACGATGTGGATGTTACCAAGAGCTGTCAGAGAAGCAGACTCGTAGGTCCCAGCCCAAATCTAGGCATAAGAATCTGAACTCTAACAAAATATCCAGGTGATTCGGAAATATGGCTATAAAATATGGTCTGTATTGAAAGTCTACACTTACAAGAGATGGCTGGAGTTTCAAAAAGGACAAAAAGGAACCTATCTCTGTCATCAGTGAACATGGGGTCTGGGAGAGAGTAACTGTAATGATTGCAATGACGAACGTGACAATGGGACTCTGCCGGGGAGCAAAGGAGACATTAATCTTGAACAGGGGACCAGTGAGGGCTTCTTACAGAATGTCACATTTGAGTTTAGGAAGAATAAGAAGAGTTAACCAGTCAAAAAGGGAAGAAGACGGGGGAGGTGGAGGTGGAGAACAGTAAGCGAGGCATGGAGGACCAGAGGAAAGGGAGATCACGGTCTTTTCTGAGAACTGCGCGTAAGCATAGCCACCGCATCAGATGCCAACACTGGGGATGTTTGCGGAGGGGATGATCTGATGATTTTCTTCTCTCTGAATTCATCAACATCATTGGTAGATATTACTGAGCACCAACTATATCCTGGGCACCATGTTATATGGGTAATAAATGTTATAGTCCATTAGATATGGGACTCCAGTCTAAGTCTCTGCAATAATGTAATTATCCAAACAATCGGAGGGTAACACTGCATGATATGCCAGAGGAATTTGTGGGTATGGCTCAAGGATCCTTCAGGGCAGAGCAGTCTGAAGGAAATGCCTAGGCCCTTTGGAGTTCACATCCATCGTGCCCTGGATGCCGCACATGGAGCTGTAGGATTGAAGTGTGTCTTGCTGGGTTTCATTCTTGCCTTGGTTCGTTTTCTCCTTGTTTTCCTTTCAGAGTAGGAAAGCATGTAACTTCTTCATTTGATTTTTAAAGGAACTCACAGCTAAGTGCTCCTTGAGTCTTTGGACTTGGACTTTAGCAATGCAATAATTAAGGGTTTGGGGAGTCTTGGGGATATACCGAATACTTCAAAAAAAAAAAATTCTTCTAGGGCCAGTGATGTAGCTCAGTGGCATAAGTGCCTGCCTGACAAGTGCAAGGTCCTGAGTTTGATCCCTGGTGCCAAAAAAAAAAAAAAAAATCTTCTGGGCTGGGATATGGCTCAGCAGATAGTGCCTGCCTGGCAAGCACAAGGTCCTGAGTTCAATTTCCGATATATATATATAAAATTCTTCTTAGTAGTACATGTTTGCAGTACATGATGTTTGCATTCCTTTTGGGGGAGTTGATACATATACATAACACATCTTGATTCCTTTTTATTTCCTCTTTCCCTCTCCTCCCTTCTGTTTCTCTGTCTGTCTCTGTCTGTGTCTCTCTAGCATTCAATCAGTATTTTATTTTATTTTATGGAAGTTTAGAATACCCTGGAACTTAAAACCACAGCTCTTGCTCCCTTTTCTGTTTGAAAAACATCTATCGCCCTACTGCCTATATATCTTTGATTTTTTCCTTTATTTATAATTTGAGTTTCTCATAAAGAGAAAACACATGATATTTAAACTTGCGTATCTGGCTTATTTAACTTAACATATGATCTCAACATGTGCCCATTTTCCTATAAATGATTCCCTTTATGGCAAGTAGTACTCCATTGGCTGTAAATAACACATTTTCTTTATTCAATTATCTGTTGATGGACATATAGGCTGTTGGAGACCGCTATGAAGCAGTTCTGAGCAGGATTTAAGATTTACTAGTTGGCATTTTATTTATCTGTGAGCCTGTCCTAGGCCTAGGCCCCTTGCCTGGCAATAGGAGCTGATTCATAGTAAGGAAATTCTATGAATCACTGGTCCTGATCGAGGCCTGTAGTGGCCAATGAGGTCAGAGATACCTCAAAAGGCAAGGTAAAAAAGGTTGCAGCTGAGGACATATTGGCTCCATAATCAATTATGTTAATAGAGACTGCCCTGCAAGCATCTTACTCTGCAGGGCATCACAGTCCCATCACGAAGGCCATTTTTGAGATAACATAGTTCTCCATTCCTGGCATTCCTTCCTCCTTGGAGATGTCCTTGAAGTGGCTCCCAAGTCCTGCTCAGTTCCAGCACCACCCTCAGCACCTCCCTCAGTATCCCCTCTCTTTGTCTATTTGAAAATATATACGGGTGATCCAGAAAAACTCTTTGTCTTAGCCCTCATGATAGCTGCAGAGTCAAGAACTCTGCAGGGGCTTTGATCCTCCTGGAGCTCTAAAATCATACTACTTGTCTCATTTATTTAAGCCCTCACTGTACATTCGTTCAGAAGATTGGGGATCTAGGCCGGGTCCCCAATATAGGCTATTTCTAATATTTGGCTATTATGAATTGTGCTGTTATAACTATGGGTATGAATATAATCTCTATAATATGATGTCTTTAACTCTTTTGGGAAAATAACTAGAAGGGGAATAGCAAATGGAATTTCTGGTCAAATAGAATTTCTAGTTTTGGTTTTTTGTTGTTGTTGTTGTTGTTGTTTTGTTTTTGCAGCACCAGGGATCGAAGTCACAACTTCACGCCTGCCAGACAGGCACTTAAGCCATTGAGCCAAACTCCTGACCCTAGTTTTTGAGGCAGGGTCGCACTATGTAGCTCAGGCCAGCCTTGCACTCACGTTGTAGCCCAAACCGGCCTTGAGCTCACAATGCTCCTCCTACCTCAGCCTCCCGAGTGCTGAGATTAAAGGCGTGCGCCACTACGCTCAGCTTCTAGTTTTGGTTTTTTGAAGCATTTGCATTATGAAATGGACATAAGCTTTTAGGAGCCAGGAGGCAGAATGCTATAGTTTGTGTTTTTGCTTTTTTGTATTGGGGATTAAACCCAAGGACTTGTATGTGCTAAACAAGTACTCTACTACCGAGCTACATCTTCAGCCCTAGTTTACTTTTTATTTTGACAAGGTTTCACTAATTTGCCTAGGTTGGCCATGAACTTGTGATCTTCCTGCCTCAGGTGCCTGAGTAGCTGGGATCATGGTCATGTGCCACTGTGCCCAGCTTACAGATTGGATATTGAATATTGAATGTCCTCCTAAGGGCCGTCTATCAAAGGATTGGTCTTCAGTCTGTGGCTCTGTGGGGAGGTAGAGGAACCTTTAAAACATAGAGCCCAGGGGAAGGAAGTTAGGTCATTGGGTGTGACCTTGAAGACGATAGTGGGGCCCCAACTGCTTCCTGTTTCTCTTTGCCTGATAGTGATCATAAGCTGAGCAGTTTCTTCTGCCTGTCACTCCCACCATGTCTTGCCACATGCCCAGAAACAATCAAGCCAATTAACCATCAACCGAAATCTCTGAAACTATGTCAAAATAAGCATTTCCTCCTTATAAGAAGTTTATCTCAGGTGTTTTGTCACAGTGACAGAAAGCTGACTAATACAGGAGGCCAGGTTCATGTTCAGATAGGTCAACAGAGTGTTAAATATTGAGGGTCTAAACAAAGGCGTCCCAGGAAAATCATCCCATAATAAAGGGGTATGTGAGTACCATAGAAGCAGAAGATGCTACTGAGGTCAACACTGGTCAGGTTATGGAGCCAGGTTATTATTCCATAACAAACTTAGTGGTTTAAAACAACACCCATTTTTCACTTCATAGTTCTGAGTCAGAGTCTGGCTGGTTCACTTGGGTTGTTTGCTTAGGTTCCCACAGGGCAAAAGTCAATATATCAACCAGGCTGGGCTGTTATCTAGGGGCCCTAAGGACGTGCCTATTTTTGAACTTATACAGGTTCTTGGTAAAATCCAATTCCTTATGGCTGTAGGGTCGATGTTCCTGTTTTCTTGCTGGTTATCAGCCAGGATTCATGCTAACAGTAGATGCCACCGACATTCCTGTGCAAGGGACTCCTTTCATTTTCAAAGTGAATAATAGGATCCAGGCATGGTGGCGCTGTAAGCCCAGCAGAGGAGCTTAAGGCAAGAGGATCATGAGATCGGAGCCAGCCTGGGCTATGCAGAGAGTTCAAGATCAGCCTGGACTACATAGTGAGACCCTGTCTCAAAAACAAAACAAAGCAAGCAACATTACGTTGAATCTTCCTTGTGATTTGAATCTCTGACTCCTGATGCCAGCCAGAGAAACTGCAGTCAGGGGCCCATGCGACTGGATCAGGTCTACCTAGGTAGACTCCCTCTCTTTAGGTCAGCCTTGCCGTGGAACATATCACAATCTCAGGCATGAAATCTCATCATATTCATAGGTTCTGGAGGTTAGAATGTCTTTGGAAGACTGTTTTAGAAATTTTGTCTGCTGCAAGGAGCTAGAAATCAACTGGCATGTGTTGGTCAGCTGCTGAAGTCCCAAAGGAAATTTATATGAGAAGGAATCAAAATCTGCCTCTGATGACCTCCTGGGAGATGGCCCTTGCACTGATAAATTGCAAACACTCCCAGAAGTTCCCACACCCACCCTGTTTTTTCTGTGATCTCCTGGGAGATTGTGGTGATCATCGTTATTTCTGGAGTCCCTTCTCTTAAATTATGTCAGTTTGTGAATGTTCTCTCTGCCCCTATGAAGGGTCCATGTTCTAGCCTGTCTTGGTTAATCTCACTTGTTGATTTAACTAGATTGAGAGACTCCTGGAGAGGTGATTGGATTGTAAGGGCACTAACCACATCAACGGCCCCTTCCTCTTTGGCTCTTTCCGACTGGCTCTGCTTCCTGACTGTCATGACTTTAGAAGCTTTCCTCTACCACACTCTTCTGTTGTGATGTCATTGTTTCAGAGTCAACCTACCATGGACTAAACTTCTGAAATCATGAGCCAAAACAAATCTATCCTCCCTCAAATTTCATCTCAGCATTGGGATGGTTGACCAATACATGTGCTACAACAGCCCAGATCTGAAGTTCTGTACCCTTCTAGTCTTGGCATAAAATTCACTGTGGCTTTGGTGGGAGTCGCAGCAGACCTTATTGAAGTCTTGGGATGTGCACCCCGTGCTCCTCCCTATGACAACAAGCACCCCCTCCTTAAAGGCCCCCTATCATTCTTGGCCTTCTTCCCCCTCATACCTCTCAACTTTCCACCATTCCCTACTCTATCTCTTCTCTGCCTCCAGAAGTCCAACCCTATGTTTCCCTTTCCAGAGTAATTTCATTTTCCTCCCTCCTTTTGTACACCCGATTTGGCTAAACACGGTGTTGCCAGTGTTGAAGATCTGCCAGATTAAATCCTTAAACCAAGACTAGCTTTGGTCTTGTGGGGACACAGGCAAGGGTGTTTGTTCTTTTTCCTGCTTCACTGGCTCTGTTTATTGTTGTTTTTTGTATTTGTTTCATTTCGTTTCATGTTTTTTGAGACAAAGTCTCGCTATATAGTTCAGGCTGGGCTTGAACTCCCTATATACCCAGGCTGGCTTTGACTCGCAGGGATCCTCTTGCCTCAGCCTTCCAAGTGCTGGGATGACAAGCTTGCACCACCACACCTGGCCCAGCTTCACTGGCTCTGAATGGAAATGGAAATAAGGGGGAAACCAGGCAAGGCCATCTCACCCTCCAAACTACAGCGCAGGTAAGAAAGCCCTGAGAGAGTCACTAGGAAGGTAGAAACCAGGTCCCAACTGAGAGGAAAGGTTTGTGACTAACATACGGTCATGAAAGCAGAAGAACAAGGCCTGTTTTATGAAGCAAGGGATGGTGCACACAATTGGGCCTTGAAGGAAGATTGAGACTCAAGTTAAAGGAGAGGAAAGGGACAGAACTTTCCAGGCAGCTCTGTTGACAGAAAATGTGGGGAGGGGGAACAAACCACGCTCATTCAATCTCTAGAGCTCTTTGACTAGAGCAGAGAGCTGTCACAGGATGGGCTGTGTGTTAAGCTAGGGGAAGTACCCAAGGTACAATTCATAGAAGGCATAAAACAAAACATATTACTTTCACTGGCATTGAGGAGTTGTTGAGGTTTTGGCCTGGCATGTCAATTTGTGTCACCAAGGTCACTTTTATTGACTTAATATGTATGCAAGTATATACTTTCAGATTACATAAAGCCCGGTTTTAAACACACCCTTTCAATTCACAAAACAGCAACAATTTGATAGCAGAAGAAACTGTACTGAAGCTAGGTGTCCCAGCTCTCTAGGAGGCTGAGGCAGGAGGATCATAAGTTTAAACCCAACTGTTAGGGATTAAAAACTGGTGATCAACCTAGCACCAGCTGAATAAATTCAGCTGGTGTTGAGTAAAGATGGCCCACCTGAAGAAAGTTACCAGCATAAATAGAGATGTGGAGAAGAAGAGCGGGTCATTGTGGGTTCCTTCAAGAGTGGCTGTTCGAGCCGCTGGTTCTCCCAGAGGTGCGTGTCATGCTGGCTTCCTCAACATGGATTCGGCCATTATCATTGGAGGAGCTGGGGACCTCATCAATGAGATGGCTGTGGTTCACTTTGCGGGAGCCCTGCCCCTCACATTGTGCATCACTTCCTGGCTCCGGAGGGGAGGCTGTGTGCTGGAGAAGGTTGTCACTCTGGGCTTCCGGACCTGTGCTCAACTGTTCTCATCATCAGAGGAGCACAGGACCTCGTTACTGCTGAGGATGTTTGTGGTGCTCTTCAGGGCAGCCCCGCTTCTTCCTTTGAGTGTGACTTCTCGGCTCCCACGTACAACCCTCAACCCACTGCACAGCTCCTTCACCCCACTGGCATAGACTTTCTAGTTCCACCACTGACCTTTGGCCGTCGCGGCACAGAACTGTAAAATAGTCTGGCGTGAGCCCTTATTGTGGGCTCTTAGATTCCCAGTTGGAACTGTGGGAGGCATTGTCATGTGTTTTGGGTCTCTAGTGGGATTCATGCATGACATTGCTGTGGGATCCAGGCCTTCGGCTGAATATCCTGGGTCTTAGTGTTGTGGACAGATTTTCCCGCACTTTCTAGTGTTTAACTCTGGGTGATTATTATAAAACAGTATTACAAATCCTGCATCCTTTATGCAGCTGTTCTCCCTGTAACCCCTGACTACAACACCAGCCTGGGCAACATGGTGACTTAAGACAACCAAAATAAAAATTTTAAAAAGGGCTGGGGATGCAGCTCAGAGTGAAGTCCCCAACACTGCCTAATCAGGGGCTTCTTTCCTGATGCTCTGGCTATATGGTGCTGGCTAGCAATGTCAAGGAGATGTAGGGATGAGCTGTACAGCAAGCAATGTGAAGCTTCCAGACCTGCAGGTATCCAGTGGAGCTAGTGACAGAGGAGGTAGAGGTGACACCTGACACTAGGTTAGAGCATGGTGGTGAGTTTCTCTCTCTCTCTCTCTCTCTCTCTCTCTCTCTCTCTCTCCCTCTCCCTCTCCCTCTCCCTCTCTCTCTTCTTCTCCCTCTCTCCCTCCCTCCTCTTTCTCTCTCTCTCACACACACATATTTTGCTTTGTTTTTTGGTACTGGGGATTAAAGCAGGACCTTCACACTGAGCTAAATCTCAATCCCTCTTTTTACTTTTATATTTCAAGACAGGGTTTTGCTACGACTAAACTGCTCAGGCTGGGTTTAAACTTGTAATCCTCTTGCCTCAGCCTCCCAGAACACTGGGATTATAGGTGTGTGCCATCACACTGGGTCCAGACAGTGCATTCCTAAACTGATCAGCCTCATTGGTAGCTTCCTGATTACAAAAATGTTGCCCCAGAATGTTAGTTCTGGAGTGCTCTAGTAATTTATGTAAGAGTGAGATCACTTTCCAGACCTCTGGATAATTATAAAACTATTAATTTTTTTCTTGCTTAAAATATTTTGAGAAGTGTCTTTTTCCTGCCTTGAATTTTGAGCTCTATAGCAAGAGCACATGATAAGATAGCTCTTCTAGAAATAGATGCTCAAAAATATTTACAGTTGGTGTCTAGACTATGTTGATTAGACGGATCTGTAATTACTTACCTCTTAGCTCACGAGTTTTCATCAAATAAATAATGTGCCCAAGCCAGGCGTGGTGGTGCACATCTGTAATTCCAGCACTCAGGAGGTTGAGGCAGGAAGATCTCTGAGTTCAAAACCAGGCTGGGCTACACAGTGAGTTCAAATCCAGCCTGAACTACATAGCAAGATCCTGTTTTAAAGAAAAAAAGTCAGCCGGGCGTAGTGGCGCACGCCTTTAATCCCAGCACTTGGGAGGCTGAGGTAGGCGGAGCGTTGTGAGTTCGAGGCCGGCTTGGGCTACAACGCGGCGCAAGGCCGACCTGAGCTACATAGTGCGACCCTGCCTCAAAAAACCAGGGCCGGGAGTTTGGCTCAGTGGCTTAAGCACTTGCCCTGGCAGGCGCAAGGCTGTGAGTTCAATCCCCGGTGCCGCAAAAATAAATAAATAAATAAATAAATAATAAAGAAAAAAAGTCAGGTATGGTGGCACACGCCTTTAATCCCAGCACTCGGGAGGCTGAGGCAGGAGGATCATTGTGACTTCGAGACCAATCTGGGTTACAAAGTGAATTCAAGGCTAGCCTGAACTGCATAGTGAGACCCTGTCTCAAAAAAATAGGGCTGGAGATTTAGTTCAGTGGCCTGGCAGGTGTGAGGTTGTGAGTTGGATTCCTGACCCTGGTACCAACAAAGAAAAAAAAAGTTCCCAAAGTGTGATGCATATACCTCTAGTTGGTACATGTGAGAACTTTTTTTGTGTGTGTGTTTTGAAAATTTTACTGGTCCATTTTATTTTATTTTATTTTTGAGACATGATCTCACTATGCAGTTCAGGCAGGCCTTGAGCTCACTTTGTAGCCCAGGTTGGACTCAAACTTGCAATGATCCTCCTGCCTCAGCCTCCCAAGAGTTGGGATTATAGGCATGTACCACCATGCCCAGTTTTGGGCCACTTTAGATATATATAATGATAACATTCATCATAGGGAATTTACACCCATATGTGATGTATCTTGCTTCTTTTCTTCCCCATTCCCATCCCCTCCCTTGAATCCCTATTCCCCTCCTTATTTGCAAAACCTTTGTTTACATTTTTTCCTTCTATTTTCTTTTTTTTTGTTCCTTCTTTTCATGGGAAGATTTTATGTAGTAAATAAGAAAACATTTACACAATTTGGATGCGTACTAGAAAAAATTTATAGGTAGCATCTCAGACTGGATTTATGAATCAGTGATTTCATAGATATTGTTTATGGCAAGGCTGGAGTGGATAGTTATTGCTATAGCGAAACATGTTTATTAATTTTGTGAAAAATATGAAATAAATAGCAGATGGTACTTAAGTTTAGCAAGAACCATGAGGATGGTATTCAAACAACTGAAGTTTGAGGAACTCTTTCCTAATTCCCAATTTATAAGCCTTCTCACTGTAGGAGTGGGGAGGAGCAAATTGGGATCATATATCCTGTTCTCCACTTACACTCCCAAAGATCACCTTTTTTTTTTTTTAACTCCAGTTACTACTAAAAAGCCAATACTATTGCAATATCCTAAAGAGAACACCCAGAACTGGTGGGGGGTGACTCGCAAGGGCTGGATGAGCCTAAGAACAGGACCAGAAACTGGAGAGAGGACACACTGCAAAATGAGGCTGGCTCCAGGAACAGCATGTATTCAGCACATGGTCCTAAATTCAGAAATACCAGACTTGGGTGTGTTTGTTGTGGAGACTGAGCTCTTATGAAAGGGAGGTTATAACCCAGGCTTCTTAACCTTGGAGGAAAAGTTGGCAAAGTCATCTCCCCAGACCTGCAAGCCCCAGACACACTAACAAAATATGGGGACAGCTTGGAGCCACCATACCACTCTGTCCTTGTTTTCATCCTGAAGACCTCAGAAAAGATCCTGCAGATAGATGTCTCTAAATGTCATGAGGACAAATGGCAAATACGCAAAAGCTGTGCTTGATAACGCTTAACTGCAACAGCAAAGAGATAAGATGAGAAACTGGAATAGAGGACATTTAGTCAAAAGGGTCTCATAGGTCAGTGGTTTTCACAGGTCTGTGTACAGACCACTGTCCCGCTAGCTATAGAAAAATCACCACTGTGGAGGATGGTGCACGTTCTAAAATTACAAACGCTGAGCCAGGCATGGTGGCACACGTCTATAATCCCACCTCTTGGGAGGTTGGGGCAGGAGGACCACCATGAGTTTGAGACAAGCCTGGGCTACATAGTGAGTTCAAGGCTAGCCTGAGTTACATAGTGAGACCCTGTCTCAAAAAACAAAACAAAATTACAAGTTCCAAACCAGGAACAGGGTTGTGAGGCCCTAGTGCCAGCACTCAGGAGGCTGAGACTGGAGGATCATTTGAGCCTAGGAGTGCATGACAAGCCTGGGCAACACAGGGAAACCCCATGTAAATCAATCAATACCATGAAATATACTCAGTCACTACCCAGAGAGAATTCTGATTCAGTTTAAAGCTGGACTCCTGGGAGATTTCTTTTTTTTTTAAACTGTACCAGTGATCTTAATGCTCCATTGAGTTTACAAACTCCAGTACTTCCAAATCCTTGTGTTTCATATCTAATGTGTTTTTCTGTTGCCCATCAGTCCAGCCCAGTTCTTCCCATCACGGTTGACTGTAACAACTACCTAGTCCTCCCCACCACCCCCTCTTTCTCTTTCTCTGGCCACTATACCAGACCAGCACCTATTCCTCTAGAAACAGTCTCCCTTTTCCTGTTCTGCAGAATTCTGGTAGACAGTCCCAGGTCCCCTGAGAGACTTGCATGACTCAAGCTAAGCCACATCAGACTTTCTCCCGGGAATATGAATTTTGAGCAGGGACTTGGAGATGGGGGGTTTGAGTTGAATCATAAGTTCCTCTCCTGGAGATCCCCTCTTGCCTGGTCAGTCCTTCCTTCATTCTGTAAACTTCCCAATATTCTTCCAACAGATTGCCTCTTCTTTTTTTCAGTTAACCTAAAATTGGTCCCTGCCTCCTGAAATCAAAGAACTCTAACTGATACAGCTTCCCATTGTCTACGGAATGAAGCATCTTCCTGCATTATAGATCCTCCACATTCTATTTATATCGCATTCAGTGACTCTGCCCCAGCCAAGCTCTGTGCCTCTGAGTAACACTCCCCTGCGAGCTGGCGGCCAAGCACTTACATTTTATAGGCAAGGAGGATGTCTAATTCATCTCGGTAAGCCCTCAAGGTCCCATGTTAGTTAGATGGCTTGATACATTTTTATCTGATTTCATTAAAAATTAGTTCTGACATCTAAAAATAAGAAAAGGCATTCTGTCGTTTAGAAATGGTTGCCAGAAACTAAGATAATGGGACACCTAGTTACAAACTGAGTTTTGGGAGTACTTTTTAAAAGTATGTTCTATTCCTTTGGCTGAAAATTAGGTTTGAAAGTTCAACACAGAAGACCTGAACTAACTAGCCCACTGACTCTCCACAGAACCAGAGTCCTCCGGGTTATGCTATTTGATGTTCAGAAAGGTTATTTGTACCGTCCAGACATCCTGATAACCCAGGAAATTTTACTCATAGGTACTACATTCAGGGAATTTAAGTCCCACAGAATACATGTATATATTACAAAAAGAAAGCAGCATTAGATCTGAACAGAATCACAGGCGAAATTAAGAAACAAAGTTGAATCTAGATGGACCTGGTGGGAAGATGATTAGAAAATTCTCTTTGCCTTGTTTATCTGCCCTGCTCCCACTGCCAATGTTGTTAGCTCCATTCACCAATTACTCATTGCTATCTGGGGCTGCATTCACCTGAGTTTTTCTTTTTCTTTTTTAACTCCCTGATAGTGGAGAGCAGTAACAACTAATGTAATTTCTCCTTCAAGAGTGATGCAAAGAACAAGACTGCCTTGGAGTCCAATAAACTCTGGTTTGTATCCTGTTCTGGCACTTGTTAATGGCTTAACTTCAGGCAGGATACTTCCCCCCTCTAAGACTCAGTTTCTTTATCTGTAGAATGGGGACAATAATGCTAGGCTCCCCACCCCAAGGACCTGATTCTGCTGGCCCACAGTGGTTGGAATTTTGTTCACTGTGCCCAGTGGGTTGCTGTGAGGACTGAATGTATGAAAAGTTCTAGAAAAGTGCCTGGCACAGAGTCAGTGTTCAATAAATGTTCCTTTTCCTTCTCCTTTGATGCCCGCTTCCACTTCAGGCTTTTAAGCATATGTGTATGGGCCTGTAGACACAAAACACCTAATTTTAATACATAAACTCATTCTCTGTACTTATTTATGCATTTGCTCAACAGATAGTTATCGGGAACCCCGTGTGCCAGCCACTGTAACAATCGATGTTCCCTGTTCTTATGGAACCTACTCTGCAGGTCAGGAGCATTTCCGGTGATGAAGTAGGTGGATGAGGTAGGTAGGGAGGGACAGAATGGGACCACAGGACCAGCAGGTGAGAGGAAGCTTCTCTTAGATACAGAGGCTGGCAGGAGCCACCGTGGCCCCGGGGAGGGAGAGGATGCAGGTAGAGAGCACTGCGAGGGCAAAGCCCTCTGACAAGAGCAGTCAGTATGTGCAGAGAGCAGAGAGGTCTTCAAGGGAGGAGAGATGTGAGCAAGGGGAGAGAGGGGTAGAGGAAGAGCCAGGCCACACAGCACCCTGTCACTCGCAAGCAGGAGGTGAACTTAAAATGGGACCCACTAGAAACGCTGAAGTGGGGAAGGGGTGGGGTGCAACTTGTATCTCAGAGCATCATACTGTTTGCTGCATTTTGAAGAATGGGCTGCAAAGAGCCAAGATAGAAGCAAGACCACCTGTTTACAACTCATGTACACCTTGCCAAGTGCGTGGACTCCTTGTCTTGGTCTATCTTGTGCTACCATCACAGAACTCCTGAGGCTGGGTAATTTATAGTGAAAAGAGATTTACTTCTTATAGTTCCAGAGGTCAGGAAATTCAAGGTTGAGGGGCTCACAACTGGCAAGGACTTCTTATTGCATCTCGAGGCAAAAGACAGAGGGCAAGGCAGCAGGCTTGCACATGAAATGAGAGAGAGGAAGGGGGAAAGAGACAGAGACAGGAAGGAAGGAGACAAGGGGAGAAAGGGGAAGGAAGGGGATGGAACTCCTTTTGTCAGAATCCACTCCAACAATAACAGCTTGAATTCATTCATAAATCAGAGCTTTCATGACCAAGTCCCTGCTAAATTCTAAAGGTTTAAATTCTCAACGCTCTTGCATTGGGGTGAAGACTCCACCATGAACCTCAGGGGCACACTTAAGCCACAGCACTCCTAGATTTAGAGGCACAAGAATACCTGGGGCCATCAACCTTGGGAACCCTGATTTTCCTCCTTAGCCACACAACATGGTCACCTGGGACACTTAACAAAATTCAAAACATCTACAGTCACTACGAACCAAGAGAATCTGAATCTCATAGAACCAGATTGATGGTATTTCTACAAACCTTTAAGGGTATTTTATGTGAGCCAAGAACAAGCAAGCCTGGCATTGGGTTGAATTTCCAGGGCCCACCCCCTCCAACATGCTGTTACTACCGTATCCTTTCCCAAAGTGACTGAACTCAGTCTCTATTATCTTCCCTATACCCCCACTCTTGGGGTCAGCCAGCTTCGCTTTCTCTTCTGGTAAAGTTACCTCTCCACCCCCATCTGCACACCTACCATCACCAAGGTAAGTCTTGCTGAAAGGGAGTGAGGGAACCCCGATCTGGGAAGTGTGGATGGAGAAGGGAGGAGTAGTCAGGCTTCTGGGCCTCCTCAGCTTTCCTGCAGGCTTCATGTAACAGGATTTCAGTTGTTTCCTTTTCTAAAATTTATTTATTTATTTTCCTTTTTTCTTTTTTCCAAATCCATTTTATTTCAAGGAGAAAAAGGGAAAAAAAAAAAGAAGAAAAAAACATTAAAAGAATTTCAAAACACAGCATTCAGGGGGCAACAATGGTACATACACTGTACATTGTGGTTGTTTTGTTTTTATTTGTTTTATTTGTTCTGTCTTTTTTTTTTTTTTTTTTTTTTTTTTTTTTTTTTTTTTTTTTTTTTTTTTTTTTTTTTTTTTTTTTTTTTTTTTTTTTTTTTTTTTTTTTTTTTTTTTTTTTTTTTTTTTTTTTTTTTTTTTTTTTTTTTTTTTTTTTTTTT